>LN483375.1:276807-641965 GCA_900002565.1 Culicoides sonorensis | reverse complement strand
CTTGAGGGGCCTTGGAGCTTTCAAGTGTGGACGAAAATGTACTTGAGGGGCTTTGAGAGCTTCAAGTGTGGACGAAAATGTACTTGAGGGGCCTTGAGAGCTTCAAGTGTGGACGAAAATGTACTTGAGGGGCCTTGAGAGCTTCAAGTGTGGACGAAAATGTACTTGAGGGGCCTTGAGAGCTTCAAGTGTGGACGAAAATGTACTTGAGGGGCCTTGAGAGCTTCAAGTGTGGACGAAAATGTACTTGAGGGGCCTTGAGAGCTTCAAGTGTAGACGAAAATGTACTTGAGGGGCCTTGAGAGCTTCAAGTGTGGACGAAAATGTACTTGAGGGGCCTTGAGAGCTTCAAGTGTGGACGAAAATGTACTTGAGGGGCCTTGAGAGCTTCAAGTGTAGACGAAAATGTACTTGAGGGGCCTTGAGAGCTTCAGATATAGACGAAATGTACTTGAGGGGCCTTGGGAGCTTCAGATATCTGGACGAAATGTACTTGAGGGGCCTTGAGAGCTTCAAGTGTAGACGAAAATGTACTTGAGGGGCCTTGAGAGCTTCAGAAATGGACGAAATGTACTTGAGGGGCCTTGAGAGCTTCAGAAATGGACGAAATGTACTTGAGGGGCCTTGAGAGCTTCAAGTGTAGACGAAAATGTACTTGAGGGGCCTTGAGAGCTTCAGATATAGACGAAATGTACTTGAGGGGCCTTGGGAGCTTCAGATATCTGGACGAAATGTACTTGAGGGGCCTTGAGAGCTTCAAGTGTAGACGAAAATGTACTTGAGGGGCCTTGAGAGCTTCAAGTGTGGACGAAATGTACTTGAAGGGCCTTGGGAGCTTCAGATATAGACGAAATGTACTTGAGGGGCCTTGGGAGCTTCAGATATGGACGAAATGTACTTGAGGGGCCTTGAGAGCTTCAGATATAGACGAAATGTACTTGAGAGGCCTTGAGAGCTTCAGATATAGACGAAATGTACTTGAGGGGCCTTGGGAGCTTCAGATATGGACGAAATGTACTTGAAGGGCCTTGGAAGCTTCAGATATGGACGAAATGTACTTGAAGGGCCTTGGAAGCTTCAGATATGGACGAAATGTACTTGAGGGGCCTTGAGAGCTTCAAGTGTGGACGAAAATGTACTCGAGGGGCCTTCAGAGCTTCAGATATGGACGAAAATGTACTTTAAGGGCCTTGAGAGCTTCAGATATAGACGAAATGTACTTGAGGGGCCTTCAGAGCTCCAGATATGGACGAAATGTACTTGAAGGGCCTTGGAAGCTTCAGATATGGACGAAATGTACTTGAGGGGCCTTGAGAGCTTCAAGTGTAGACGAAAATGTACTTGAGGGGCCTTGGGAGCTTCAGATATAGACGAAATGTACTTGAGGGGCCTTCAGAGCTTCAGATATGGACGAAATGTACTTGAAGGGCCTTGGAAGCTTCAGATATAGACGAAATGTACTTGAGGGGCCTAAGGAGCTTCAGATATAGACGAAATGTACTTGAGGGGCCTTCAGAGCTTCAGATATGGACGAAATGTACTTGAAGGGCCTTGGAAGCTTCAGATATGGACGAAATGTACTTGAGGGGCTTTGAGAGCTTCAGATATGGACGAAATGTACTTGAGGGGCCTTGAGAGCTTCAAGTGTAGACGAAAATGTACTTGAGAGGCCTTGAGAGCTTCAAGTGTGGACGAAATGTACTTGAAGGGCCTTGGAAGCTTCAGATATGGACGAAATGTACTTGAGGGGCCTCGACAGCTCCAGATATGGACGAAATGTACTTGAGGGGCCTTGAGAGCTTCAAGTGTAGGCGAAAATGTACTTGAGGGGCCTTGAGAGCTTCAAGTGTGGACGAAAATGTACTTGAGGGGCCTTGGGAGCTTCAGATATAGACGAAATGTACTTGAGGGGCCTTCAGAGCTTCAGATATGGACGAAATGTACTTGAAGGGCCTTGGAAGCTTCAGATATGGACGAAATGTACTTGAGGGGCTTTGAGAGCTTCAGATATGGACGAAATGTACTTGAGGGGCCTTGAGAGCTTCAAGTGTAGACGAAAATGTACTTGAGAGGCCTTGAGAGCTTCAAGTGTGGACGAAATGTACTTGAAGGGCCTTGGAAGCTTCAGATATGGACGAAATGTACTTGAGGGGCTTTGGCAGCTTCAGATATAGACGAAATGTACTTGAGGGGCCTTTAGAGCTTCAGATATGGACGAAATGTACTTGAAGGGCCTTGGAAGCTTCAGATATGGACGAAATGTACTTGAGGGGCCTTGAGAGCTTCAGATATGGACGAAATGTACTTGAAGGGCCTTGAGAGCTTCAGATATAGACGAAATGTACTTGAGGGGCCTTTAGAGCTTCAGATATGGACGAAATGTACTTGAGGGGCCTTGGAAGCTTCAGATATGGACGAAATGTACTTGAGGGGCCTTGAGAGCTTCAAGTGTAGGCGAAAATGTACTTGAGGGGCCTTGAGAGCTTCAAGTGTGGACGAAAATGTACTTGAGGGGCCTTGGGAGCTTCAGATATAGACGAAATGTACTTGAGGGGCCTTCAGAGCTTCAAGTGTGGACGAAAATGTACTTGAGGGGCCTTCAGAGCTTCAGATATGGACGTAATGTACTTATGGAGTCTTCACAGCTTTATTTATCTCCTTAAATTCAATTATAAATTGACCAAAGTCACACATCACCCATTACAAAAGATATGAAATCTCAATTTACTTAAACGTTTTTAAATCTCACATCCAATCAATCATGATCAACTGACTCCATTATCTGATAAATTATGGTCACTCATTTAAGTCAACTCATGCATTTTTTCTCTTCTCATATTGGTGTCAAGTCATTATAACATTTCATTTAAAAAAAAACTATTTTGCACACCACATTTAACAGAATTAATGACAAAAATGCAGGTTATTTATATAAAAATCTTTTATATCCTTCCTTAAATAGAAAATTTATCACATTGGAAGTCACGTTTATTGTATCATATCGTCATCATCATCATATTTCCTATCAAAAAAGACCTGTCATTACCTAGTTTTGTGTACGACACCCTTTCTATTAATTTTCTCTCTACTTTTACTATCATAAATATTTTCACATAAAATTAGATTTTTTTTTTTGCCTTGCTTTTCTCTACACGTTTAAACATAAATAAGCAAGTAACTTGGAACGTAAGTAAGTAAAATGTCTTTCAATATTGCAAAATTTTGCTTGAAAATGATAAGTATTTCATAAGCACAACATTTTTTTCATAAACCCATATATGATAAATTCCTTTTGAAAGTCTTTTTTTGTACATGAAATTTTAGTAACGGTAAAATTTTTGGCACAGGAAGCACATAAAATGTTAAAACTGACGACATTAAACGAGAACTAGCGACAACTATTTTATTTTTAATAAATAAATTACTTTTTTCCTCTACATATAAAAAAAAAATCATACACACACACACACACACACAAACTAAAAAGAAAATTTAACAGAATGAAGTGAAAATTTATATTGATAATATTTTTTTTTATAATGATACACTTTTTTAAAGTATAACGATCTACATGAACTTAAAAACAAGGATTCAAAAATGTAGAAATTTGGACGAATTCTGGTAAAATGTCTAACGATTTCAAAAAATATGTATATGATTTGCTTAAAATTAAAGCTCGTGGCCTGGAATGCCTTCATGTAAAATTTGAAGAGAATTGAAATACAATATGCTCTAAAAAGTCGAAAATAAGGCAAAAATACTTTAGAAATTTTGACGGTTCTTGGTTAAACGTTTAAGGTTATCTTCTGGAGAAACGTGGCCTGCTGTAACTCCATGTGATAGTTGAAAGGACTTTAAATAAAAAGTGCTCTCAAAAATCTAAAATAAGGCTTCAAAGCCCCTGAAACTTTGAAAATTACTGGTAAAACCTCTAAATTTTTCAGGAAAAAAAATCTTATGTACTGAAAATTGAAGGGATCATGGCTTGGTGTCACTCCGCATAAAAATTGAAGAAAATTTTAGATTAAGTGCCCTAAAATATAGAAAACAAGGCTTCAAAACACTGGAAATTTTTAAGGTTCCTGAAAAAACTCAAAGGTTTTTAGTAAAAGTTAACAAAATACTTTAAACCTTGAAAAATGTGGTCTGATGTGACTTCAGGTTAAAATTTATGAGAACTAAAATATAAAACGTCCTAAAAAATCGAAAACAAGACTTCAAAATCCTAAAAATTTTGACGATTTCTAGTTAAATGTCCAAGAATTTCAGGAAAAAAAATATAATTTGCTTAAAATCAGGAAACTTGTGGCCTGGAGTAACTTGATGTAAATGTTAAAGAAAATTTTAATACAAAGTGCCCTAAAAAATCGAAAACAAGGCTCCTAATATCTGGAAAGTTGACCATATCTCGTAAAACCTCTTAAATTTTCAGGAAAAAAATCTTATATGCTGAAAATTTAAAGGATCAAGGCCTGGTGAGAGGCCCCGAAAAAATTGAATAAAATTTTAATTTAAGTACCCTAAAACATAGAAAATAAGGCTTTAAAACCTCGGAAGCCTTGAAAATTACTGGTAAAATCTTTAAGATTTTTCGAAAAAGTTAAGACCTAGAAAGTTTAGGCCTGAAGTGACTCTATCTTAAGATTAAAGAGAACTCAAATAAAAAACGCCCTAAAAAATCGAAAACAAGACTTCAAAAACTCCCTTTTAGATCATGGTCTGATAAAATCACGTAAAAATCAAAGTTGATTAAAAAACAATTTGCAGCCACCCACTTTACATTATTAATTGAAATTTAATTACATTTTTCCAACATAATTAAAGGTAGAAACTTTTTCAGACTCCTTCAATCTCATATCTTGAAAAAAAAGAAATATGTAAAGGAATATGAATTTTAATATTAATCTCACTTCAAATTTCTTCTTCTTATCATAATTAAGACGTTAAAACTTTTTTTTTGCTTCAACATTGCAACGTTCTCAACGTTGGTGGATTATCATTATTATTAATTCTGCTTTAATATGAGAGAGAAAACGAACAAAAAAAAAACAATTAAGAAGTGTTAAAAAATTTATAATAATTTGACTGTGAAATTGTCTGCATTAAAAAATTGTCGTTCACTCTTAAAATTACTTTGAGCTAACGATTAAAAAAAAATGGAATTGAAGCTTATTATCATTTTTATTTTAAGTTAAATGAATATTAAATTACTTTCAAAGTGACTTTTTTTCACTGAAACCACGCGCTAAGATTTTAGATTGACGCTTTACGTGGTCATTTTCGAAACTAATCATTAAAATAATGCAAAAATGTGTGTTAGTTCATTTAATTGCCGTAAAATTAATTTGGCGCTATTTTTCTCAATCATATACGTGCTGAAACGCCATCTAGTGGCCATTAATTCTGTTTATTTTTGTAATATCACTTGAAATTCCTTTTAAAATGAGTTGTTTAACTTTCTGTTAATAATTTTTTAACCTGATTAAATTCTCTCTGACACTTTTACTCACTTGAAAATTGGTGTACATTCATAGGATACAAAAAATCATCATCATTTCATTTCAAAGGTTCTATAGTGAGAAGTGAAAATTTACTCAACTAATTATAATTTTTTTTTTTTCAAGGAAAAATTTTACATTGGTTAGTCGCTTTGTCGAGACTGTTTGTGTTCGTTAATTTAAAATTTTTACATTTAAACTTGAGCTCACCATGAAAATTAACACTGAAAATTGTTGTTGTAAGGAAAATAATTGAGTGAATTTTTAATAATATAAAACATCGTCGTCATCGTCACAATGAATGAATGAAAAGTTATAAATACACTTTTTGTTTCGTTGTTATAAGCTGAAAGTCCATTTCATTCCATTTTATAATATTTTGTAATGTAAAAAAGAGAATTGCTGAACATTAAAAATTATAAAATGGAAAAGCGTGAAAATTTTTGTTTTAATAACAATGTTAATTTTTAATAAAAATATACATGGAAAGGAAACAACGAGGAATTTGGAGATGTCATTTAAGCGTATTTTCAATTTTACATTGAATTTCTTATGAAAGGAGACTCATTTTAATTGAAATTGAGAGAAAAATGAATAAAAATAAGTTTTTCATTTAAAAGGCACCGCAATTTAACAAAAAAATGAAATAAATGGCAAACGATATTTTATTCATGTCATGCATATGCGAGTCTGGCCGTGACCTTTAGTTAAAATTCAGTTTAAATTTCAAATAAATATAAAAAAAAAAGTTTTATACAGATTTTGGATATCAAAAGATAAACTCTGAAATTAAATGAAAAGTTTTGAGTTTCCTTGTTCCGGAAAGAAACTTTGAATAACTTTTTGTTACATGTCACAAACACACACACACACACTAAATTATGTAAAATAGAAAATTTACTAGACAAAAATCGATTGACCAACAAAAAATTCATGGAAAATAAGAAGAGAAATAATTCTCAATATTTCTTTAAATGAAATAAATGGATTATTTTTTTTTCTTTTCCTTCTCCTTTCATGTGATAAACTTTCCTTTTACTCCTTTCAATGTACACATGAAAATTTAGTAGAAGGAAATAACCTTAGGTCATTCTAAAATCTAAGTTTTCATTTGTATTCGGTTTTTCCTTTGCAATTTCATCCATTTTCTTATTAAACTGTGAACAATAATAATAATAATAAATATAAAAACAAATAATCTGAAATGTCGTATAAATTAATACAAATTTAAAACTTTCTGACCCAATTTCTTCATACGTTAAATTTGTTGAGCATGGGCAACCCACACCCACATAGTTTCAGTTTCATGTGAGTATTTTTTTTTTTGTATTGTAATCCTCATTTTCATTTACAGGGAAAAATTATGGAATGAATTTTCATATGTTTTTTAAGAAAGTTATATGAAAATATTTTAATAAGAACAAGTTGAGTGAGGTTTCAAAGGAAGCAAACACGTGTCATGGACATAGATAACTTGGAAAATGTTTGCTTGAAACGCAATTTGATTATATGATAATTGTCCCATAAGGTTTGGAACAAAAACGTAGCTATTTTAATAATGAAATTAATGATCCACTGAAGTTATGAGTTGAAATTTTATTAATTTTTTTGTATTCTTATACAAATTACAGGGAGAGGCATTTAAATTGTACAAAGTGATTCAAAAAATGTCAGATTCTGAGAATGAGTCGAATTTGAAATGTCAGAGCACGAGATTGTAATGTCAAAGCACGAGTTGAAATGTCAAACTACGAGATTGAACTGAATTTGAAACGCCAGAGCACGAGTTGGAACGCTAGAGCACGAGTTGAAACGCTAGAGCACGAGTTGAAAGGTCAAAGCACGAGTTGAAACGTCGAAGCACGAGTTGAAACGTCGAAGCACGAGTTGAAACGTCAAAGCACGAGATTGAACTGATTTTGAAACTTTAGAGCACGTTGGAACGTCAGAGCACGAGTTGAAAGGTCAAAGCACGCGTTGAAACGTCAAAGCACGAGTTGAAACGTCAAAGAATGCGTTGAAACGTCAAAGCACGAGTTGAAACGTCGAAGCACGAGTTGAAACGTCAAAGCACGAGATTGAACTGATTTTGAAACTTTAGAGCACGTTGAAACGTCAGAGCACTAGTTGAAACGTCAAAGTACGAGTTGGAATGCCAAAGTACGAGTTGAAACGTCAAAGCACGAGTTGAAACGTCAGAGCACGAGTTGAAACGTCAAAGCACGTGTTGAAACGTCAGAGCACTAGTTGAAACGTCAAAGTACGAGTTGGAATGCCAAAGCACGAATTCAAACGCCAAAGCACGATTTGAAACGTCAAAGCACGAGTTGAAACGTCAGAGCACCAGTTGAAACGTCAAAGCTCGAGTTGAAACGTCAAAGCACGAAATTGAACTGAATTTGAAACGTACAAGTACGAAGCTAGACTGAATTTGAATTTGAAACGTAAAGGCACGAAATTGAGCTGAATATGAAACGTCAAAGCATGAAATTGACATTTAACTACTTGGCACAATTTAAACGAGTCACACTGTACCATAAATTAATTAATATCTTCTCTTCCCTTTTCATATTAAAAAAAAAATAAAATATTGGACATAATCACAAACATTCTTGCACGTCCAAACACATTTCATCACATATCATGATAGAAAATGCATTTTAAACTCTTTTAATTTTAATAAAATTGCACTTCTTGTTTTTTTTTGCCATAATATTTTATATGCACATTGCACACAAGCATTCACGTGTCACATCCATGCACTAGAAGGAGAACAAGAAGAAGTCTCTTAATTTCCATTTAAATGCTTGTTTATTTTTAATTAAAATATGTATAAGTACACACACGTACACACACACATGGACATATGCACACACGTATCATTATAAGATGTGCATATGCTTAGAATGCAGAAAATTAAACTTTTCTGATATTTAAATTTTCACTTACGACAAAATTTTCTATTTTAAATTTAAATAAATATGAAAAAAGTTGTACAACTCTTTTCCTCATTTTAATTTTATTTTATTTTTCTGATGTAATTAAAATACAAAAAAAAATGAGTCATGCTCCAAAAGTGAATTCACTTTTATCGTCAGGTATCAGTGCCTTTTACTCTTTTTTTCTCTTAAATGTAACGTCTTGATGCAATTTAAATTTTGTTATTTATTTTATTTATGGAACAAAAACTCAACACCAATAGCAACAACAACAACAACACGAACACCGAACAGTGTCGTAACATTCCAGATGATTGTAAAATGTAATCAATAACTAATTTAGCATTCATTAAAAAGTTGATCATTTGATTTAGTTGAATTTTATTGACTTTATTTTATCGTTTTGCTGGAAAAACTTTTACAATCGTTTCAATATTTATTTTTAGTACTTTTGCCGTGCATTCACATGAATAATCATGAGGATGATGATAAAAAGATGTGATCGAACATAATTTTATTTTATTTACGTAAACAAGTTACAACTGGGATTCACGATTCGTAGAAAAGAAAATAAGAAGAAAGGTTGAGCAAATTCAATTAATTTGCTGATAGAAAATTAACAATTTGGTTTGACTTGATTTAAATTTTCTTGATTTTTCAGTTTTTTTAGGAAAAAAAATTAGGTTGATTAAAATGAATATTAACATTAAATATCTGAATTCATTGTCTTTTAAAAGTACCATCATTTTAATCCTCAAACGAAATAATCAGCTTTTGTACATTAAAAATTTTTAATCTCTGTGAAAAACCACTGAACTTTGTTCTAAACTTTTTCTTTTCGGTTTTTTTGAAATACTAAAAGATAATTTTTAATTATTTCATGTTTTTGGTGGTTTTTTAATTCAATTTGATTGTCTGTCTGTTTGAATTTGAACTCAAATAGTCAAATCTGGAAGAATTGACCTGTAAAATGATTTAACTCATTAATCGCCGCTCCTAAAATATTGAGTTTTGAACAAAAAGTTCTTCTATGATTTATTCTTTAGGTAAAAATGAACACTTTTCATTTCGATGAAAATTTTAGGTTTCATATAAAAATTTTACAGGAGAGCCAAAACAAAATACGTATAAGTCCTACACAAATACATACAGAAACATTGTACGAGAGAGAAAAAAATGCGACTTTTCTTAAAAGTTTAGCTCATAATTTTTTAATTTTTGGTTTAAATTCAAAAACCGTGCAACTGTTTGATACAAAACATCGTAAATTAAGACTCTAAAAAAGATTGCCAAAGAATTTTTTTGATTTGAACGAGAAAAGTGACTTCAAAGAGGCGTTGTAAAAATACAACGCTAGCGATTAATGAGTTAAATTCATCGTCAATCAAGTTCTACTTCTGCTAGCTTTCAAATTCTAGCTCTGTCAGCTTTCAAATTCTAGCTCTGTAACCTTTCAAATTCTAGCTCTGGCAGCTTTCAAATTCTAACTCTGTAACCTTTCAAATTCTTGCCTTGCCATCATTCAATTTCTAGCTCTGCCGTCGTTCGACTTCTAGCTCTGCTAGCTTTCAAATTCTAGCTCTGCCGTCGTTCGAATTCTAGCTCTGCTAGCTTTCAAATTCTAGCTCTGCCGTCGTTCGAATTCTAGCTCTGTCAGCTTTCAAATTCCAGCTCTGTCAGCTTTCAAATTCTAGCTCTGGCAGCTTTCAAATTCTAACTCTGTAACCTTTCAAATTCTAGCTTTGTCAGCTTTCAAATTCTAGCTCTGTCTGCTCTCAAATTCTAGCTCTGTCAGCTTTCAAATTCTATCTCTGTTAGCTTTCAAATTCTAGCCCTACCGAGACCATTTCCAAAAAAATCAGTTGAGTCAAATTTCCACTCATTCACTTTTCACTCAACCTTTTGAATTAAATGCACTTTTATGCCCAAATCTCTGATTAACTTTCCATTTATTTACTTTCCTTTTAAGTGCAAAACAGAAACTTTGACTTACTTTTCTTCTTATTATTATTATTATTATTTCTTATATTTAATGTGCACTTTTTCCCATTTCACCAATGCACGCCTAATACTTTGACTCTGTTAAATGAAAATACAAACAGTTTTTTTCTCTCTTTTTCCGGTAAAACGCAACTTATTTGAAAGATGAAAACTTTTTCCTTTCAAGCAGTTTTTTTTTTAAATTCATTCAGTTCCTTGTTGAATCTGCAATGCAATGGATAAGCAATACATTTCTTTGCACAATTTTTATTTCAAACAGATTCTCTTTACGGTGGTTGTTTTCATTTAAAAAGACAGCAAGTACAAGGAAAAAAGTGTGTGTTTGTGTGGTAGATTAGCATTATCATGGTATGATGGTATACAAATAATGTCGAAATATAAAGGAAAAGCAAAAAAACCTTCAAAAGAAGAAATGTAAAACTTATAAGAAAAAGAAAGTTCTGTGAATTCACAAATTATTTGTTTGCAACTTTAATCAGTTTGTTTGAATGGTAATTTTTTTTTTGCATTTCATTTTATTTTTATGCAGTTTTGGTTTGGTTTATGCAAGCAAAATAAAAAAGAAAAGAAATATAACTGAATTGAAGTGAAGAGAACGATAAAAATGTGAAGAAACCATCATAATTTATTCGGTTGATTTTTGCTTGAGTGCTCTTAGAGAAAATTTTTGCTGCACTAGATTGATGATGACGTGAATTTATACTTCAAAAAGAAGATAATGAGGCATAATTTGAATTATTATTTTAAAAATTAAATTGTATGCAGTTTTCTTATCATTGCTTATTTTAAGAATCTGGGAAACGTAAATTTTTCTATCTCAGTGACTCAGGGAAACATGTCAATAAATTTCAGTAAATTTTCGTTCCATTTTTGTAGACGTTCGTTGAATTTTTGTAGACTTTCGTCCTTAGGCTAAGGCTGTCTGAGAATCTTTCAGACGTTGCTGTAATTTGAGAGCATGAAAGGCTTCATGGACTTTCATGAAATCAAATCTCGAGTTATCTACCACACTCTCAACCCTGGAGTGGGCGATTGGTTTTGGGTTGAGAATGCAGAAACCATCAAAACCGTTAAATTTAAAATCTGGGTTTTTTCTGTAATAATTTTCTTGTATTGACTTGAATAAATATTTTCCATTTATCATTCTCCTAGACCTACTTCTAATAAAATATTTCCATTATTATTCTTCTTTAAACCAATAAAATCATAAAAATATCATACCATTTATAATGTCATGGTAAACCATTTCTTAGATCGGTTATCTTCCACCAGAGAATATCATATCCATATGTCATTTGTGTGACACTCAACAAATGCATCATAGAACCACAATTTTATGCATTTTCTTTGGGTTATTTTCTATTTTCACCAAACATAAAAAAAAATAATAATAATAATAATACGAACAAGTGTTGAAACTGAGAGAAATGAGTTTACATTATCATATTCGTTCGTATTTTCATCTTGTGTTGTCTTTGCACCAATTTTATTTTTATTTTTATTTTTTTTTTGAGGTTTTTCGATGATGATGGAATGGATAAGCCAAAAATACTGCATTTCCTGTTATAAACTCATATATGAGCAAAATTTCAATGCAACATGTGGTCAAAAAATATTAAAATTAAAATTTTCTGTGATTTCTTTTTTTAATTTTTTCATAATAAAAATTTAAAATTCATTTTAATTTTACTTTAAACGTCGTTTATCTCACAAAGTTCAGTTGCAACATTTCAAGGAATAATAAGAAAATCTTATGAATTTATAATAAATTTAATTTTTGCATCTGCAGAAACTTATTACTTTTTGCACACCGAAAATGTAAAACATGGCTCATATTTTGTTTCATTACAACATAAATTTATGACAGACGATATTTTCTTTTATGCATTTACATGAACATACATACATACAGTGAAAATTGTGAAGATATGAAAAATTGTTGCATTTATCAGTATTTTCATATGAATTTTGTGCAATTTCTTTCAATGCAATGAATAATAAACAAAGCAAAAAAAATGGGTGGCATTGGCACAAGAATTTATTACTACAACAAGGGGCGTTAATTTTAGAAATTACTTATATCGTCCGTGTAAAATGTGAAAATATTTATTATAATAATATTACAATATTATTATTACAGTTGGAGCAAACAAGATTCAACATGTAATGAAATAAATTTTGATATTGTTCATGTGTGAAATTCGATTCGATAAATAAATATAAAATGATATGAAAATGGTAATTTAAGTTTAAATAAATATTTTCATGGCTGTATGTTTTTAAGCTCACTTCTCATTGAAATTTTAACTGTTTTGATATGATTTGAAATTTTAGAATTAAATTTCATTGAAATTGGTCGTTGTTCAATCATTAAAATTCTAGCTCTGTCAGCTTTCAAATTCTAGCTCTGCCATCATTCAAATTCTAGCTTTATCGTCATTCAAATTCTAGCTCTGCCAACATTCAAATTTTAGCTCCGCCATCATTCAAATTCTAGCTTTGTCAGCTTTCAAATTCTAGCTCTGTCATAATTCAAATTTTAGGTCCGTCATCATTCAAATTCTAGCTCTGCCATTATTCAAAGAGTTGTTATTTCGGTTCAAGGTCCAATTATAAGCTTCTTTGGACAATTTTAGATAAAGCGAAATTGTTTGAAAATAATGGTGACCCCGCCGTTCAATCAAGTAACACAATTTTTCTTCATCATATAAAGCGAACGATGTTTAAATTCGACTTCATCCTACGATGACTGTCAAAATGTAAATTTTCCATTAATCTAATAAGCAAAGAAAAAATTTAAATAATTTCCATTCAACCTTAACATTATCTCGATTTCACTTTGACTTGAAACCTAATTTGATATATTGATTGCCCTTGGGCTTTTTTATCTATAAACGACGCCCGCCATATGATTCATTTTACATCATTCAGATTTCATATAAATTGATGTTGATGGCCAATGTCTATCAAGATATCTCATTTTCCATTATGAATATTTATCTTCATCATTTATATAAAATGTAAATTTTTTTTTATTACTTTTCATTTTAAACTTGAACTTGTATAAAAAAATAACTTTACTAAGACAAAAAATGAGAGAGGATTTAACCGCTATTAATCAGAAAGTTGTTGTATGGGTTGTTAAACTCACCTTTTTCTTTAAATTGTTTTTTTGATGTCTTTCTCACACCCAAAAATCTCGATATCAATTTGAAAAGTCTGATTAAGTTTTCACAAATGTGTACCTTGGTTTTTTTTCACTTTATTTTAGCTTGTGATGATTCTTATCTTTGAAAATGAAGATGAAGATTTTTTTTTGTCTGTAAAGAAAAATAAAAAATAAAATTTATATGAGCAAGATGAGAAAAATGAGTTTTCGTTATGGCTCATGGCGGATGGAATTCTATGGAAGAAAAAATAATTTATGAGAACGTTATAATGCGCTATCAATTTTGTTACACAATTTTTATTTTATTTTATTCGCTTAATTTTTCTTCTGCGATTTTTTTGCACTTGAAAATGAAATCATATTACACCGACTTTTAAAACAAAGTCCAAAGTCTTCGAGGTAATTCATTGTTTTGTCTGGATAGTTTAAAATGTTTTTTTTCATATACATTGAAAATGAAATAAAATTAAAAAAAAATCTTATTCTCTTATTCATAAATTGTCGCAGAAAAGTTGAACAACTAAAAAAAAAATAAGATTTATATTACAAAATGCGACTTTTTTCTCTTAACTTTATGGTTAAAAGGATTTAAAACGATTTAGATACAATTTTTTTTTCTTCTTATTTCCCTTGTTACATTTCATAGATTTGAATTCTTATGGGAAATTTTATATGTAATTTTTTTTATAATATTTTTGTATGCAATATACAAGGTCAAAATGGATATAAATTGTATAAATTTTGTTGAAAAGAAAGTTTATGGTGCATTTTTCCGATCATTGATCATAAAATTGGGTTATTTGGCTTTTTACTTTTCATTGAAATGTAAAATGTGTCTTTGCTTTATTTAATATTTGGTTTTCGAGTCATATCTGGTGTAAATTTTCGGTTCTCGAATCATAACTGGTCTTTAATTATCGTTTTCGAACCACAGCTCGTCTAAGTTTTCGTTTTCGAACCACAGCTCGTCTAAGTTTTCGTTTTCGAACCACAGCTCGTCTAAGTTTTCGTTTTCTAACCACAGCTCGTCTAAGTTTTCGTTTTCGAACCACAGCTCGTCTAAATTTTCGTCTTCGTACCACAGCTCGTCTAAATTTTCGTCTTCAAATCACAGTTCGTCTTAATTTTCGTCTTCGAATGACAGCTCGTTTAAATTTTAGTCTTTGAATCACAGCTCGTCTAAATTTTCGTCTTCGAATTACAGCTCGTTTAAATTTTAGTCTTCGAACCACAGCTCGTTTAAATTTTCGTCTTCGAACCACAGCTGATCTAAATTTTCGTCTTCGAACCACAGTTCGTCTAAATTTTCGTCTTCGAACCACAGCTCGTCTAAATTTTCGTTTTCGAACCACAGCTCGTTTTAATTTTCGTCTTCGAACCACAGCTTGTCTAAATTTTCGTATTAACATTAAATTCTTCAATTTCAAATAATGATGATAAAAATACCATAATTTCAAAACCTGAATTCCTCATAAACTAACATATTTCTATATTTAATTCTCAATTTATTAACAGAATGAAATGAAATTCCAATCATCACATAATTTTAATCACTTATGATAATTCAAATTCAATTCCAATTCCCATATTACCATAAAATTCTCAGTAAAATTTCATCCTACTCACATTTTCCTATTTCCTATTAATAGAAATACCAAAATATCATTCAAATAATATCAATCACATAATTTAATTCAATTAATTTTCCGAGATATGATAAAACACAAAGACAAAAAAAACAAAATCGTTATTAGATTGAAACATGGAAATGGATGATAATGATAAGCAAAACGATTTCTGATTAGTCACTCAAATTGGATGTTTTTTTGTGTGTCTTATCCTTATTTGCGTGTTTGAATGTCCTCTTTTATGATTTTGATTAACCTAATAAACATTGATATTTTTTTTTGTCAAACTATGCGACCGACCTTTCCGATTGACAAAATCACATATGATATGATTTTGTTTTTTTTTTCAGGGGACCGTGATTTGATTTTATTTTATTATAATATGACGCACGTGACATTTAATATTGATGATGATAATAATAATTTTGTGTGTGTGTGTGGGCTGTGTGTAAGGGCATTTATAAATAATTTTCTGGTTTCGATGAAAAAATATTGTTATTATTAATCAAGTAATAAAATGAATTGAAACACCATTTATAACCGTTTTTTTCACTCAATAAAAACAAAATATCAATTACTAGTCATTTGTATGCGCTATTTGATAGCTGTAAAAAAAAATCATTTAGTGGTGAAAATATTTTTTTTTGAATTGTAATTTGATTAGCTCATAATAAAACAATCAACAATTCAATCACTTTCGCTTTCGATTACAACTCAATCAAGCGTTTTCTATGAAAAAAATGGAATTTACATTTAATTTCGATAATTTAACGTCCATATTTCGTTACGATAAAAATATTTCAAGCCTAATATAAATTTTTCCCCTTGAATTAGGCATAAAAATTGATGAATTACAATAATAATAAAACTGAAAATAATAAACACCTTTCAACTTATCTTGATCTTGGTTAAATGAATGGATGTTAAAATGAATTGGAAATAACAGTAATAAAATGGTTGTTTATGCTGATTTATGGCACGAAATATTGCATGTTAATGTTGATTTTTATTGTTGATATGGCAGAATAATAGTAATAAGTTGAAACAAAGAAATTAATGATTTTTTTTTTAGTTTCAGAGAAAATGATAGCGAAAAATTGAGGTATGTCCTTCAGAATTAGGATAAAGAATATTCAAGGTCCTTGAAATGGGACACAAGGTGAGTTATGTGAATTCTCCTTCACTTCTTTTCAATTTAAAATAAAAAAAATTAATAAAAAGTACAGTGTAAGCTCTTAATAGTGACATGGAATATGATTTTTGCAGCCAATTTTGACTTTTCATGGCAATATCATTAAAATCGGTTGTAAATTGCATTCACAGCATTTAATCAAGTCATTGAAGATAAAATTCCATATTAAGTCTAAATAAGATTAGATTAGATATGAACAAGTCCCACCGCGGACCCAATGATCCTGTTGTGTTCGTACTACTTCAGCTGAAGCTTTCATAGTAAGCACCTTTTATAAATCGTCTTATCTTTGAAGGGTAGTCAAAGCGTAGAGGTGAACGTATCGCATTCCATCTTATAGGTGCCGAGCTCGATCCTAGTAGCTGCTAAAATTCTTTCTATCCAAATGTGTGCTTTTCAAGTCTTATAGTTGTTATATTTATTTTAAATAATTATTCTGATTTGAAAAAAAAGATGCGACTGCTTCTGATGACAGGATAAAAGCTAAAGTCCAATGATCATGGCTTGGCGTATGCTGTTAAATACTTTGGGTCTGACAGTACAGCCCATACCAAAAGTGGTATGGCATCTTCCAGTCAATTGACAAGCCACGAGCCTTCGATTTCATTAAAATATTCCATGGAATTTTATGCTGAAGGATTTAACACAAAACTGTTTGCCTCGATAAGCGAGTCCATGCTTAGATCTTTTAGTCTAATTAATTAATTAAAGGAAATATGTTTTACAGTTTTACTTGTTTTTACTATTAATTTATATTAAGACCTCGTAACGTCTAAATGATTTACCTGAAACTTTAAGTATGCTTTAAACATAAGCTCAAATTTAATGTTTGGGTGCTCTTACAAAACTTACGTATTTGAACAAAAAAATAGACAGAAAATTTTCAAATAAAATGGAAAAATTTTTCCATTAAAAAATCATCAGAGACGGATTCACAGAACCGAAATAATGGGAAGGGCAGAAATTTTAATGAAAAATATATTTCTAAGCCCCCTCCCCTTGTTCTTCTTCTTCCTTGCTTTACACTTCATTTTTAGGAACTAAATTAAAAATGAAATTTTCCAGTTCAAACTTGTAGTTCTCACTAGAGTTAGCGTTTCTGGTCCTGGTTCCCCCTCCCCTTGTTAAAGCCCAAAAAATGTTTCACATTTGTTCGCTATAAAGCACTTGCACTGTACTTTAAATGAAATCATTCTCAAAGTCAAATTCTTTAAAATTTTGGCTAAGTTCAACCGAATTTTTGAATTTTTAAAGATTTGCCTATGATAGGAAAAAAATATAGTATAAATATATATAAAGAGATTCCTAAAAAAATACTATGAAATCGTCAAAAATTGACACTATTTCATTGTCATGCGCTTTTTTTACCGTTCTTTTTTAAAATGAAGTCATTTTATTGAAATTAAAAAATATTGAAATCAAAAAAGCACTTAAACGAGACAATTTCATTGAAAAAAGGTAATTAAATTAAAATTAATTTAAAAATGAAATGACCATTCCAGCAAATAATTTTAATAAAATGTCACAAAAGTTAACAATTTTTCATCACCTTTGATTTCATTTGTTTCCTTCTCAAAGGACTGCATTGTGTTTCAATTAAATAACAAAAAACAGATTAAAGAAAAACAGTAACAAACACAAAGAACAAAAGAATTCATAAAATAGAAAACTCTCATATACCTTCTCATTTGTTTCACGTCAATTTTATTTCTGATGAAAAAAATTTAAAAAAAAAATTATTTACTGTTTTCACTTTTTTTTTTGTTTTGTGCTCTTTTGTGTAGAGATTTTTTTTCTATTTTTCATCAATAAGCTTATTTTTATTTGAATTTGCTCTGTTTAAGGGCACAAATAATATCCTATGGCAAAAATAACAAGTGATGCATCATAATAATCATGATGATGATTATTATTGTTCTTTTTTTATTATTTGTTTTTATTTTATTTTTTTTGCATTTAAATTGATAGGCCTTCTTTTGAAATGTATGTGCTTCGTCATTATTTGAAATTGAATTTCAAGATGGATTGAGAAAAAGAGCGCGTGTCTTTGTACAATGAACGTATATAAAGCCATAACGAAATTCTAAGAAAAGAATTTTCGAACTTATCGAATTTTTTCAAAAGTATCGAAGTTTTTCGAAATTTAGCTTTTGGAAATTTAAGGATTTTCGAACCATGTTTTTGAGGGTTTTTTTAAGTCAAAATTACTGAGCGGATTTCCACAGACAATTTTTGGCTCTGATTTCGAAAATTTCGATCATATTTCGGAAGTATTGGAAATTTTACGATTTATGAAGATTTTTTTGTTAACTAGAGACCAATTTTAGTTCCGATTCCGAAAAATACGATAATTTTAAGAATTTTAGACACTCTAAGCATGTCGTGTTTTTGTCACTCTATTGAGGCTCGTTCGTCGAATCTATTAAACACTTTGTCGAAATTTTCGACATGATCGAAATCTTTCGACCTCAATAAAATTTTTCGAATGTATCGAAATTTTACAAATTTATCGAAGGTTTTCGACTTCAACGAATTCATTGAAATTTTTCGACTTGATCGTAATTTTTAAAATTCATCGAAATTTTTTGAGATCATCGAACTTTTCGATTTTCAGCTTTTGACAATGTGATCAAATGTGATTTTCAAAAGCAGACCTTCACTTTTCACATCATGTAGGTTTTTTTTTTATTTAAGTGTATTGTACTCTCAAATGAGATTTTTTTATGTATAATTTCAACTAATGAAAGAAAAACAAATAAATAGCTCATTTATGAGAAAAAAAATGCACTCTGCACTTTTTGTGTTTTATATTGAAGCTAGAGGGCTTACTTTGTTATTGTTATTTTTTTATCACTCATTCTTTTTGTTATAGATTTTCAATTCGACTTTTTTTTTATCAATTTTCAATGCAATTATTTGCTGAAAATCAATATCATGAATGTTCAATTTCAGTCCAATTTCATTGGGATTTGAGTCCAATTGCAATTTAATCCAGTAATGCCCAGGCGTCACGGTTCAAGATCCTTTAATGATCACTGACATTAAGGCAGACTTTTATTAAGACAAAAATGCATAATTTATCACCTTAAATTCAGTTGTTTACTTATTTAGATAAAAATAATAATAAAAAATGAAACTACAGCAAAACAAAAAAGTCATAACAATACTTTTAATATATTTTTCATATCCTTGGGATAGGTTAAAACACATCTCTCATATCAGCATCATCATTCTTTTTTATATTTATAACATATTGTGATCAAAAAGAAAGGAAAACAAAAAAAAATTTCACTGCAATATCACAAACAGATATGTGAGCTGTATTTTAACACATCATATATAAATCTGTTCTAAATTGCAATTTTAATAAAAATGTCATATCAGCTGTTGCTTTTTTTTCCTTTTTTTTTGTTCTTGACTCACACACACACACACACACACACACACATGCGATTTCATATCCTTCAGCGTTGTTGGTTCTCTGCTATTTTGAATAAATTTATCTCTCAAACAATGCATGTGTGTGTAAAAGAAAAAAAGGCTAATAATATAGATATATGAAGCGCACACACACACACAAACAGATTTATTATTAGGTATTTTCAAATCAGTGAGGCTTTAAGTCATGTGTTTCCTGTCGGCAAATAATAATAATAATAATATGAAAAAAATCCATAGTACTTTGCGTATCAACTCACATAAAACTACATAAAAGCGATATGAATCTGTTTGGAATAAAAAGGGAGCAAAAGGCTGTGGAAGGAAATATTATATTTCATATACACACATTTTTCCTTTATATTTAATATGAAACAAATAAGAGTTAAATAAAAATAATAATAAAAAAAAATATAACAGTGGAAAATATGGTTATTTTTTTCTAATCTCTATTTACCACAAATTTCATACAAAATTCTCTCTATTTATCTTATTTTGAGTGTGTGTGTGTGTGTGTGTGTACATTTTAGACACATAAATTTATGAATGTTTTTAGGTTTTGAGGGTTTTTAGGCATATTTTTTTTTAATATTATTATTATTGTTGTTACTACACAAAGCGATTTTATGGATCTATTTTTTTTTTTTGAATAGGATTTTCATCATCATCATCATCATAATAATCAACATCAACGACGTGTGTTGTGGCTTTGTGTCATCTTCATCATCATTGTGAGCATCATTCTGGCCATTTTCTTTGTTTTAGTGGGCTATTTCAGTGTATATTTAAATTTTTTTTATATGAAATTTAATAAAAAAAAAAAATATGGGAATTTTTTATTTATTTTTTTTATTTTTTAAAAATTTGATCTTGATATGATGTGATGACATATTTTAATTTTTTGTAGTGTGAGTCAAATTGAGTTGCTTTGTTTTGATTTTTTTTACATTTTCTAATTTATGTCTGTTTTTGAAATTTCATTTTATCTTGAAAAGCCTACACGAGTCTGAAAATAATGACTCAAAGTAATAAGTAACAAGTTTTGACTCGTAAAATTGCACTTTTCGATGTGAAACAACGTTTCCATACATCATTTCGATGAATTTCGAACTAAAAATATGATTTTTTGATCTGAGACAAGAAAATTCCAGAAACGGAAACTCGGGAAGTTAAATCAGGTGATGTCATGTTTAGAATAGACTGAAGTTATCAACGACCTCATCAACCACCTTGCGAGCCTCGAGGAGGGGTTTTTGGAATCTAGACCCTCCTCAACCCCCTCCCGGTATCATCAACGACTTTTACCCTGACTTTTAATTTTTTTTACTGTTTTTCAACTTTTTTCTCCGTGTAAATGACAAAATGAGCTCTCAACGCTTTCTGAAGGGTTATATTAAAAAACCCCCGATACAAATCACTGTATTTTTTGATCCTCTATAGATCTGTATGCTTATCAACGAATTTTCCGTTTGAAAATTTTTCAGGAAAGTCTAAAAACTGACTTTAATTAAAGTTAAAAAATTTTCGAAAGGACAGACACTGAAATGACCTCTAGACTCCCATCCCCTTCCTGACTATAGTTTTGTTAGCTTATTCGATGTTCTCAAAAATTCCGATTGTTTATTTTAAAATTTGCTTTTGCCTCTAGTTTTTTTATACAATAATGAAAATTCAATGAAAAATTTATGAAGATGAATTTCTATGAAATAAAGTCAAAGTTTATTCAGGAAAGTTGTAGGTACATTTTTGATGCTTTTAGTTCCTCATTTTCCATGTGAATGATTTTAAGATTTATGCAAGTTAAGTTTTCATTGAAATTTCGTTGACTTAATCTGAAAAAAACGCTTTTTAACTCGCCACCTGGTGTTAAAGTTTCGAATAATGGCCTAAATTTGAGTTAAAACACTGTAACGCATAAAAATTGTCTACATGACTCCACTTCATCGGCCCGGTAGCTATTTAATACCCCAATGCTTAATTTTTCCTTTTTTGACCCAAAACAGACTTTCCATTAATTTTTCCATTCCTTCTGTTCATATGAAATTAAACACCATAAATCAAATGACAAGTTACTTAAAATCCCTTTTTTTGATTAGGGATTAAAATTAATTGACATTTCAAGTTCATATGATAAATTTCCTTCTAATTAATGTCACTCACAAAACTAATGAAATGCTTGTTAAAAATCTTAATTTAAGTTTAAAATGATCAGACAGACACACACACACACACACACATAAAGACATGTCACAATTTGCCTTTTATATGAATTTTTTAATCGAAAAAGTCTTTTAAACTCATTTCTGATGATTTGGAAAAAAATCGGGTATGGTGCGAAAACGTATGGACAGCTTTGTCTGTGACAAGGTCGCTAATCATCAAAAAAGTCGTTAATTTTTAAAAAAAACTCGTCGATCATTGAAAACAGTCACCAATTTCAATAAAAAAACCTTCGTTGTCTAAATTTCCCAAAATGGCCAATTTCCTAACATAAAAAGATTTTCAAAAATGGCTGACTTTTCCAAATCGTGATTTCTATCTATAAAAATGCGCGCGTGTCTATAGATGACGTTCTAAATTTTTTTGAATTAGATTTGTCTTGCAGCAGTATCACGTCAATTTATTAATTAATTTCAACAAAAAATTTACAATAAATGTTGAAAATTATACAGAAATAAAAAAAAATAAAATCAGACAACTTCAATGAAGTTCTAGGAACTCAGCCTGTCTGATTATGATTATTTTCAATGTGTTTCATTTTAAATATTTTTAAACTTTGAGGCATTTTATTGGAAAATCATACAAAATTGTTGTAATAAAATTAGTTTTCAATGTTCAATTTTCTGCTAATGGTTGTCTGGATTTTTTTTTCATTATAATTATAATTATTTTGAAATCAAATATCATTAAATTGATATTTTTTTGTATTACATGTCAAATTATTTTAATGTTAATGTCTCATTTCACCTCTAAAAACACAAAATTGTCTTGTTTTGTGACTCAGATAAAGTTTTTAATAATCATTACAACAAAAATGCATCTCTTGTGTACAGTTAAAATTTTCATCCTAATACATTTTTCATTTAGTTTTTCTTTTTTTTTCAGGAGCAACACACAAAACAAGACAAATTTATACAAGACATTGTTACTCCGTAGAGAAAATGTAATAAGTACACACATTTTTAGTTAGTTTCATAATAATTCAACTCACATATGAATGCTCAATGCAACACACACACACTCACAGTAACATTTTAACAACAAAGAGAATATATAAAATTTTATAAAATTCTTCTTCTTTTGTATCATCATTTTGTGCCATTATTTTCCATGTGTGTGTGTTTTAGTCTCTAATTAAATATGTTGTTAGAAAACGTTAAGTAGGTAATAAATGATGTAAAATGAGAGAAAATGGAAAACATTTATGTCTCTCGCGATGTAAACTTGCGATGAAATTCCACACAAAATTCATGAAATTCCATGTCGTTAAAAGAAAACTATGTCTTTATGTGAATATTTCATAATCAAAGTACCTGATAACATGCTTCTTTTATGTCTGAATTTTGTTCCCAAAACGAGAAACTATTAACTTTTTATTTTAAATTAATCAGATTTTTGTAACATTATGAAAGTAATAGAATCAAGTAATAGTATGAAAGTTTAAAGTATAAAATTATAGGCAATTTAATGGTTTTTTTTGCTCATGTTACAAACATATTTAAGTATTTTTTTGAATTGTAATTATAAGTTAATTAAAAATTAATAGAAAAAAAGTGCATTAAATGAAGTGAGTGAGGTAAAACGTCTCTTTATGATGTGAGGTTTTAAATGACTTAATGAATGTTGTGATGCACCCTGTTTTACACTCTTTGAAGACGATTCCATCTCGATACAGAAGAACTACCCTAGGTCTCAATCATGTAAGTGAATTGACTTTTCACTTCTTTTGGAAGAATGACGAGCGTCTTGTCACGTCTGTGTCGAGTCTGTCAGTCACAAACCCTAACTGTTTTAACAATGCATCAATATGTCGATCCCATTTCAGTGTCGAATCGAAGACAAGTTCCAGATACGTGAACTAGTCAACACGTTCGATTATGGATCCTTGGATTGGAATCTGAGGAACAGAAACAAGTTGTTTTCACTGTTGGTGGAAGCTCATTACTTTTGTTTTTGATGCATTGAGCAACAGCCCTATTTTCGAAAAATCTGCCTGGAGCAGCTCAAGGTCTAATGTAGCACTTTCACAATTGGTTGAAATATCGGGAGATGAGTAGAGGAGTACTGAGTTGACGTATACCAAGAAGAGAATAGTTCCAAGGCAGCTACTTTGTGACACACCTCTTTCAATTCTATAGAGATTACTCTGGATTCCATTGACTTCGACACAGTGCATTCTGTTTGAGAGATAAGTTCGAAAAAGGTAAAGGACTATTCCTTTCACACCACACGAGTATTGACGAGTCCATCGACGTTAAGGTAAGGATCTCCTAAATTATTTAAAAAGAAAACATTAAAAAAAAATAAATTAAATTTGCGGAATGTGATACCGATGTACATTAATTTTTTTCCATACAAGCATTGGTGACCCCCTCCGAGCACTATACCATACCTACTATACAATACCTTACCTACTCAAGTGCGTTCGATACTTTAAATGTGCAATTCAATTAGAGTCAAGAAACAGCTTTACTAGTGTTAGAACGAAAGCTTTGGGCTCCATGCTTTGATAGCCAGGGAAACATTTAAAATTTAGGGGAGGGAGGGCCAAATGAATAAGGTCCAATCTGCTTTCCTCGTAAATCCATCTTCGTTGATACGTTTTTCACATTTAAAGTCCCTCGAGAGAGCGTTGTAAGTAAAAATAAAGCTCTTGTCAATATCATCTTTTGATTTTTAATCAATAGCGTTCACACAACGCCCTCTATATAAGTTGCCATCCATCAAAACACTTATTAAAATTACATTTTCAATGCAGATGTCCAACTCGACTTATCCTTTAAACAAATCTAGACCGAATTGTTAAAATTTAATTCAATTGAAATGGTTCCTCAAAAACACATTCCATTCTGGTGGCGCCACGATCGCTTACGTTCATTTTTGGTACTACTAATTTATTTAAATCACATTTTACTTGCAAATTTGAAACAAAATCTTACCCAAAACTTTGATATCTTTTTGAGCAAAATAACTGCAGAGTTCTTAACAGCTTTATTAAACCAATAAAAATAATACATGAATACTTTGTTTTTTTTTGCTTCTTTTAAATGCAAATAAACAGCATATTTTATTCATGCCTAGAAAAATAAAAATATATTTATAAAAAAAAAAACAGAAACCAAATCCAATCACATTAAAATTTATTACCACAAAATACTGCATTAAACAGAAATCCACTCTTTTTTTCTCTCTCGCATTTTTTCATTTCATTTCACTGGTTTTTCTTTCTGCCTTGCATTTTTTTATTATTATTATTATTATTTTCTATATTTAATTCCACTTATTGAAATCATTTTAATATTACAAAGTTGAATCGTCGTTTTTTTTTACATTTTTTTTTTAATGTTTTTGATGTAATGTGATATAACAAATGCACACAAAAAGCTATCATCATGATGAGTGCTTTTTTTTAGAATTTATTTTTTTTTCTTTTGATTACCTTGTTGTATAAAGCGTATGCAAATGAACGTTCATGGTTAAAAAAAATTGGTATAAGATGATACTGTTATTTATTTTTTTATACCATTTTAAATAAATGAAAAATGAATCGTTTTTATTTTTTTGTTTTAAATTTCTTCTTTTCGTACTTGTTTATTAAAATGTTTATGATTCATTTTAATTTTGAAGTGAAATGCGCTTTTGGGGGGGATTTGTGTGTCTGTCCGTTGATACGTCACATGTCACATTATGGGAAGTGATTCCTTAGACCAGAGGGTCATTAAAGGTTTTTTTCAAAACTTTTCGGAATCGTTAAATGCAAGCTACGATGAAATTGATAGAAATTTCCCACTAGATGGCGCTGTTGCTAGTTCTATGTTTTTTGGTAAGATTTTCATGAGTTCAGGAAAAAATTCTTACTATTAGCTTCAGTTCGCACTCAAAAGGTGATACTGATGACGATTTTTCTAAATTACAACATTTCAAATCTGTCTCAATAGATGGCGTTAAAGTCAAATATTGTGATTTGAGCATAAATGTCAAGGTAAATCCCTCAATATCAAAAAATTCCACTGATATAAGTGCGTTAAATTGAATTTAAATACCATTTAAAAGGTTTCACATCGTCCCACATACCTAATTTTTTATTTATATTATTTTTTTTTTGAAATTAAATCACCTTTGATTCCAATTTCTATGATTTCCCTGTTTATTTATTTTTTTCTATTGTACGTATTTTGTTTACAGGTTTTCAAGCAAATTAATATCCCACGCTTTCTCATGTGTTTACACTTAACACGCTTTATTTTGACTTTCATTAATCAATACGTGATTTCTGGCTGATCAAATAAACAAAAATTCATAATCTTTCGTTTTGATTGGAACATGGCGTAATTTCACTTAAAGAAAAGAAAGCATTAAGGAAGTCGCAATAATTTTTCAATAAAAGTGCTCATGTCACGTGTCATTTTAATTAAAACACCATTAGTTTCAGATGTAGTCGGGAGTAGAAAATTCACATGAACGATAATCCGCTTACCACTTCAATATTAGCAATAAACCTATTAAAACACGATTCAATAAACAAAAAAATAAACTGCGGAATCATGTCACAATATCTGCATTAACTGTCACACTATTTAAGACTATCTGGACACACACACAATCATTTGATTATTGTTAGAGAAAAAGTAAATGACTGTTTGTTATTCATTTATTTGCTGGTTTATATGTATAACGATACATTTATTAAACCTCTTGTCTGTTATTTTAACCACACCTTTTAATATAAGTTTTTTGGACATAAACTGGCAAAGCAGATTAGTCCCTAAACGAACATCAACTGGCTTTTTTCCCTCACATATCTTTGTATATATATGTGAATATTCAAAATACATCTTCTTTATGGTATGGAAAATTTTCCGTTACTTGAAAATGTAACTTTACACTAGTTTTTCGTATTTTTGTATTTTAACTAACAACAAGGATCGAAACGAGACAAGGAAAAATTGTTAAACGATACAAAAAATTAGCTGAAAGTTATTTTTGCCCAATCTATTGTTTGTAAGCCTAAATTGTTTGTCCTATCTCACTGTGTGTGTGTGTCTCTGTTATTTAGACTATTAGTAAACTATTAGTATGGTAATAAGTATTAGAAAATGGTATGGTAGGATTAATTTTCACTGATACTGTGATGAAATTTATGTATAAACGAATAATGGATTTTACATTGGTTAAAGGGAAACCGAGAGATAACAAAAGAATTTATGATTGAAAAATTGGTGTTTGAAAAGGAAAATGAACTCAATTGAGCGGTAGCATTGAGTTTGAAGTGAAGTGAGATTAATTAGTATAACTGACTGATTGAATCTCAACCCTCTTTGATTGGAATTTAATGGTAAGTGTTTGATTGAGGCTCATGATTTTTTCTTCTCAAGAGTGAAGTTGGAAGCTTTATTAATTTCGTATTTTATTTATTTACAGGCCTTAAGAGAGTCTAAGGAAACCTAGGGACCAATGGTGTCTCACTGAAATGGAGCTAAATGCTAATCTAACATCAGGATAGTATCAGCAAGGATCAAGGGAGATTAAACTTTGAGGTAAGTTAAATGACATTTTACAAGAAGCCCAGAAAAATAATGATCGAGATGAAAACGCCCATCTATGATCATAGTCATCAATTAGCTCAAGGTAAGTAGTTAATTAAACAGGTTAAAAAACGAGCTCAATACTTTGAGCAGCCCAGAAAAAACGAATGTGCACTGATAGTGGACAAGGAATTCAAGGCAATTTAGAATGCACTCACAGCCAGGCATCAATACAGGCCATGAAGCAGTAAGCCAAGTAGCAAGCGATTCATCTCAAGCAGTCTCTCGTTTCCTTTATCTAACCTTTAACACAAATTGAGCAGCCGGGAAAAAAGACATTTGAAATTGTAAAGTTTCATAGCCGAAGCGAGAATCGAACAGCTAACCTTAAGATTGATAGTCCAATACGCTAACCATTGCACCGTTGAGTTACTGTAAACTACTGTAAACCACCTTCCGTTATTCGTAAAGCCATATTAGGTATCAACTCACCTGAAACGAAAGAAAAACAAATAAAAATTGAAATTAATTTCCTCGTTTCTTGAACTTCTAAATCATCAATTTTAATAAAAGTGAAAGAAAAATCTAATACAGTTCACAATTCAAACGAGATTTTCTGTATTTTAATAAAAGTCAGACAACACACTGATTCATTGAGCATTGAACTCAATAATAAAATACGTATTTAACTAAATTCATATCTTCATATAAATGGAAAAATATATAAACAAATAGTGTTCGTCAGATACTTGAGCCAAAATGTTATTCAAATTTGTTCAACACTCAGCACTACACCTAAACGTGAGGTAAGGAATCAACAAAGGTTAATATGATATTACACTAATAATAATAATAATACTCATAAATATATGATTATAGTAGTATTCTAAATAAATTTAATAAAATATCGTGCAAGAGATCACTGGCTCTAAAAATACGTGGAGTCTGTTAAAAGGGTTGCATTGTAATCGTTTCCATTTTTTTTTCCTTTCAATAATGATATTTTTTTTTCGATATGTGAGTGGGGAAGATTCTGGTGTGTTATTACAAAAAAAAATAATAATAATAAAAAAATTTGTTAAAAGATATTTGAAATTGGATTTATAATTTTTATGTGTGTGTGTGTTTCCCTTCACATAAAACGAAACCTTTTGTTGTTCATTTTTATTTTTTTTTTTTATTTTTAAATGTATCAAAAGATGAAAAAAAAGAAACATTTATATAAATTTATGGTTTTCTTATTTATTTTTGAAAAATATTAAAATTTTGTATGCTCTAATACACCTTTTTTATGTATCTAAGGGAAACGTATCTGCAGTATTGGCTCAAACAGAGCAACATTGGCAAAGGTTATTGTAACATTTTATCAAAATAGTAAGATCTTCTTCTGTCTTTTTTTTTTAAATATAAAATTTAGGTGTATGTGACAGATTTGGGGTTTTTATTATACATGTTTTGAGAATAAAATGTGGGCTGTGCCAGGAATTAATAAAAATTTAACTTTAGAATCGACTTAAATCTGAATGAACAGAGTAAGTGCATTCACATTTTCATTTTTTGTCTTTTAAAAGTTAAAATTTTACATTGAGATTTTTTTTCTTGTAGCAATATTCAAACCAAAACACGCCCATTTCAAGTTAAATTCAATACGTTTGATAAAGGTCATAAGATGTTTATATTTTATATGAACTGAAAACCCTCACACACACACACTGCAATATGAGATGAAATATACAATATTCATATGAGTCAAATAACATGCATCAATATTATTTTTTTGCTGTTTCTTGTTATCATTTTGTTATGTTACAACAATCTTGCTATATTAATAATATTGTGAAAGGAAGATGTAAAACAGATCGTTATGAAAATAAAAACCATAAAAGGGAAACAAACAAACAAATTACACTACTCTTATGATCATGATGACATACAATAAATGTTTTCTAGTTATATTTTTACAATAAAAATACGAGAAGTAATAAGAGAATGTGAAGCCAAAAGATGATTTTCTAATTTAATAACATTAAATAGAGATTTTTCAAGGAAAGACAATGCAAAAAATTACTTATATGAACAACAAACAAAAATAATATTGTATTACATTTTAAAAGTTTATTTTAAAATATTGCGAAACTATTAAATATTGTTTAATGAAATATAAAACGTTCGAGCAAGAAGATGTGCAAATAGTAAACAAAACTGCAAATCAGCTAAATGCCAATGCAATCAGGTGACTGCTTTACGATGACAGTATTAAAGCTAAGTTTCATCCATTTTAATGTATATATAAGTACTGGAATTCTTTCAACTGCTCTGAGGGTCATAACTTGGCCACAGATTACGAAGAATACGTTGGAAAGATTAATCGTAACCGTAAAAAATCCCTAAAAATGTCAGACAAACATTGTATAAGTGTATGATTGGATCCATGGTTGATTACTGTAGCACGATCCTGTTTCTAAACAAAGACAACCAAATAAGTATGCTACAAAAAAATAGAGAACAGAGCCCTCAGAAATATTACACACGGGTACCGATTTCCGAGAGTCTCGCAAATGCTAGATCAAACCAACCTGCTCAGTATTAACCAACGAATTATGTACAACGTATTAGTATTTATATATAAGGCCACAAAAAACATTTATTCAAATAACTTTTGAACAGCCTCATTTGCAAGTTCTCATGAAAATTCGCGTCTATTCTTCATTTAAGCAAAACTTTTCCTAATTAAATATTAAAGTGTCTTAAATTAACACACCATAAATGACTCGATGACTGCTAGCTACTTTGCATTAAAGTTCAATATATATTTTTAACAAAATTTTAATTTAATATTCCTAATCCCATCAATTTTTATGATGAAAATTAATTTAATTATTCAAAATTTTTCATCTTGTCTGTTTTTAACGTAAAATTTTCAGTAAGTGACTTATTGAATGAAAAAATATTTCATAAGCGCATTATTAGAGTCAATTCAAACCCAAGTAAAAGAACTTTTTCCTGAAATTATCACAAATCATCTAATTTCAAATTAATTATCCGTTACATTGACACTACTCATCAAAAAGGCCTCAAAAGCGCATTTTCAATGCAAATCACCCCCAAACTTTAATCACAAAAACGTAATTCAATATTCATAATTTTAGATAAATTAAATATTCGGTGAAATATAATTATTTTTTTTGTTCATCATCATGTCTCTTTTTAATATTCTTTGATTATTAATTAGAAAATATGATAATGGCATCACGTTTCATCTTTTCTTCTATTTTTAATATAAATTGATCTTATTAAATAGAATACACAAACTTTTGGTTAAAATCAAAGAAAATTACTGTTCATTATACAAACAATAATTATTACTGTCTCAATTTTTAATGTTGTGTCTCTTCTTTGAATATTTTTTGTTGTAATTTCATTGAAATCAAAGGGATTACGTTCGTGGACACTGGTTTGATGTCTGTCTGAAAAACTCAAAATTTCACTTCAAATAAGGTCCTTTGCAGGAAATCGCCAGGGTTAAATATTTCGCCCATATTTTATATTACTGAAGTATGACTATAAAACAGGAGGCGGAGGTCGGAGGGGTGTGGACCAAAAAAGACCCTCTCAGAGATATGAAGAGGTCTGAACTTAAAATTTTAAAATGAGCCAGTGTTGCCAGATTTGCGTTCCTGTCACTGACACTGGATGTGCATCGGGCAACCTTTGAATTGAGAAATCACTTCAAAAATTATAATCTTTCGTTTTTAATTTCAAATAAAGTAAAAACATGGGTAAGTGAGAAAATTCCAAATAAATTTTGGTTATCTCCTCAATTTTTAATTAAAATTTTAAATCATTATAATTAAAATTCATAATAATTACAAAAATTAAGCACGGTTAACTGATTATGACATGTAATTTTCTCTATTCTATGTAAATAATCATAATCATAATAATATTTTAATTATTGTGGTGTGATTAAAGTGATTTTGGTGTTTTGATAGAGCACAAAAAAAACAAATTTTAATGAATTTTGACTAGACGCCTTTTTTATTTGTAATCATTTCATTGAAACGTAAATTGAAATTTACTCAGATTTGACGTAATTTTCAACGAAATTCCATTACTTTTGAATTTTTCTATTTTCATTTAAATTAGCATATTTTATAGGATTGAAAATGTTTGTCGCATATTTTAACCTCAATCTCCTCTCTATTTACATTGCAAAATTTTGTCTTTCAAGCATCCGCCCACCTTTACTTTTTTTTACAGTTTTCATGTAATTTAAAACTTTTTCTTCTTTTAGTTGACAGAATATAAAAATAAAATTTTATATTCAAAATTATGTCGACACAATAATGGCTTTAACATATGTCATATCGTATTCTCTTATTTTTTTTTTCTTTTCGTGCTATTTATTCACCCAGTAAAACTTTTCTCTTTTAAAAGATTTTATTTTACTTTTTACTTTTCGTTAGTTAACTCTTTCAATGCATAACGCTTCAGATTACAACAATGATAATAAAAACGGGAATAACAAGGACACACACACAAAAAAACAGCAGGAGGAACTTGTCATAAATATATTTACTGTGTAAATACGTTACATTGAAAAAAAAAGATAAAAGAGTAAAAAAAGGTACACACACACTTTAAAATGTGTCAAAATAAGGATAAAGTTCAAAAATACCCATGAAAATTTTTGCATAAATATCGGTGTAAATATTTACATTGTAAGTATACATTTTTGGTTAAAACATGAGTAAGTTGAAGGTTCTCACATTTTTTTACTTCTTTTGTTATTTATTTTAATACATTTTTTTTTTATGAAGGTTGCGGTTTCGAAAAGTGATTTCAAGATTTCTTTTTGCCTTTCATTTTTTTGTAATTTGAAATGACAACACGTGGTAAGCAAATGTGAAGATGAAATCAAGGAGATTTGTGATTTCCTTTTCAAGCAAAGCAAGCTATTGGCCTATTAGTTTATTAAGCTCGATTAGTAAGTGGCTGGAACGAATCATTTTGACCAGATTAAAAGTACATCTTGACACACCTAACATCATTCCTAGTCATCAGCATGGGTTTCGTGAAAAATTATCAATATCAACACATTTGCCAAGATTAGTTAGCTCTTTAAGGCAAGGCATTCAAACAAAATTATCAATTGGATTAGTGTTATGTGACATAGAAAAAGCACGCTGGACTGTTATTCAAGCTATTGAAAACACGGAGACCTCAATACATCATTAAAATCATAGCATCATTTCTGAACAATAGATCGTTTACCGTTCACATACAGAACACACGCTTAGCCACACATCAGATCGGATTCGGAGTCCCACAAGGGGTAATGTTATCACCTGTCCTGTATAATATTTTCACGTATGATTTGCCAACACATAAAATCTGTGAAATAGCGCATTTTGCGAACGATACTGCATTTTATGCCTCATCAAGATATGCTAAAACTATAATGAGAATACTCGAACTTTGGGTTACTCCACCATTTTGTGTTGGTCGGCCATTTTGACATGGACATTGCCACGGACGGACAGACAGACAGCACGACTGCCCACAGTACCGGCATTTTTAAGAAAAGCGCTGAAAATTTACACTGAAATTGAGCCACAAGCCAAAATCATAAAACTGAATATTATTCAAATAAACACAAATTTAATATCTTCATTTTCAATTTTTTATTATGAATTGTTTTTTTCTTGGTACAATTTCTAAGAATTACTAAACACGTGTAATTAGGAAGATATTTTATCCGGAAACACAAAATCTTATGATGTTTCGCAAACTTTTCTCAATTTTACATGGAATTAAAATTGAAATTAAAACAATCATAATAATAATAATTATTCATAATTTCCTTTGTCACGAAAAATCATGACTAAAAAATCCGCTTTATAACCTTAATTTGGAATAATAATAAATTTGAATTAAATTAAATTAAATGTGTGGGTGCAAGCAATTTTAATATAAGAGAAAAGCAAAGAAATGTTTTTTTCTTTCAAGACAATTAACACGCAATTTTCATGTAAATATTGAACAAAAATAATAATAATCTGCTTTTTAAATTTAAAAGGAAAATGAAATTGACAGAAAATAACGCACACGTGTAAAATTCTGAAAATTATGTAACAAAAAAAATTAAATAACATCGGATTAATTTTAAATCAGTGAGGTCTGCGTTTGACAATTTAACTTTTTTGATTTTCTGGATAATTCAAATTAAGCTTTGTCAATATCATTTTGATATGATAAAAATTAAAAAAAAAAATTCTTTGAATTGCGCACCTGATTTTAAATTATATGAAATGAAAAAGGGATGAAATTTTATTTCAATTCAATTCAAGGAACTTCAGAAAAATGAAAAATAAAATTCCTGGTAATTTACTTTTGTTTGAATTATTTTTTATTTTTTTTAATTTCATATGTTAACAGTAATAATGAGGAAAAATATTTACTTTGAGTTAATTTTTAAATGAGTTTCCTTTCAAAATTTGTATCTTGATACCTCAAAGTTCTTTTGTATTCTTTTGTTTAAATATTCAATCTCTCATCATTTAAAATGAGTAAAAAAAATAAATAAATAGGAAAAAAATCCTCTTATTTTACTCTTTTCCTCAAATTTATTTCTTATTTTTATTTTATTTTATTTTATTATGTTTCCATTTCTTTTTTCCACGTATTTTATATTTTTTTTTTATATTTTCTTACAATTTCTTCAATTTTCTGTGATATTTTTTGCTCAGGTGCCTGAAAGAAAATGAGGACTTGAAAAAAAAGTTATGACAACGACACTAGTAAATTAAACTCATACGTTGACATAATACGCTTAATAAAAAAAGAAAGAAAACAACGCCTCAAGTCAAATAAACCATACAATAAAGTAATGTTATGTTTTATATTTTTTTTCTTTTTTTTTATGCATTTCAAATACCCACATTTTACATGGTGCTGTGATAAACAAAGGAAATATCTGATGAAAAGGATGGCAAAAAATGGGTACGCAAATTTCGCTTTATTTTTTTTGTTTGGTATCACAGGAAGAAATGGCATTCAAAGGCATGTGTTATGATGAGAAATGAGATAAACTGATTGAATTTTTGTGTTATCAAGAAAAAAAAATTATGATAACGAGTTGGTTATTTTTCTTTTTCAATATTTTTTTCAGGTTATCGTGAAATTTGAAAAGGAAAAGTGGGACGAAATTGAAAGACTGGGAGGATAGAAATTGGATTGAACGGGAAACTGGATTCAATGAAAAGGATCGAGGTAAATTCTGATTTTTTTTTAACGAAATACCAGGCGTTTCCATTGAATTAAATTTTTTTTTATTAAATTAGTTCTAGCTCAAGATTAACGTAAAGATTAAATTTTAGAGTGTCGAAATTTCTCGGTCAAATGAATCCTGGATTCAAACGGAAACACGGTAAGTAAAATAAGTATCGTGAAAGTGTCCCCAGTTCACTAATGAAAATTTATGCTATATTTTAAGGTCATTAAGAGCTGTAAACCAATGTATTTTGTACTAAAACACTTAGAATGATGTTCGGCAAAGTTGAAGCTATTTTAAGAAGCTACATACAAAGTTAATGTCAGTTTTATACAAAATTAATGAGAAAAACGAGGTTTAGTTTAACAAAAAAGCTCTTAAAAGGTTCTCATTGACTTTTTTCACTTTTACACTATTTTCCTGATTAGTTTAACGATCACACTCAACCCAAAATCAGTGAGAGAAAAGTACAAAACTGTGTTCCCACTGATGCTTCACTGGTTTTGGGCTGAGATTGTAGTTTTCAAAATGTTTTCATTAAAAAGTTAAATAATGTTAGACTTATCTGGGTGCCAGGACACTGTGGCATTAATGGAAATGAAGAAGTAGATAGCTTAGTGAGAAGCTGTGGCGAGTTGATACATGAAACCGATACTTATAGTTGTAAAATATCAATTGCAATTGTTAAAGAAAACATAAAGAGGAAATTGATAAATGAATATCAAGCACAATATGACTTCTCAGAAGGACTTAGACAGTCAAAAAAGTTCATTCGTCACTTTGACCCTAAACAAGTAGATGAACTACTAAACTTGACTAAGGAGCAAATTAGGTGGACCATCGGAATATTTACTGGACATGGTGAATTCAGATACCATCTAAAGAAAATTAAAGTGAGAGATGACAACATATGCAGATACTGTCTAGAGGATCAAGAAACTGTGAAGCATTTACTGTGTGACTGTGACGCACTTATTCACAAAAGTAAACAAACCCTACGAATACTACCTTAGCCCACATTGATGGATATAAGCTATCAAAAATTTATGAATTTCTAGACAAAATTGGAATAGTGAATGAAACTGAATAGATGAGGTTGTGAGCCCAGTAGCTTACAACCCTTGGGCATTCCTCGATTTATATCAAGGAGCCGCAATAGAACTCTTTGAGACCGCGGTGGTGTCCTTGTAAAACCTAACCTAACCGCAGAACGAAAATGGCCTACAATTGGGCTGAAAATTTGACTTGACAGTGTCCTAAAACCATATCAAAACAAACAAAGTTAATATCAATGATAAATAAACACATTTCATAGAAATCATCTTCTAAAAATAGGAAACTCAATATTCATTGTACGTCCTTGAAACAAAAGTGAATTCAATTTTCCAGGAATTTTTTGACATTTCACATAAAAACATGTACATTGTACAACGATTTCAGTGAATTCAATTTATTTCAAGTGAAATTCTCACCTGTGAAATACAAGCAAAGAAAACTTTCAATTTAAACTTATTTTCATTGAAATCCTCTCATGAACTTTTCCTTGAATAAGAAGTGTCCCAAAATTATGTTGAAATTATTCGGTCCTTAATTTCTTTACATTTAATTTCTAATTGACACTTCTTCATAACAACAAATTTCTATTAAATTTCAAAAAGTTTTTCTAGACTTTTACTTTAATATAAATTTAGTAATAAAACCATTATTTTGATTATTATTTAAATACAATCGAAACACAATGAAAATGAAATAAAATAAAATCAAAAAAGGGTGAAATAAAGTGTGAACGTAACACACACCGAAACCCACTTTGAACTGTATTTGTTTAAGAAAACTGTTTGAGTTTGTCAAATACAAAAGGAAAGAAAAAAAATCATATCGTAAAGGAAAATATTCAAAGGTAATAATAAAGTTTTATTATGATGAAGGTTGAAAATACACTTTGATTGTTCTTTTACGCCTGTTTACCGGTATATAAAAGTGATGATATACCATGAAAATGTTGATTGTATGGAATTATGTTAGTTTTCTTCACGCATTTTCCTTGTTTTTTTGTTTATTTTAATAAGAGAGAGTATTTTTTGGGTGATTCAATGAAACCATTGCACGCAAAAATTGTGATGATATTTATTGATTATTTGAATGGATTTAAATGGAAATCTGGTGGCTTTAAATTGGACTGGAAAGGAACTGCATTGAATTTCCTTTGACCTGAAAGGCCTGAAATTGACACGCACTTGTTTTAAATATGTTGAAGAATGAGAAACCAAATAAAATTCAAGATACATTGAGATGAAAATCCAATTTTGATCGAAAAAAATTCTTAAAAAAAGAAAAATACCCGGTTGACAAGTGTAGAACCAAAATTTGATGAAAATTAAGAGTTGAAAAAAGTCTTGTAAAAGTAATAAAAAGCTATAGAAATTGCCAACAATAACGACAAGTGTAGTAAAATTGGGCGTAATGGCTTAAAAATGCTCTCGCACTCCACTATGTTTTCACTATGTATTCGCTATATTTTCATAATATAACTAAATTTCTTATTGCATGCGCCTCATCTCTTGCAAACCTTTCTTTTCCTTTCCTTTCCTTTCCTTTCCTTTCCTTTCCTTTCCTTTCCTTTCCTTTCCTTTCCTTTCCTTTCCTTTCCTTTCCTTTCCTTCCAAGAAAAGTATCGCTGAAGACTCTTACTCTGCTCTCATTGCTCTAACTATGCTGCCCCCCCTTTTTTTCTAGTTTTACCTTTAAAATCCCCTTCAATTCAACATTTCAAGCAAAATTTACATTTAAATCACCTAAATAACTTCATTTAAAGTCATAATTCCATTCACCCTTCATAATGTGACTAGAACCAAAATTAAAATGTTAAAAAAAATCCACAAAATGATTAATGACCTCAATTAAATCGACAACCCTAAGACATAAGGTCATTAAAAATGTAAAGTGCGTGTCTATAACAAAGAAAAAATTTGAATTAACTCTTAATTTTCCTATCACTTTACATTTTTTCACGATTACAACTTTTTTGTGTCATTTCCCGTCTTTGCTGCTATTTCCATAATAAATCAGTGTTTGTTTGAAATACAAATAAATAAAAGACGCGACATGTATTACATCAATTAAACTAATAGCTGTTATAAAAATAAAAATAGGGTGGTGAATTTCCACAATTGAACCACAAATCAAATGGAAAATAGACTGAATATGAATAATCAACATTAAAATTAGCTTGAAATGTAAACAAAAATAGTCATTAAAGTAATTTTTTGTTCCTGCTCTTTTATTTGACTTTTAAATCTCTGTGTCGGTTCATCAGAGTATGTGAATTACATTTGACTCGGGTGTTAGGTGTTTAATTGGCAAATAACATGCAAAGTCATAACATGAAATTAAATAAATAAATAATGTATGAATTTTTATATGTTTGCTTTGAGGATTATTTTTTTTATATTAACACGTGGTGTGTGTGTGTGTGTGCGTAAATTTATGATGTGTTTTAGTGAATTGAAAGTGAAAAAAATGACAATGTCATGCAAGTATTTTTCACTTATTTTTGTATCAAATTTTTGTTTAATAATGGATTTCAGTGAATTTAATTCCAAAATCATGAAATTTCAAGGGAAATTTAAATGAAAAATAAAAAAAAATATTAAATAAATTGAAACTAAAAATTAAATTTCATGTTAAAATAAAAACAATTTCAAAACTGCTTAGTACAGCAGAAAACTTGCTGGTTCATCACTTTAATTTTATGTTATATCCAAGTACGCAAATACACACACAAAAGCTCACATATGAATATGAAACATTGGCAAAACTCACACACATGAACGTAAAACACAGAAAATGTTTCAAGTTTATTCAAAAGTAACAAAGTAAATGTTTTGTTGTATCAATAAAAAAATAAATAAATAGAACAACAAACATGAGAGATGATGACAAGATATGGCAATGACAAAACGAGTAACGTAAAATTGTGTCTAGAAAGTTTGAAAAAAAGAGGAAATTTTGTGCTAGAATAGAACAATTTAACTTTTTCAGTATGATCAGCAGAGAGAATTTTGAATTTTATTATAAAAAAATCAAATCAGGTTTAAATTTCAAGATTTTTTGGGTTTTGAGTTCACGCTCTGGCTGACTCTCTTCAGTACACTTGAAAAATTATTGAGCATAAATTGACTAAGGTCCCATGAAACTGTTACAAAAACGGTCCAGACGATTGTTTACCGTGTTGAAATTTTCTACTAATTAAAAAAAGCTTCTTGTGATTTTAAGGTGTTGCCTTAAATGTTAATCGACCTTGTACGAAAAGTGCAAAACGCTCAACTATAGATTTTATTTCTGAATTAGGTTAAGTTAATAAAACGGTTGAAGAAATGAACAAGTTATTTTAAGAGTAAATAAGAAATTAAAATTATTATTCATCACAGCATTTGACAATGCTTTTGGGTCTTGTTGCTTTCAGTTGCTGATTTGTTTTTGTTTTTTTTTTTTTTAATTATAACAATGAGGACAATAAAAGTTGTTTGAAATTCATTAGGAAAATTTTACTTTTGTTCTGTATGCATTGCATCATGAAACTGATACAGTGTGTTCAAATCAACTTGGTTCCTTTTTCAAACTCTTCTTTTCTGCTAAAAAGTAGCTCTTTTTATGTGGAACAAAGTTGCCATACATCATTTTGATGTACTTCATACAGAAGAGTACTGACTAGAAAAAAACTTGTATTTCGTGAATCCAATTCTAAACAAGTTTCGGTACTTCCGTCATAAAGGGTAACGATTCCGCCTGTGCCTCGTTGTCCTGCTTTCATCACTCCGATTCCTGGACCATTTCGCTCATCACCACAATTACCACTACCGCAAATGCCAACTCCAAATCCATGTCTTCTTTAGCTGGTCCTTCAAATTCACACACTGATATACGTAGGACTAAGAAACAGAAGAAACAGAAGTCGATTTTTAACATCATCGTCAGAAAGCGATTGAATTGTCACTGTTATCGCTTTATCTCATTTGTCAACCTATAGAGATAAGACTGTTAATTTCGAGGGACTCACAAAAACGACTTTATTTTAATTTTAATAAAGACACTATTTTATTTTAAAATAATTAAATTTATTTTTTTATTACAATTTATGTTTTTTATTTGTGATTCCGGTGATGGTACAAAATAGACTAAATGTAAAAAATTAACATTCAGGTTGAATTAGTTGTGAGTGACCATTACGTAATATTTCAAATTACTCTTTTATCATCTGATAAGGGAGAGAAAGTGTGTCCTTAAATGATCATATTCATAGGGAAAAAGCCGGAGGAAGAACCTATTTATCGATAGTAAATTCAAAGTAAAAAATCCCTGCATTCCTCAACACAGACGAAATCGGTGGTGGATCACGGTTCATCAGGTTGCTTTCCCTCATTGTCTAGAGTCTCTCCCACGCATCAACCTTATATTCGTCTCTTACGTACTTTGCACGTCTCATCACATCAATGGCATGATTGTTTTCTATCATGTATTCGCCTACGATAGTTTTGTAAGTATGTCCATTGTTGGTGGCACTAACGTGTTCTTTAAAACGCTCCTTGATTGCACGTCTACTTTAGATATAATACAGATTTCATCACACTCTTTACACGAAATTTCGTATATTCCAGAAGTTTGTGTTGGAAGAAGTATTGTGATCATGTGGAAGCCATGGCCTTATTGGAATTGGGTGCTGATGATCATCATGGAGGAGGAGGAGGCGAAGAAGAAGTAAATGTTCATGTTGCTCCAGACGCTAATCAATTACAAGTCCATTTACAACAGTTGAGATGATTACGCGAACGTCTAGCTAGAATTCAAATTTAAATTCATGAAAATATACCAAAATTATGTAATATCTTAGGAAAATTACTCTTAACGGGACTTTATATAGATAAATTTTTAACTTAGCCTAGCTCAAACCTTCGTATAAATGCATACACCTCGTACAAGTTTTAGTTGTACTAAAGTAATACTAAATTTTATTTTGTGTGGATGTATACGAAGGTTTAAGCTACGCTAAGTTAAGAACTTATCTATATAAAGTCACGGTTAAGGTCTGGAAAAGCCTTTTAATTACGTTGATTTGCCTAGTTACTGACAATAAATGTCAAGGACCAACTTCACCTGAACACACTGTATTCATAAAAAACATCAGAACAGAAAATTCTTTATTTATCAACATGTAAATTTATAAAAACAACAATATACAGCATTTTCTTATGAAAGTGACATGAAAGCACGTTTATTTAAAATTAAAAAAATTTCATTGAACACAAAAAAAATTTTCATTCGATTCAAAAATTTTGAATTGAAATATCGAATTACGTAAAAATTATTAAAAGGGCGAAATTCTTCATTGATATAAATGTAGTGTGGGTGTGGATAAGTCACAGGTGACTAAAATTTAATCAAACATCTTCATTTTACCTTTTATTAATAGAAAAACAAACACACGTGGATCTATTCAATGAAATCAATGAACCTTAAAGAAAAACTAGTAGTCAAAAATTATAATAGAAACACGTTCATAAGGTGAAGTATTTTACTAAGTACATGTTATGAAACAAAAAGATAACCGGGCATCATCTCATAATCTTGATTGGACCCTTTTTTTGAGAAAAAAAAAACAACAAAATAAAAGTGTTTTTTTCTTTGTATTATGAAAACACACGTCCTTTGCTCATCTCATAGACAAAATTCATTGAAATTGCTTCCAAGAGATGTCTAAAAGAGATTTTTCCTCTAATAAGTTCACTTTTAAGAGTCATCACGCTTCACATAATTATTTTTTTGTATGTGAGTCTTTTTCTAAGAATTTCATTGAACGTGATGATACCTGTAATGATGAGATATGATTCGAACATTTTCAATTTAAATTAAAATAATAATACACAAAAAAAAAAAAAATTTATTTCATTTCATATGAAAATTCATACTAATTCTCACATTTTACACTAAATCCCATATTAATGTGTCTGAAACGTGCTTTATATGAATAATTTGCTTGAATTCCATTGAAAAAAGAATGAGATTTACAATAAATTTGATTTTAAAAATAAAAATATTGTAAAATAAAAATTTGTCTGGCTTGAAAATATTTTCATTTTAAATTATTGATGCATATTTTTTTCGTAAAATTACACATGCTGAGTCATACAACTTTTTCATTACATCGACACTCAAAAAATAAAAATGAAATCAATCAAGAGTGAGCATTCCTTGTAATGATTGAAATTGAAAATCAAATCTGGATTTACATTTAATTTCCTTTCCTTAGCATTTATACACTGTATAAAATTGAATTTACTTCACCTTGGGATACAATAACAAGAAAAATTTATAGTGATATCATTTGTAAGTGATTTTAATATAAAAATTTTCAATTTTAACTTGAAATACTTCCTTCAAAAATGCAACCAGGACTGAATTGAGAGAGAGAAAATTTCATGTGAATTGGCTCATAAATGGATGATGCTGCAAGAAAATCTGTATAAAATAATAATAATTTATATCTATTATCAAGTGTGATTTCTCTGTGATTTATTTTGTATGATGAAGGTGCATGTTATGGTTTTAGGAAGCCAGTTAGAAGACATATCGCTTTTTAGTATGATATATTTCAATGATGAAAGCAATAACAATAATAAATGTTGTGTGTATGAGAAGATTATTTCTGTGCAAATGACAGATAAATGAGAAATGTCCAATTCAATGGGTGATCACATAAAATCAGTTTTAGTGATAAAAAGGGATTTTTCTACAGATTCCGGGTATTCGATGTAATGTCAATTGAATATAAAACTATGTCTTTCATAGAAAGAGGAAGAAGGCTTATGATTGTAATTGAATATTATTAGCAGAAAATTACATTTTCAATATCAGGCATTTATTGAAATGTTTGCCATGTAATACACTTGAAGCTATGAGAGCAGAAGCATTGGAAATGCCACAATAAATTATTTCGTGAGAAATATCAATAAACCGGATATGACCAAGTGGAATGAAATGAAAATGAGAGAAAAATTTAATATGATGTTTCTTTTCAAATTGAATTTTTACTTATAGGTTTGAGGCTTGAGCGGTTGTTTGCGGAACGAAACATGATTGCAACCAAACAAGTCAATGGACTTCGATGGGACCCCGACTGAGCCCCAGCTGCGATTTTCCTCCTAGTCGTAAAATGTCTCAAAGGAAGTAGATCGATGGCATCCCAGAAGTCTTGAGAACATCAGAGAGTAAATCTGAAAAGGGCAAGCGCAAGATGGAAAAAATCTGTCATCTGTGTATTGTCTTCACTACCCCCATCATCTCAATTACGATAACTGATTGATGTTCCATCCTTGGAAGTGAGAAGAAATCATGATGATTGTGTTAGATTTACTGACTGGTCGGATCGGTAGTCCAGAACTCCTAAGTCAGCTAAACTTTAAGTGTCCTTGTCGCTTACTGAGGCATAATGCGACGTTCTACGTTAAAAATTACAGGAAAAATTATGCACATTTTTCATCAATGTCCAACATGATGAGGGAATTTAATGGAGTTTCTCAACATTCAGACTTCCATGTATCAAGACCGCAGTTTCTGACACTTCTGAAGTCGTCTTCTGATTCAGCCCTAACAAGGTGACATTGGCACTACTCTCAAGTGAGAGACAAAACTTTTTAATTTGAATTGACCTAACACTGGTGTGTTTTATGTTTTTATTTGTATCGTTTCATGCTTAATCTGACGACCACTATTACGTGCGGTTTACCTAGATGTACTGGAAATGCTGGATCACATTAGCTCAATAAGTTTTTAGTTGTAATTTTAATTTTTGTTTGAGAAGATGGGTTTTTTATGCCGGAGGTATGTCAATGACGTTTTTAACCCCTATACTAAGGGGTATATGTGTATAAAGACACGATAACCCAGCTGAGCAGGACATCTAAAAGTGGAGCAGGTGATGCTAAGACGACAGATGTTGTATTAGCACAGTAAAGTATGGGCTACGGAAAGCTCGAGTCTTACGATTAGGAGACTGTCATGTATCTGACAACCCTTAATCATTAAGGTTATAAAAGAGTCGTCATTTGTTTCACACCTTCCATCGATATTGGCTATAGACTAGTATACAACAAAGGCTCTCCAGACAAACTGCTGGAGAGCCATCCTGTCCATTTCAATTTGAGTGCTCCTTAGCTGCTCTAACGATTACCTCATTAACAGGAGAGGTAGAAGAGAGTCAACAAAGCTGTAACGCATAAGGTCCTATGAAGTTCATACGCTCTAAATTGAAATCCACTGGAACATGACAGCATCTTGGCTGTATTGTCATTGAATTTCCCATTTTGAACGGTTTTAATTTTCAACAAACACTGTTTAAGAAAATCCTGACTATTCGAGAAAATACGAAGTCTCCAAGTTGTTCGTATACGTTTCTTAAGGCGCTGAAAACGGAATGAAGTGAAAATTTCAAATTTAAACACTTTACCTTTAATTTTAGAGGTGATGAAACTGAAGGACATTCATACCAAATGCGTCGCCTGCTAACATGAAATCACAGTAAAAACACAACAAAAATCTTTTACTACAATTGAGTAAGCTTTCCCTCTGGAATTTCCTCAGTTCTTATTGCGTAACACTCCTAATCCGTCTGATATCCTCTCTCAAAAAAATCTAATTCTACGAAGGTGTTTCCTTATTTCTTTCATTTATTCTTTTTATTAAATTTCAAGTAATTCAAAGTAACCGAACCATACCTAAAATGAATTGAAATGAAATGAAATACCTTCAATTATACAGAAAATAAAAAAGTACATTTTCCATCATCTCAATTTCGAATCGGTATGTGGGCGCTTAAATTCAGCTTATCCACGTGCTTTCATCGTTTTACGTATTATTAAAAAGAAAAAGGAAAATGATAAACTTTTTCTTTTTTTCTTTTAAAGTACCTTCATTGTTTTTGATATTTCATGACATAACAATCATTTATTTTTAACTTGACTTTTGATCTAATTTAAAACAAATACCTAGATATTTCATTACTCATAATGTTGGTTTTATTTCAATTTAAAACTAAATAAAGCAAATAATGAAAGATGAGGAATGAAGTGAGAGAGGTGAAATAATCATGGAATTTTCTTTATTTTTTTATTATATATTTTTATTTTTATGAAATCTTTATTATGTGAAATGAAATTCACCAGCACAATAAGACTTCATAATATTTACACAAAAAATTGTTTGCATTTATTTGTTTACTTTGCATTAAAAAAAAAAAAATATAAAAAAAATGAAAACCATATTTTTCTACTCTTCATTTTTTTCCTATTACATTTTTTATCTGGGAAAGAATGCAATTTCTTTTTATTTTTATTATTATTTTAATATTAATAATAAGGAGAAAAAAAATATCCAACTTGAAATATGTGAAGGAATGATGAATTGAATAAAGAACATAGTTTTTTACTTTTATTTTTTTAATATTTTTTATCATTGTTACTTTGTCGTCCATTTCTTTTATAAAACAAATATTTAAATGAAAAATTATTACCTTTGTATCAAGCAGAGATGTATTTTTTCATTTTATTTTGTTTTATTAAATGTATAAATTTAATAAACAAAAGTAAATAAAAAATAAAATGAAGTATGAAAAGAACTTACAGGAAAATGATAATATTTTCTTTGGGAATAAAATGAAAATATTTACAAGGAATTTCAGGGAATTTTCTGTTACTTTTATGAACATTTTAACCCTTTTTAGATGAAATGTAAAATTAATTGAAAAGAACTTTGTTAGTGATTTTTTTTCTTGAGCTCGATTTCACTCTCTACCAATCTTTTAAGCAGAGGGACATCCATTGAAACACTAGAATGAAGTTATAAACGACCTTGAAAACCTCAGGGGAGGGTTTTTCGGACTCTCCCTGACACGCTTTAAGTATCATCAATGACTTTTACCCTGAGTATTTTTTGTTGCTATTTTTCAATTTTTTTCACCTCGTTGATAAGGTCGTTGATAACTTCAGTCTAGTCATTGAAACCTGGTTTTATAAGTTCTTAGAGATTTCAAAAAGGCGTTTCGATAAAAGTCAATTTTATATGAAAATACTCTGGATATGCATCGATTTAGTAAAAATTCATAGATTTAAAAGAACAAACTATTGAGGGGGGAGGAGGCAAAGAGGGTCTTATTTCGCCTATTGTTTAAATATATGTATAGCTGTGCTTTTTGGCAAGATTTCCTTTCCCCATAGAAAAACGTGGTAGGTGTTGTATGCTCCTCCCCCTTAGAGATACTCCTTAAATCCGTCCCTGTGTTTTCCAATTTCAAGCTCTGAAGCCTAATTCTAGAGGCTGGTTTGAAAATTAATCAGTTAAAGTCAATCTTCATGATCCTCATCCTTATTTTAACACTGAAACATCCAGAGTGACAAAGTAACCGTGACAGGGACGGAATAAGTGAGTGGTTAAGATTGAAGGGCAAAGTGACGGACTTTCAACCTCAGATTCTAAACCTAGAGATTGAGCCCAAGAGATTGAGACCAACGATAAATGCTCAAGAGATTTTCTTATTTAACACAAAAACTAACACAAAAAAACAAAAAAAACTAAAACTCACTCTGATAGACCATCCCGAATATATGGATGGTGACCTCAAGCCCTGGGGCTCAGGGGGCAGTGTCAGATTGATTACCCTAAATTTGTTTGAATAAGCTCCAAATGATCTTTTATCTAAATAAAATATGGTTCTTTTGTTTTTGAAAGCTCATTTTCTTTTTACGAAACGTTTTGAAAAACGTTTTGAAACTAGAAAAAATAAAACAACTTTGCTAAATAAACTATAAGTTGTTTTAAAATTAAAATCAATTCAAATGAATTGGGGAAGATAAAAAGTGAATTGCGTGCATTGCGCTAGCATAAATAATCATAATTTGTACATTTTTATACTTTACGATTAAATTTTACTTTAACCTACAACGTTCCCATACAAAAATAGGACTTTTTTGATACAAATTGATGTGAAAAGTAGCGTGTTATGATTTTCAACGCGATTTAACATTCAATGCCGTTAAAACCCATTCAAAATTACATTCCTTGTCATAAATTTTCAGTTGTTCAAAATTTCCCACCCTTTAATGGATCATTTTATCAGTAAGTGCATTGCATAGCTTGATGGTATCTCGGATGTAATTATGACAAAATTTAATTACAACCAACTTTAACACCTTCAATTTCCTTGATGGTCATCATCATACAAAAATGTGGAAATTTTCCACTTTTCACCAATTAGTCCAATTATTACTTTCACGCGAATTCCATTTTAAAAAAATCACACACATCAAAAAAAAACACACACACAGACACACTCAGCTCATAATGACTTAAAAATAAACTTTTTTTTTATTTTATTTTTTTTAATTCCATGAAATACTTATTTTCATCAAAAAAAAAATACAATTAAATACAATCCCAGTGAAAATTATTAAGGATTACCATTAAATTTTCATCATTAATTTTTTTTTGTCTCATTTTATTTTAAATATGCAGGATTTTTTTTCATTTAAACAGATTTATATTAAAATAATTTTATTTTATTTTATATTTTGAGGACTGTGACGAATGAATGTCTGTTTAAATGTATGTTTAAAATAAAATAAAATAATTTATAACCGTAAAAAGGAATTGTGTGTTATTTTTGTGCATTATAAATCCCAAAATGATTATAAAGTATCTTTCAGTACAAAAATAATGAATTATTTAACACACATTTTGCTTTAGTAAGAGCCACTTCACCAAAAATCATCAGGTCTTTTATTATTTGTAGCGTGGGGGGACACCAGTAAAAGGAATTTTATGTTATGTGAGTATTTAAGTTAAAAAAAAATATTTATTTAATTTCTCTTTCAATCCTTTTTTTCATACCCCCAAACAAATACTTTGATAAGATGAGCTGAGACTTAATTTGGGAAAAATATTTGACATGAAAATGATGAGAAAACGATTAATTTTGGTGTTTATTTGAAAATAGTGTTAAACAATAAAATGCTGTTAAATAAGAAAACATCATTAAATTGAACCCTTTTTTCAATTTATTTAGTTCCATTTTGTTGTATTTTTTGTTTGTTTTTGGTGTACAATACAAAAAAAAAAATATGTGTATTTCATCTAACCAAACATGATTAACTCGTTTCAATGATCTATCTTTTATTGCAGTGTTATTTCTGTTTAAATTTAAATGAAAAATGCTCTTTTGACACCGTTTTGTATCATTGATCGTCCGTTTGAAAGGAATATTAAAAAGTTAAATTGAAATTCATTTAAATGAAAAATTCAAGGGAGACATTGAAAAATTTCCCATTTTGATATAAAAAAGCTATCGGCGCGACAATTTCTCGGACTAATATAAAAATATGAAGGGGGGAAAGGGGGAGGCTTAACTTGCGTTTTCGCTTATAAATCCAGCCCTGAAAACAGATCATGAAAGGACCTGGAATTGATTTTCACATGGAAGCCAACTGCCTCTGGTTCAGTTAGGTAAGAAATTTTTTTAAAAATTAAAATTCTGACAGTAATTTTTAAGCCCCAGTGAGAAAGACTGACTCCCATCCCCATCGTTACCTCACTCACAGTTGAAAATAAAGTGCTAAGTGATTCAATTCGTAATGTAAGTCCCTTGCTTGTAATTAACAAGGCGTTGGTCTTCAAATGAACCATCAGATGTCAGTACTATGAGGTTCAGTATTGACCGATAGATGTCACTTCACATAATTTTAAAAATTTTCCTTTAATGAGTCCTAATTGTCATATTTGGGCGAACAAACCAAAATGAGATTGCGACTCAAAGTAAATTTCTTTTCACTTCAAATAACAGACACTCAAGAAATCCTAAAACCAACCGGTCTCGTGCCACTCACGTCATCTTATAATGCACTTACATTCATCATTCAATATTACAATTTTCCTTAAAACTAATTTTATTTTTATCCATTGATTCAAAGCATCGATTGTGTCCGTTACCCTAGAAAGCCAATCAACTTACCATTGTTATCCTGAGTGGCAATTTAAAAAAAGAAAAAAGAAAGAAAGCAAAGTATTACAATGATGTCACTTGAAATGAAAATGGTGGGTTTACTGCAGTATCAGATTATATCATCATCATCATCATCATCATTATTATTTTTATTATTGGTTATTTGTTGGAAAAAAAAATGTGAAAGGGATCAAAAACAAGAACGGTTATTGTCTTTTAATATACAAGACAATTGAGGCATAAACAATAAAAAACGATATTCATGAAGGGATTTTGAGTACGGATCTCCAAATAAAATTTGAAGTGCCATCGAATAGTTTTCTGCTTTTAATTGGTATCAAATTACATTTTTATTTCACTTATCTTTATACAAAATAATAACGAAATTTTTTTGAATATTTTGGGTTAAGTTGAAATATATTCAAAGAACTTTGAATATTGGATGTTAATCCTGATTGGAATATTTTTCAATGAAGCTTTTAAGTCTCTTACAAATACTTGAATTTCATGGAAATCTTCAATGAGCAACTCATATTTTGAGTTATTGATGCATTCAAAAGCCCGTAAATTTTTACATTGAATGGAGTTTGACTACAAGGATCTTTGAAAATTCATTAAAAGTTGAGGATCTGTCAACTGTGTTTCAAAAGTTAAAAAAAAGGAATAGGTGGCGTCTAAAAATAGATGGAGTCACTTCATCGAAGTTGGAATTAAGCATATCACAAAATATTTCATTCGACACAATGACTCACTTTCTTTGCAGTAAAAGGTTAACCAGAACCGCAATGCAAGATGACTCACTCCGTGAACGAGCTCCTTCGTTTGACGCTTTAAGGGCGTTTACTGTGATTTAGGCGCTTGAATTCGTTTATTGTCCACTCTCAAACAAAAACCAGTATGTAGTCTGAGAAGTGGTTTTCGGGCGTTCTCAACTTATTAAGAATATAGATCACTAGTACTCATAAATTTTCGTCATAAGTGCTAAGCTCCATACAATTATAGGTAAACGATGGAAGCGCCGCGCCACCATAATCGTATTTTTTTAATGAACAAACTTTAGTTTTTTTTTTTAATTTTTATTCATATTTAGTTCCAAATTTTACCAGTCAGCTATCAGCTCGCATAAAATAAGACGAGTTGGACACCTATCATTCCATTTCGTCAATCAGGAACTGCAATTTACATACCTGAATGAGAGAGAGGCGCACTTCAACATCCTCTAATGACGTCCAAGACAGTTTAAATTTATAATCACAAGATTTCACAATACTCTCATCGATATGTACTTTCAGATTAGACTCGCCCCAAAGAGTAGCAGAGAAACGTTAGACCACAATTGGACTCGTTACGATTGAATTCAAGGTAAGTTGATTTAAAATTTAATTAAGTGGCTTCAAAAACTACCAGCCCAGATCTTAAGTAGCTTCATGAATCGTAATTACTAAGATTTAATAGCCCAGAATCCTGAACTCAAATAAAAACGTAGCCCAGACCCCAAATCAAGACATCAAGAGGATTTCCACGTAACAGGCGACGATATTGACCGATATACTAACACGAAAAAAAAAACTTGATATTGGAGTCCAATTGAATTCAATAATTGACCTTGAAACGTGACAAGAGCTTTTCAAGTCCCAATCAGAACTTCATAAGGACATTCATAGTCATTTTTTCCCTGAAATTTTCATATCAAGTGTTTCACTGTAAATTTCAACATTCATAGGGTTCTTTAAACTGTCAGCTAAGAACTAACCCCATTAAATTCCATATTCCCCCCTCAAATTCTTGGAAATCAAATTAATTTTTCACCACCATTTTCTGATCCATGGTTCGTGGTTTATTTTCATTATAAATAATTTTACTTCCAACACAAGAAAATGTTTGACATTTATTTTTTTTTTCTTCTTCTTCTCGCAAAATAATGTCAACGACACAACATGGCCAAATAAACAAAACACGAGAAGAGTAACATGAGCAGCAGCACTAAAATAAAATATAAAATAAAATAAAATGAAATAATAACTGTAAAAAATAATAAAAACAATAATAAAGCATGAGAAAAATATAAGGGATCGTCGTAACGCAAGCAAGCATTAAAGATGTCTGATATAGTATTTTTCATGGTTTTTTGCTTTTTCACACACACACACACAGTACAAGGCTCATACATTGTATTGTGTGTCGTTAAACATCCACTAAGGAAAAATGAAAACAAGGACCACGGTTTCATCTTTTTTTGTTGATGTTTTTTTTCACTTACAAGGCAAGCATTGTAAGGAGATGTTGCGTTTGAGTGTGCTCATGTTACTTTGAACATCAGAAGAAGAAAAAATTATATAAAATATTGGACCAAGTAGGACTTTGTCAGAAAAATACAAACACAAAAACCGAGTGAATGAGTACCGCATGTAAAAACCGTAAAAAAATGTTAAATGACTGTGTGTATTTTTTTTTTCTTTTCACTCTCTTTCAATTTTTTTTTCTTCGCCATTTCTTTACATTTTCATTCTTTATTACTTGTACCATTTTGAAAAATAACTGAAACGAAAAATAATGGAATTTATTGCTCCACAATGAATTGCCTCCTTTCTTGTAAATATCCACACACACATACAAATATAGACAGATAAAGCATTTAATATAAGATGAGAAGAAAAAAAAACTGCTTCTTATTTTCTCTCTACAATTGTTTATTTGCCTGCTGTTTGTTTGAAAAACATGTGTAATAAATGAATGTGAACATGAAAAAAATACGAGGAATGGCATTATTTACTTAATAAGAGTAAAGAAAAAAAATTGAAAATTGCGAATAGGGAGTGGGAAAATTCGCTAAAAATATCAAAAAAGGTCTGTTAAACCTTAAATTTGTTAACAATTTGCATTAGACTCGTTAACATTTTTCAATTTTCATGATTTGAGGTGAAATTTGGGTCACATTTCAATGAAATTTAATTAAAAATATCTCTGCCACGTGGTCAGGTCAACAATGGTTTTTTTCCTTGCCTAATAAATTTTGTTTTTTGCTTCCTTTTCCTTATTACTGTGTCTGTGTAAAAAAGAATATTTTTCTGTCTTTTTAATTTATTGCTAATAAAATTCCACAAATGATGTCTTGAACGTGGCCGTATTGAGAGAATGTCCAATGCGCTGTGAGAATTATGAAGATAATGAGAAAATGATGAAAATATATAAATTTTCTACTTACAATGAATATTAAATAACATGAAAAAATTTCGACAATACAAAAAAAAAAAATATTAGAATTACAAGCAATTTTAAGGCTAAAAAAAAATGAAAAGAAATATTTTTTTGTTAATTTTTTTTTTTTTAATAAACGAAAAATTCGGCGCATGTTTTTCAATTCATTTCAATCTTCATCCTTTTTATTATAAATTGTGATTTGTTTCTTTATTTCGATACAACTTTTTGCAAGGTAATTGCTAATTAGCCTACTTTAAAATGATGCTTTAATTATAAATGTCTAGTTATGCACCGAAAATAGAGGAAACTCATTTTCATGCGACGACAAATGACGATGACGATGATGGTGATTATGAACAAAATTTTATCAAATAAATTGATTTGCTTAAATTGCAAAAATAAATAAAATAATTTAATTTTGGTGTGTAGTTCGATGAAATGAGGACGTTATGTGAAATAATTATAATTAATATTTGTAGGAGTGAGTGGACGTGAAATTGATTTGATAAGAGAAAAAAATTGAATATGTTTTGGCATGTGTGGAAACTCATTTAAAAATTGGAACTCAAATTTCAATTCGGACTAATTTAAAAATTGGAACTCAAATTTCAATTCGGACTCATTTGAAAATTGGAACTCAAATTTCAATTCGGACTCATTTGAAAATTGGAACTCAAATTTCAATTTGGACTCATTTGAAAATTGGAACTCAAATTTCAATTTGGACTCATTTTAAAATTGGAACTCAAATTTAAATTCGGACTCGTTTAAAAATTGGAGCTCAAATTTCAATTCGGACTCATTTAAAAATTGGAACTCAAATTTGAATTTGGACTCATTTAAAAATTGTAATTCAAATTTAATTTTGGACTCATTTGAAAATTGGAACTCAAATTTCAATTCGGACTCATTTAAAATTGGAACTCAAATTTCAATTTGGACTCATTTGAATGTGAATTCGAGATCATTTAATACAAGGAAATCATTTGGAAATTTGTTTACCGTCGACTCTTATTGACACATAACAGATTCGATTCATACTGAAAATTAATATTTAAAATTAAAATATTGATCGATTATAATTTATTTTAATACAAATTATCAACTGAGGATTACTTATTTATTTAAAACTACATGAATCGTTTATCTGCCGATTCTTTTCATTATAATAAAAAAAAATAGTTCATGGGAATTCATTTGAAATTTAATAAAAGTGTTTAAATAAATAAATAAAATAAATTCAATAAAAATTTATTACAATTTCCTTTTTATTATTAAATAATTAATGTAATTTAATCCAATTTCAATGGCTATTGATCAAAATTAAATAAAAATGGTTTCAGTCTGTAATGTAATTAAAACAATATTCTTTTTTTAATTCGAGTTAAATAGACCGGATACAAATGGTGGCGATAATATCACATTGTAATTACAGGAAATAATTAATTTTATTTTTATTTGAATTTATATTTAAAAAAAAAATCTTTCAATTTTCACGTGGGAAATTTAAAATCGGAACTGAAAAAAAATTGGAACTCAAATTTAAATTGGGACTCAAATAAAAATTGGAACTCAAATTTGAATTGGGACTCAAATAAAAATTGGTACACAAATTTTGACTAGAAGTCAAATTGCTGACTAATTTTTTGTTTTACTTCAGTGTTTTTTACATTTAAACATTTTTTTTATCAATTCAAACTCACTTAAAAAAAAAGTGAAAGCAAAATCACTCACAATTAAGTACCGTAAAAAATCAAGCGCTTAGTTGAAAGAAATATAATAATTTCTTTTTTTTTTAACAAAACACAAGGCGGAAAAAAATCTTAAATATTCTTTTATTTATTTCATTTTAAGCAAAATCAAATAAAATATCATAAAAACAACATCCATCAACAAATAACACAAAAAAAAATCATAATAAAAAATTCATATCAAATAAATCGCATTCTCTTTCATCGTTTCTATTTTTTTTGCTTGTGTGTGTTGTAATGTAATGGCTGATAGCAGTTTTACAATATTAATATTGTTATTTAAATATAAATTAGGCCTAAAGGCATAGGATAGATAAAAAATAAATTTTTATTATATTAAATAAATTGTATGAATTTTGTAGTACAATGAACTTACACATTTTAATGCTCTAATCTGTTTTTCGTTTCATTTTCCTTTAACATGAATATTTATCTTTCTTATTATAAATAAAAAAAAATAAAATGAAAATTTCACGAAATTAAATGAAAAGAAAATCAAATAAATTTTTACATTAGATGAATAATTGATAAAGTTACTGATTTTGACTAGAAATTATATAAAAGTAATATTTGTTCATGTATTTTATTAATGAATTGGATGAAAAAAATATGAATGAAGTCTACAAGGGTAAGACATTAATTTTAATGAAAAAAACATAATTAAACCACCTACGTTACTTTTAATAAGGAAAGAAAGTTAAAAAAAATGTATATGAAAATAAAAATAGATACACATAAAAATTGCGTGCGGATAATTGAATTTAAGGTGCAGTACTTCAATTAAGTGGAAGAATCAATTAACATGATTCAGAGTGAGCTTGCTACAGTTTTGGAGGGAAGCTCATTAATTTAGACAACATTATTCTGAAATAATCAAGTAAGTAATTTTGTTTTTCAATGAAATAATTTTTAATAGCTTCCAGCTCAGATTTCAACAGAAAACAGCATCAAAAGGTAAGTATAGCATATCAAAGAAGCTGGTCTCATGGATATGGTCTCTTAGACTTAGAGTCTAAGTCAATGGCTTCATTTTTCCGTATGTTATCAGTAGCTTTATTATTACTTTCTGTCATTTAATGGCTTCAGTAGCTTCAATACCATCGTTAACCTCCAATAGCACCAATAGCAATAGCTCCAGACAACAGTTGAAGTAGAAAAGTCATCATGGTAAAAACACTAAAGCAGGATTTGGCAGTTGTATGGGGTTACATTAATGAGGGTAGAAGTATTCATTCTTAAAGGCATGTTAAGTTACGCAATGGCCTCACAAGTGGAAATACTGCACCAAACCATTCATGTCTTGAGTGATGTTTTAATGCCTTATCTTCATCATCACGAAGAAAATCTTCAAAATCATTTTCTACCTTCCCAACATTCCAGAAAACAGAATAGATCATTTCAAGTAACATGATTTTGAAAGTTTGTTGAAACTTGGGCCCTAAAAGACTCTGATCCCGGTACTAAAGTCTACCATACCACTATTTTGTGTTGGACTATGAATCATAAAGATAGTAGTTCTCGCTTCAACTATGCAATTTAACAATTTCAAATGTCGTTTTTTTGGGCTACTCAATTTGAGATAAGGATAAAGGTAGCCACTACTTGAAATGACAGGATAAAAGCTTAGGCTCTCCGATGGTGATAACGATTAAACACAATGGGCCTGACTGAAGACCTGAGTGTAAACTTAATATCCGCAAAACCAATCTGATCTGATCTACCCCTCTCTCCCCCAGACTCGACTAGGGCAGTTTCGAACGAACGTCAGGACTCAGAATAAAAGTTAAGGTCTTGCATACCTATCAATTTTCATATCTAATGAAACGAGAAGCCACCAAATCCATAAAAGTAGTTCCTCTAAATGATTTTAAGTACTGAGCTTGACAAATCTTTAATATACCTAGAAAAATTATCAATTTGATTTCATCCAACCAATAACGACCCTCAAAAATCACTCCAGACGACATTTAATCGATCTTCACAATATCAACTCAATTGTCATCTCCTTCAATAACAGATCAGTCCTTACCACTCATATCATCTCCCCTTTTCAAATCAGTAACCAATATTTTCCATAAAACCAAATCAACAAAATCATAACAATACAAGTTAACATATTTTTGTTTCATTATCTCATCATGTTATCTTGACCTTTTACCAAAATATTTCATATTATTACAAGAAAATGATTAATCACCTTATTGATACAGGAATTTACCTTTTTAATATACAAATATACAAATTTTTTATCGATTGTATCGAAATCAACCTGAATCAGCACTTCAATGCAAAGAAGATGAAATTTGATAAGGATAATTTTTATTTTATTTGGATCATAAAATCAAAACATTTTCCAAGTAAAAACACAAATTAATTGTCGATACAAATAACATGAACCTTTTTTTTCTTCTTACTTGATTTTACTTGTTAAATCCGATTAAATCAAATATTTAAAAGTTCACTTTTTTTTTGTATGATAGAATCAATAAGGACAATTTGTTTATTTAAAAGAACATTAATATTTGTCATGTCTCTCTCTCTTTTTCTCTGTGTCAAATTTTCTTTAACTTGAAGTTAAAGTTATTTGATATTTAAAATGATATTTATGAGAAATGACTTACAAATGTTTTATTTTGTATTCATCATTTATACTCTCTTATTTGTATATGATTTGATTCAAAATCATCAGACATCTGTGTTTTTTTTTATATTTTCTTTTTATTCAAAGAAGTATCTTTTCATCTTTGATTTCAATAAATATGTATCTGAGAAAATGTTTAAGAAGAAGAGACAAAAAGAAGGAAGAGGAGAAAATTGTTCACTTTAAATAACACAATTTTATTTTATTTTATTTCATCACAGGGATGAAATGAAACAAAAAAGGGGGGACATTAAGAAAATTGATGTGCTATTAAATGATGAAATAAAATAAAGGTGATTTTTCGGATATTGGCATATAAAATGAGCATTTAAATACCGATGAAGAAACGATGAAATGAATTGAAAAAAGGGTCTGTGATTGTAAAATCTATGCATAAACATACAGTTAAAGGAACCAATTAATAGTAATTAAAATGGGTCGATTCAAACTAATATTAAAAAAAAGGACTAATACTGTCCTTTTTTTGTGAATTCTTGCGTTAAGTGGCTCAAAGGTGTAGATTTTTTATTTTTTGTTAAATAAATTTCAAGGAAAGGTGTGGGCGGAAGAATTTAAGTGAAACGGAAATTCGATAAAGATTAAATTGTTTTAGCAAATTATTTCTTTAACTATTTAAGAGTTAATTTAAATTTCAGTTAATTAGCTTTTAAAAGAGGAATTTGTTGAGTTAATCGAAAAAAAATTATGGTTCTGGTAAAATATTTAATATAAAATTTTTGAAAACAATTTTAATACTATTTAAATTGATTATTTTCATGATAAAAGTGAATAATGACCTTAACAGGATTCATCGATACTTTGGTGTCCTGGTAAAACCTTTATGTAATCAAGATGCAATTTGATATACAAAAATGATGCTGATTTACAGCTTTTGCAAGACCGAGACTCTCAGGTGAGAACAACGATTCATGGTTTTTTGACATAAAAAATTTTGAATTCTTACTGTTTTTTTTTTAAGTTTTGTGGTAGGTTTCAGAGGATAGAGATAAGAAAAATAGGAGAAGACGCCATTTTAGTTATTTTAAGCTGAACAAATAAGTTTAACAACATTATTTGAATTCAGATTGCATGAAATTTGCGATTTCTTGAAAAGAATTTCAATTGTGAAAAAATTTGTGTAAGTTAAGGTAAGTCATAAGACAGCCCAGTAAAAGCCCAGATCCTCAAGATTTTAAAGGTTATCGACTAAAATTGATTTTGTAATTAATTGGAAGATTTGAGAATTTTTGAGGAATAAACAGGATTACGTGGGTCAAGTCAAGTGGTTAAAGGCACTCTGTAGAAATTTAATTATTCTTACGGTATCCGCAAAAGCTCCTACGGGGTCCGCGGTGGAGCCTTTTTCATATCTTTCTGCCTAACCTTTTTTTCATTTATTGTTAACTTGCCAATTGAATTTGTGTTGAAAATTATTTTTGTCTCAAGGAAGTATTTGGAGTCGTTGGGTTTATTTTATTCAGATTATAAAAGTATAGACACCTTCAAGAACCTTATCTAATTTGGTCGCTATTATATACGTTTCTCAACTTCAATAAGCCTAAATGTGGCTTCAGTAAGAAAAATTGCTCAGCCCTTGTACACAATTCTTTAGATATGCATTGGTTCGTTTAGTATGGTCAGTGTCCGTCATGTCCAGAAAGAATTTTGTTGTTCAATTTAATGGGTCTCAAAACCCCAGAAGAAGCGGAAAATTTGTGCTTAATTTGAGCAAAAAGCCTCATCTCAGCGACACTTTTCAGAAACGATTCAAACAGTTGTCATGGTGAAGCTCAACCTTAATTGAGATTAGCCAGTAGTGACGAGCCAAGACTGAGGGTGCTCCAAATGAGAAATTGGAAAGAAAAAGCGCAGAAGAGAGCACTTTGATACAGTCAAGTCCCCATATAGTAAAAAATAAGCTGTACGTAATAAGTCAGTTTTTATGGATCTTCAGTATCTATAGATACTGACTTGTCACTATATAGAATTATTAGACTATGTAGACTTTGTAACATTCTTGACAAAGTCAAGACTAGAAAATGGTTGTAGGGCCGGATAAGTATGTAAAATAGTGGCGATGTCTGTTTCTCATGACAGAATAAACACTAAGTCTATCTGATTGATGAGGATGCGGTACGGTGCAGTTAGCATGTTGGACTAACAGTCTTAAGATTGACAGTACAATTCTCGCTTCATCTATGAAACTTTAAAATCACTCACTAGTGCCTCATTGGTTTTAGGTTGAGAGTGTTGGGACTGCTTGGGATGACCGGATAATAGCTAAGGCCATCTTATGATGATAACGAGCTTGTATAATCGACCTACCTATACTTTTGAGTGCTGGTCCTTTCACGATTAAGTGTTATCCTAAAGTTCGGTTATAACGCTCATTTTCAGACAGTGGCGGCTTGGCCATTAGAGCAATCTGGCATCAAAGCAAATGCCAGAAAGGCCGCAGTCGATCGTCTTGTAAAAGTTAAGTTTAGCGTAAATTTTAAAGAAAATCATTTAGAATGCCAGGGCCGTCAATAATTTTCAATCCGTCCCTGTTTTCAGATATACGCTCATCTCAAAGTTAAAAATCAAAGTCAAAGTCAAAACTTAATTTAAATTCATATACTTTTCAAACAGTATCAAAATAATAATAATAATTTAATAAATTAAACAAATTTCATATTAATTTGAATACAATTCTTGGAATAACCAAATCAAAGACATCTTTTTAAATAAAACAAAAACATTAAGAAATAAAGAAAGTTTTCGTATTTCCAAGAAAAGCCGAATCACCATCAAAAGTGGTTTTGTCATATTTTCACATCAATAAACTCGAACATTTAAAGAGAAAGAAAAAATTAAGTCAAATCATCATTCAAAGAAACTAATTTTCATCTTGACTGTACAGTTTTCTTATGGATAGGATTTTTCTTGATAAAATTAAAGTGAAAATGAAAATTAAAAAAATTAACAGGAAAATATAAATTAAAATAAAAATTTAAAATAAAAATATAATAAAAATAACTCACCATTCAATTGAATTCAATTTTATACAGCTCGTATTTCCTTTTAATGATAATTATTCAAAGGGTTTCACTATTTAATTTTATTTTAATAATATGAATTTTATTTTTAATTTTATTTTTTTATGTTATTTATCTTAAATTTAAATATATTTATTTTTTTTTCACAAATCACAAGCATTCACTTTATAATAAATAGTAATATAATTTTTTTTTTGTATTCAATTTCAATTTTTTTTTATTTTTTTATTGTATTTCAAATAATTTTCCTTTTAAATTATTTTATTTATTTTATGTTACTTTACGTTGCATTCCTTTTAAATCCTTGTTTATATTAATTTATATAGAAAAGTTGCATTCAAAGGATTCACAAGAATTTTGCTGTTATTTTTTTAGTTATTTTAGTTTTTCAATGAATTGCAATGCAAACATTCATAGTATAAATTTTAATTTTTTTTTTAATTTTTTTAATTTTAATTTATATCATTCATGAATTTTATTCATTGAATTTATACACAGAAAAATTCCTTTTATTTTTATTTCATTTATTTTTGCTTCATTTAATTATTATTATTATTTTTGTTTGAAATTTATTTTATTTATAAGTCTCAGTGTATTTAAATTTCACTTAAAATGACACAAATTTCCTTTTTTGAATTGAAGTCCCATGAAAACTTGAATTGGCTCAACAATGAAAGCGAACATTTAAGCACGCAACTATTTTTTTTTCTGTATGTCAAAAATTTCCTTACATTTTATTTTTATTTTAATATTAACATTTCACATTAAATAAAATGAAATTCCAAAATAAAATATTATTCGTTGCTCAAACTAACAGGCGTGCAGTCTTTGTTAGTATCGGTGTGAGTTATAATACTGAAAATGTTGCGGCAGGAGGCTGTTCCAGTACATAAAATATTAAATGAAATTTTATGAAGGAAAATCCTTCGTATGTCTATGTATGTACAGAAACACACACGTACATGTACAGACACTTGAAACACACAGATTGTCACTTGAAAAATATTTACTTTTGTTCAAATTTTATATTTTTTTTATATTTATATGAATTTTATTGACACATCAATTAAGGATTCATTATTATAATTTCATTTCAATTCAATTTTTTTCGTTTTTTGTTTCAATTTTAAGAGGATTGACACAATTTTTTTGTTATTTAAACATTTTATTTTAATAGTACTTGATACGAAATTGAGCATAAGCTCTGTCAATGTGCATTTGTGTGTGTGTGTGTGTGAATTTTCTCTCATGAAAAAATGAAATGAAATATGTCAAAAAATTTACTGTTTCAATTCAGATTTTGACTCAATTTGAAGACATTTGATCGGATAAATGCAATATTTTGATCTGCTTTTGTCAGAATTTCAATTTCAAATTCTTGGAAAGGACAAAATCCGTTAGTTTCCTTTAAAATTCATTCAAATCCTGTTTTTTTGTTGTTGTTGTTGTTTTAATTTTACATACAGAACCACGTACGTTCATAATGAAATTCATGAGGATGGTGATGAGATGAAATTATTATTTTACTTTGAAAGTTTTCTCAATGAAATTGGATTGAATTGAATTTCAACGTGAATTTGATGAAATTACACCTTTTTGCTTCTTTTCACCGAATTTTGCTTTATTTTGATACTTTTAATTCAAATTAAATTTCATTTTTGCACTTTTCTTTTCTTGTTATTAGATCAAATTTTCATCACATTGCGTACAGCGTGTGTATGTGTATGTGTATACAGAAACAGCCTGCACCATATCTCACACATATAATGCGAATAAATTTGGATACACTCTCTTTGTATTTTGGGGGAAAACCGACCGCACTGTTGTACAGTTCAAATGAAACTAAAGTTCAAAAAACACTGAAACGTATGGAAAAGTGTGTGTTGAATGCGCACAACACAATTTCAATGTGTTGTGAGAGAAAATGGGAGCAACAGGACATGTGTTACTAGTAAAATGTGAGAGAATTTCTACAAAAGATGCTGCAAAGGCGTTGGGCATCCCTATTTATGTCAAAAATTCTCTCAATGTTTCATATTTTGTAGACTTTTCTTTCAATGTACAATCCTTTGAACATGAAATAAAAAAATAATGACAGTTCAAAACGTCATCACAACACGCATGACCAATGTTTGTTGCTTTTCCCATATAATTTTCATGATATTCATTACACACCACTATAATATCATTCATCGGTGCTATGACATTAAAAGGAAAAAAAAGTTACATACACACACAGCTTTTGTCTGTCTATTATTCGTGTGTGTGTGTGTGTGTACGGCCATTCTTAAAGTAAAATTTGTTGCACCTGTGAACATTTACATTACATGACATAACACTACAACAACGTGGATCATCTATCTCTCACTATGTATGTATTTATATATGGCTAAGCATGAGTTGAGTATTCATTTAGTATGAAAAACAAAACAAAAATTGTGTATTCATTGATAGAAAATTTATTTTTGGTAACACTAATTTTGATCACGAACATGATTCGAGAGTTATCAAGAATTGATTTGGTTTAAATAATTACATTAAAATGAAATGTTTTTGGAATGAGGAGGTGTTACAATGAAATGAAATAAAATGAAATGTGTAAGCTGTTGAATTTCGATGTTGGATGATCGGGTGTGGGGGAATTGAATTTGAATTGATTTTGCCGTTACTCTGTCACTAACCTTGGTTCATAACCCCGGAGTGGTTCATCGGTTCGAGGTCCTATTTTTTGTTGGATAAAGAAGCTTACAAGGAATTGTAAAAACTTATTAGCTTTGAAATTGGGCTCAAGTATTGGGTTTCAGGTATTGGGCTCCAGAGCCTGAAAATGACCGACTTTTGCCAAATGCTGTATTTTAAAAATAAATATTAAAAATTTCTGAAATGGCGAATGGATGGAATTTTTTGAAAAATTCATTTAACTCATTTCAAAATAGGCCAAGTTTCCAAAATGCCCGATATTTTTCAAAATGTTGGGTTTTCTATAAATTTTCCATATTGGCAAAATTTAAAAAAAATTCAAAATGACGAGTTTTTCAAAATAGTTGGTTTTTTTAATGTTTTTTCATTAAGGCACTATTTTCAAAATGCATTTGATTCATTTCAAAGGCCGAGTTTTCCAAAATGGGCGATTTTTTTGCAAATTTTTCAATATGACGGAATTTAAAAAAAAAAATCAGAATAACGAGTTTTTAAAAATTTCTATCATGACGGAAATTATTGAAACAATCGGAAAAGGGGTCTGAAATCGTACAATTCAGATCGACAAAATTGAAAATTATCGAAATATTTTAAGGAAAAGCGTAAGATGGGTTTAAAAGCAAAATATATTCCTATTTCATTTTCAAAACAATAACAAATTTTGTCTTGAAAGCATTTCAAGATCAATCAAATTAAATTTTACTTGTGCTCACCCACATAAATTCTCAACTTAAATTAATATTCATATAAATTTCACTTAAAATGGTTCCCATTTTTACAGAAAAAAACAAGCAAATACAAAATAAACCAAAACAAAACAAAGAAAAGTACAAAGGAAAAAAAAGTTTACATTAAAAAAAAAACAAAAAAAAATTGTTTAATAAAAAAAAGTGAAATTTATCAGTTGTTTCATAAAAAATTTCATCTTATCATGATGTTGCTTTCTTTTAAAAGTAATAAAATATAAAAAAAAATAATGATAAAAAATTACATCATCACCTTTGCTTTTGTAGTGATGATTTCCATGGAAGACATTGAAAAATAAAAAAAACAGAAAATTGAATTGAATTGTAAATGCAATTTAAGCTAAAGCGTTAAAGTCAAAATTGATCCACTTTAAATTCTTTTAACACAAACTCAATGAAAAATCCCCCTTTGACTTTTAAGAGTTAACTTTTGAGTGTTGTAAGACACTGATTTTAAGGTAAAAATGTTGCATGGATTGAAATTTTGATAAATTTCAATCAAAGCAAGTTAATACAGGTCAAATTTCAAAATAACGGTTATTTTGGTGACAGACAATCCTCAAATCCACACTTTTCTCGTAAAACGTCCATTAAATCAACAATAAAAAGAAAAAGTAGAAGAACAAAAAAAAGATGACCAGAAAAATTCACCATCATTCATCTAGATCAGATGAGGAAACACCAACCAAAAAATATCAAGATACAGAGAAAAAGAAAAAAAAATAAATATTTTGTAAGGTAAAATTATGATGTGTTGACAAGATTTATCGGACATGATAAGGCAAAATTCTTGTACATCTAATATCTTGTTTTATTTTATTCAGCTTTTCATTTGTGTTTTTTCTTTTACTTTAGGTCACATAACACACCATTCATAGAATTACTTTGTCATATTTGATTAATATTGAAGACAGTCGAAGCAAAAAAACGTGCGTTTTGATTTCATTACCAACAACAGATTTTTTTTGGGGATAACAAAAAATTCTGGGGATGAGCATGGTTTTTCTTTTTTTTTGCTCTTCATTTTATTCAAAGGAAATTTTCCTTTAAAATTGGGTTTTTATACCAAAGAAAAAAGCAAAGAAAATTTTGCAACAGGTAATTTAATAAATCAAAGTCAAATATTGACTTGTTCTGTTTTTTTTTGTATCAAATTTTTCTTTCTCATTTAAAATTCACACTTATTATGGGGGGAAATGTTAAGGGTTCAATGTTTTCTTGAACTTGATATTATTATGAAATATGTTATGATATAATTTAAAGTATAAATAATCCAATTTGTGAGTGCTGTTTAAAATATTTTTTTTTGTTTTTTCACTCGAATGGATGATAAGTGAGACTTTCCTAAGAGAATAAAATTCTTTTATTTTTATTTTTTTTCTCATTTTAAACAGAAATTATTCGACACGTGGCAATACTGGGTTGTATTGCCTTATAGATGAGTTTGAAAGGATCAAAGAGATTTTGTGTTTAAGAAGTTAGAAAATGGAGGAGCTGGTAGGCTAAACGCAAAGACATTGGTTCAATTTCATATAAGGGGAGGGTAGTACAAGCCAGGTAACTCAATAAATTGAATGAGCTATGACAATTTTATTCATTTTAGAAGGACCTTGGACTCTAGAGATCATTTTTACAGATTTTGTTCGAGTAACAGTTGGGGCCAAAAAAAAGATGCCCATGTAACTACAAGGAAGTGATATCAACTAAATACATTGTTGATGAGTGGTTTTAATCGATTATTACAGTTTAATAGCCCAAAATTAGTATTTAAGAGAACCATTTTAACCTTCACACTCATGTGAGGGATTTAAGATTAGATGCCAGTGAAATTGAGACCCTTTTACCAGCCAACAGGCCTGATAAAATGTAAACATATTTACTGCTCATGGAGCAAAAGAGGTCAGAACAGCAACATTGAGGTAGTTGTAACGTCTTTCACAGATTGTTAAGTCTAGTTCCTTGCCCTTGGATTATTCAAGTCGGCTCATGGAAGGCATGAGTTTATTGTAGCTCTTGTTTGCAAGCCCAAATCTAATTCATAAACTAAATATCGATTAAGAAGATATTAGCAAGAGCATTAAATCGAACTGACCTACTAGAATAAGTCTTTACGTAAACAGTACCTAAAGGAATTGTTTTGTACTTCCATCAGATTTTCTGACATCTTAATCAGAGTTCTGAAAAGTATTAAAATTTCCTCTAAAACGTTTGAGACCAATTCCAAAATCCTGAGTTTTGAGCAGCATGATCCAATTTTTTTCAAAAATGTCTGATAAGGTCATACCTTGCCGTATGCCTCTTACTTTCGAAGAAATTTATGGGAAAGTGTTCAGTTGTGGAATTTTCTATATATTTAATTTGAATCAAATTCTAAATAAGATGTCCTAACGCACGAGAACACTTAGAAAAGACCTGAAAAAGGAATTCTTGGAAAAAATATTGACCATGTCATATTCCTTTCATGGATAGTTTCCATTTCCTTCATTCAAGTAAGTCAAAGTCATATCAAATCATCATCCTGAAAAAAGAAAATTCTATCAAAAAATTTGTCACCCACAAAAAAGACACTACCATTTTAAATCAGATTCATATCACATATCACTCCGCAATTTAACTTAATCCCAGTACAAATCATTGATCTCCACGTTATTTTTTTTTCATTTTCATTTTTTTCCCTTCTTCATATAAATTTCCCTTTCAAAACTTAACTCATCACTAAAAAGCTTTAAAATTTGGCAGTCTTAACAAAAATATTCCATGTCACAATAACATTTTGCTAAATTCGCTTGTGACATTTTCCTAACGATCATTTTCCGTAGGCTCTTAATGCCACGTTATCTATAGAATTATGTGTGTGTGGGTGCTTCACTACAGATAAGCAACAAATAAGCAATAATGTGTTTGAATGTGTATCAAAAAATGCAACAATACAATACAAATACAAATGAAAGGAAAAAAAACGAAAACAAGAAAAGAATAATACGAAAGAGAAGAAATAATAATAATAACATGAAAAAAACATACATTCACGTGACTTGACTAGTAAATTTTTTTTCTCATTCTTCTCATTTCTTATTATTTTATTGAGGATTTTCATGTATAAAGTTTTAATTTTAATGCCATTTTGATTACGAATTGACATACCACGAGTAAGAAGAGCGAATTTCGATATCTAATTTCAATGAAAATGAAAATTCACATTATAGATGGCGCTTAGAGCGTTGAAACCGCTTACAATGAAAATTTGTGATTCCATTTCACATTTTTTTCCTTCTTGTCTTTTAGTTTATGGCTTTTTTCTTGGTATTTTTTTAACAAATTCAATACTAAGCCTCTGGCCTTTTGTTCCGTTATTCTTCTCATTTTCCTTTAAAATAAATGTCTTTTTCTTTTAAAATGAAAGCAAAAAAAAAATAAACAACAAAAAAAAATAAAAACATTTTTTTGTCATTTGGTCCATTTTTTATTTTACTCCTTTACCATATTTTTTTATGTCTTTTAATGTGATCATTCATTATGAGACACGCGCGTTTAAGACTCAAAAAAAAAAATATAAGTCAGTGAAGCAATGAGCCGGCAATTTTTCTTGAACTTATTTTGTAATATTTTCATGGCTCATGGACATTTTTCACTATTTTAACGGTATTTCGGTTTTTTGAATTTAAATTTGTCCGTTAAATTGAAAGCATTGTCTATTAAAGATTTTTTTTGAGAATTTCATGGAAAATTTATAAAAAAATGTATCCTAAAATATTTCAATAATGTCTTATTTTAATGAAAATTATTCATAACGTTTCAAAGGAATCCTAAATTTAAATTAATTACACTCGTACTTTCACTTTTCTCACAAAAATAATAATTTTTCTTAGCTATGTAAGTAAAAAATTTATGATTATAATTTTTTCGTAAATTATTCTTTGACGTGAAAGTAAGCGAGGAATCAGGTTTCTATGATAAAAATATAATGGTATTTTATTTATTTTGTTAAGCTTGTCATTATTTATTTTCATTATTATTTATGCGGGTTTACTTATTATTATTATGATAATTATTTACGTTTTTTGTTATTTTAGCACAATTGTTGATGTTTTGTTGATATAAAGGTTTTAAAAATTCCAAGAAAAGAGGCGCGGATTTTTTTGCTTTTTATTATGATGGAATTTAATGAATGTGGTTCGAGCTTTTAATTGGGATGGAGATGAAAAGTGGGTCGATCTAATTTTAGCTGTTAATGTAAAATTTCAATGTTTAACCATTTTTATTGTGGCTTTTTTGAAAATTGGCTTTGCAAGAAGATTCTCTGTCGATTAGAGTTAGGGTCAGTTAAATCAGATTTCTAGGGCGGTCTCCACAGAAGAGAATCAACACTCAGATCTACAGACAAGTCGATTATGCATACTCATTTATTGAATGATGAAGAAAGAACCAAACCTAGAGAATCAACTTAAGTAATAAGAAGTCCACTAAACCTGGTTCAGTTCAGGAAAGTGACCACATCTTCTCAGAAAGCTAAGCAGAGCAGATACCTTCACTTTTGTAATGGAATCAATACTGGGAAAGTACTCACCCAGCGTGATACTACGCAATCTAGCATGCTTTAAGGGACATGCTTTAAGCAGTAGTCTCCTCTTGTTCAGAGCAGCATTTACACATTGGATCTCTTGAGTCAAAATGACTGAGATGATAGTCGAGAGTACAATGACCAGTGAAAATACCAACTACAACTCAGAGCTCAGTACGGTTCAATCTGATCAGTTGTCTAGATAAATTGGAATCAGGTTCCTTGATAAAGAGCCGAGGCTGTCTTAGAATACTCGCCTGATCGGATCACCATTCCAGGAAAAGCCTTTCTGTAACAATTCATGCAGGTCAAAGAAAGCGGCAAGACTAGTTCTGGTGAATTGGGTCACAAAATTGCCATGTGAAATTCAATACTTTTCAGCCTACAGAATATTTCAGTAAAATTCAAAAATGAGCTCAAAATTGTGTGTTTTGCTATTTTTAGCCTCTTTATATCTGAAATATAGAGTTGGTCAGTTCAGCAAAGTTGCAGCTTGAAATATTCTCTACAATTTTGATTCAGATCGATTTTGCCTAAAACTTACAAAGTATGATTTTTTCACTCAAAAACGTAAAAATTTATTAAAAATTTATATTTTTCCTTTTGAAAATTCCCATCGCAAATAGCCGTTAAAGTAAGCGACTTAAAAAACATTTTTCTTGACCTTTCAAATTTTCTCCAATTCAATTCAGTCGAATGTCCTTTACATCCGCTTAGATACAAAAAATCATTGAAATATCGGTCACTCTTCCATTGAAACGTGTCACCTCATCTCATTTCATCCGTTTTTGTATCAAAATAAAAATAAATTTCAAATTTATCACAAACATCGATCCTCAAAATAAAAAGACATTAAAAATTAATGGTATATCCCATTTGGCCAGATCAAAACCACACGGAAATTAGAGACTGCATTCAATTTTTTGCAATAATTTTAGTCTGTTACATCTCATCTCTCATCCATTTCAATGCCTTTTTTTCCTTGTTTCTATCCAATTTTCTTGTCCTTTTGGTTTTTATTTTAAATAAAAAAAATATATATAAATTTGTTATGCAAGACTTTGACTTTGATAACGGTCACGTTATTTTAACATTTCATTTTAACTTCTTTTTTAAGCAGAAAAATGTGTGTGTCGAACATTCAAATGCCTAGTCAACTATTTTTTCACTGAAACTCAACTTAAATAACAACAAAAAAAATTGTAATGATCTTATTATTTTTATTGTAATGGAATTTGTTTAGTTTTTTCTTGTCTTGTCTTGCCTCTTAAATATAAAATAATAAACTCCTTAAGTTTTTACACACACAATGAAGAAAAACATGCAAAGAATTTAATGATGTACTTTCATATGACAACCATGACTTCCGCTTAAGAAATGTGTCTGAACACACACACACACATTCACAGCAAAAAAGGGAAAAAAATAATTTGTGGGACGTTACATTAAAAAAAAAAAAAAATTAAAATAAAATAAAAACACAATTTACACACACATTAAATATGAAAAATTGTTGTTTCCTGGGAATACCAAATTTGAGTTGATATTTACCATGAAATTGGACTCTTTTAGGGTACTTTTGATCAGTCAACCTTCGAATGAACTCCTTTTTCATTTCAATTTCAATTTACATTTACATTCAAAAACCCCTTAATTTATTTATTATCATAATTTATATGTAATGGATACCATTCAAAAAATTAATTAAAATAAAATATTTTCATTTACTAGGTCAAATTTGACACTAAACAGCAATTTTTCGTCGAAAAAATTATTTAAATGTTTACGTGAACGAATTCCAAAAGGAGTATGGAATGGAAATAAATGTGACAGGAAAATTCTGAATAATTTGATATTTTTTTTTTGTATAACACTGAACAAAAAAAAATAAGCAACACTAGCAAAAAAATGGCATTAAATTATGTCGTTTTCTTCATTGAATAATCTTAAGGAGTGAAGAGAAGCAAAAAATGAAATGAAAATTAAAGTGAAATATTCATATTTTTAAGGAGAAAAATGAGCTTGGAGTACAGAAATGTGAAAAAAATGTATTTAGAAGTACATAAAAATGAAATTAATGTTTCATAATAACTTTCTTCGTTGTGTGTGTGTTTTTGTGTGTGACTTGACAGAAAAAAAAATTGTAATAAGAAAGAAAAATTTACATAAAATATGAATGTAAACAGTTTATAAAGTCAATGTGTGAAAGGAAGTGTACATAAGTGTGTGCTTATAATTTATAAAGAATTTCACGTCGATTTGAAAAAAGCGAGTATTGTCGCCACTTATGCCGTCCGTCCGTCTTATGGTCGAAATTTTCCTAAGTGATCGAATTTTTCAACCTGGTCAAATTTCTCTTAAGTGATCGAATTTTTCGTCCTGGTCAAATTTTTCTTAAGTGATCGAATTTTTCGACCTGGACGAATTTCTCTTAAGTGATCGAATTTTTCGACCTGGACGAATTTCTCTTAAGTGATCGAATTGTTCGTCCTGGTCGAATTTCTCTTAAGTGACTGAATTTTTTGACCTGGTCGAATTTCTCTTAAGTGACCGAATTTTTCGACCTGGTTGAATTTCTCTTAAGTGATCGAATTTTTCGACCTGGTTAAAGTTGAAATTTTCCAAAACTGCATAAATTCTATGTACAGAAATGCGCTCATGTAAATCCTTCACGATCACATTCAACACAATTTTTTTTTGTGTATAACGATCTCATTCATTTTCCTCTCTCTCCCTCTTAATAACGGGATGAGTTTGGGTTAAGTAATTTTCTTCTAAAAATTTAACTAGAATGTGACATTTTGTACTCAAACTTTAATTTCATTCCACATTTTCACTGTAATCCAATCGACCCACCCTACAAAATGTGTCATTTCAAAGTACACATCCTCATTTATGTTCAAGCACGTAATTTGCCTTCAAAATGAGACTCCTTGACACAAAAGAATATCAAAATACAAAGACATATTTTCTTCCAGGAAGTTAAAATTCACTCAATTTATTTTTTTTTATGAATGTGAAAATATGATAACAAGAAAGTATCTCAACGAGACATCAAAGAGACCTTTGTCGTCTTGTTAACTTTGAAATTGACTAAATTTCTGTGAAAATGCAAAACATGCAAAGCGATCATTAAGGACTTGAATATGAAATTTAATGTTGAATTAATATGATAAAGATAAGAATAAAATGAAGATTTTTTGAAGCACTTTTCTTTTCATGATACGTTGACCTCTGACTGTCTGCAATTGTGTTTGAATTTGAATACACTTTGAAATTCATTCAATAGAAAATGTTAATACACTTTTTTTATCAATGGATGAATGAACACGTGTCATTAAAGGCAAAAGATACCAGGAAAATTACAATGAATCGATTTACGGAGATTTTCTATTAAAAGAAAACACTTAAATGGATATTTTTTCTCCATATATGCACTATAGACGCCGTACCATGAAATTTAAAATCAATTTTCAATTTAATTTAATTAAAATTTTCCTCAAAATCAACAATTTTAATTTAATTTAACTTTTTTCATAATACATTTTCAGTTGAATGTCAAACACCAGTAAACAATAAAATATTTTGCATATTGCCTAGTAACCTAAAGTAAAATAGAATAAAAAAATTTATTGAATGAATTTTAATCAATGTAAAACCATTGTAAAGTTGTTCACAACTCAACAACAAAAAACTATTAGGAATGAATATAAAAAAATTCAATGAAAATACAGACAAAAAACAATAACAGCTGTAACGCAAATACACACAAACAGACACACACACAAAATCGGTCACAAATTAACTGGAAAATAATGTTGAATGGGAAAAATAAAATAAACATGGCTATTAAAATATTTAAACGATATAAAATAAATATAATTTTTTTTTGTTATTTACTTGAAGCATGAATACGATTTTTTTTCAATGTATAGCGTGTATGGATACAGCTACGTTTGTAGTATAATAGGAAGTTAACACAAAAAAAGTTGGGAAAATGTAACGATGAATTGGTTAAAGAAAGTGCATTTTTTAAAGATTTATGATTGAGAAACATCAAAAGCATTCAATTTTGCAATAAAAATACAGATTGGTTGTTTTATCGTATCAAGCAGTTCCACAATTTCACCGGCTTTAAATACATTGTATTCAGCTTTCGTTCTGAAATTTCCCATTTTTACCCTATTACGTCGGATTACCTTCAAAACAGCATTCCGACGGGCATGACATTGAGATATAAAAGTAATATCTTTTATGCCCCTTTCGACAGGTTGCGTGTGTGCAAGAAAGTTTAGTAATGCTTTTGTCTCTTCTGGGTGATTAATTAGGGATTCCAGTCTTTGATTCGAGAAATTGTTCAAAATCGGTGGAGGTGATATCTCAACAGTATTCCACCGCATAAATTTGTAGTATACGGTTGCGGTTTCATTTATATTTTCTCGGCTTAATTTTTTGAATTTTATCACATCGTTTTGATCATCCGTTTCGTCTTGTGCTTCAATAATAATTTTAATTGCATCGCTTCTGATTTTTGGCTTAGGGTCTACCATCATTGCAAGTAGCATGTTTTATTTTACACGTAATCAGATATTATCAAACTTCCACCTACTTGCTCTGTTAGCTCTTATTTTGCAGTAAAAGTGATCTATAATTTAATAACAGAAAATTAGACGGATAGACAGACAGACAAAGATCAAGACAGTAACAAAAGAGCATTTTTTATTGAAATTAAATTTTTACCAAAAAAAAACAAACAAAACATAATGAAAATGATAATAAAATAAAATAAAATTTATGAGTTAAAAATAATATTACAGGAATTTGTTTGGTTAGGTCATGGTAATCGTTGTTTTTCTTGTTTTTTTTTTTATTTATATCGAAAAAAGTGAATCCAAAAAAAATTCAATTAATATTTTCAATGAAATATGATTCTTTATCATTCAATATGAAATGGAAACCAAAATAGTGATGGTAGATTTGGCTATGGTATGTAGGTTATTTGACATCTTTCATTTAAGCCCCTATTTGACATCTGTCTATAAGATCTCATTTGTAATCTGTCATTTTTCATTTAAGCCTTTATTTGACATCTGTAATTTTTCATTCAAGCCTACATTTGGCATCTGATATCTTTCATTTAAGTCCTTATTTGGCATCTGATATCTTTCATTTAAGTCCTTATTTGACATCTGTCATTTTTCATTTAAGCTCTCATTTGAAATCTGTCATTTTTCATTTAAGTCCTCATTTGACATCTTTCATTGTTCATTTAAGCTCTTATTTGACATCTGTCATTTTTCATTAAAGCCCTCATTTGACATCTGCTTTCTTTCATGTAAGTCCTCATTTGTCATTTTTCATTTAAGTCTTCATTTGACATCTGTCATCTTTTATTTAAGTCCTCATTTGACATCTGTCATCTTTCATTTAAGTCCTTATTTGACATCTGTCATCTTTCATTTAAGCCCTCATTTAATATTTGTCATCTTTCATTTAAGCCCTCATTTGACATTTGTCATCTTCCATTTAAGTCATCATTTGACATCTGTCATCTTTAATTTAAGTCCTCATTTGACATCTGTCATCTTTCATTGAAGTCCTCATTTGACATCTGTCATCTATCATTTAAGCCCTCATTTGACATTTGTCATCTTTCATTAAAGTCCTCATTTGACATCTGTCATCTTTCATTAAAGTCCTCATTTGACACTTGTCGTCTTTCATTTATGTCCTCATTTGACATTTGATAAAAATAAAGTAATTGATTGGCTTCAAAAAGATACAAAAAAATTACCTCAGTAACTAAAAAAAATCATGCACCAAACAATTGAAATAAACCAAGTATGTCAATTCAACCAATTTTACGTTAACAACGTCACATAACAGAAGCCAACTAATTTTCCTGTTCCTGTTTTCCAAATAGGTTAGTAATAAATTTGTTTCATGAGTTTACTAAATAAAAGAAAAAAAAAATACACAATAATAATCAACATTTATAAATAAAAAAAAAATACTGAAACACCTTTACTCTCCTTATATTGAGTGTGTGTGTCACTGTAACAACTAACAACTAAAATAATAACGACATCGCATCAGTTATACAACAAAAGTCGAGTCTAGCAGCCAAATTTAACAAGGTTTTCTGTTTCAATTCAACTAAACTAAACTCAAACTTGTAACTAAACTTTTTTTGTATCCATCTTCTCTACAATACACATTTCTGAATTATATTTGTGTTACTTATGCAATGACATGACACCACGATGCCACTGCTTATGTGTGTGTGTTTGTGTGCTTGCATCAAAACAGGTAACATCATTAAACTTTTACATCAGAAATAATTTCATTTTACTTTTTTTTCTCCTTTAAATGGCTTTAAATGTCCTCCTGAAACCATGTTTGTGTTCACGTGCATATGAGTCGAATTCCGTATCTCAGCTGATAATTCATTTTCCGAATACAGGACAGGTAAAGTATGCCATGAGGACATTTAAACATGTAAAATTTTTGTGTGTAACTTTTTATCTGGCGAAAAAATAAAATAAAATAAAAAACCGCAAAATGACACCATTAAAACATTTACAGTACGAATTATATTACAACATGTAACACGAAATTCTCTCGATGCTGTAATTCTCAGTGAGTGTGTGAGTCAAAATGTGTATTAAAAGTTGTTAGATACGTTTTTTTTATTCTGTGTGTTATCTTAACTTATTTAGTGTTTAATTTATTTGAATAAAGTTAAGACCGTTTTTTTTCTCAAATTTTTTTTCAAGTAAAATCGTTTAATTTCAAACATTTTCATTTGAATTTGGCATCTCATGTCTATAGAATGAGCATGATGTTGCATTATGTGAAAATACAAAAAGATTGCATTTCAGATGGTTCTTGTTATTTTTTCTATTTTTTGTATTTCCTTTCATTTAATCATCCGATAAAAAAGAAAATACAAAACATACCAATGAACATCATTTTTGCTTGAAGATAATTCAAGTAGGTTAAAATTTTGGGAAGATGAGTCATTAAGGGGACGTCTGTAAGTGCATTTGGATTCAGCTGTCAAAAATGTATCTAAGGGTATTGAATTCATCAAAACTGCGATTGAGAGGGCTTCAAAGTCCTTTCAGGGAAAAATTGAGGTTTAGAAAATTAACTTACAACTTTGCCATACAACGCTTTAAATGAAATCGATGAATTAGCCATACCCATTATACGAGCTGATTATCGTTATAAGACTTATTTAGCCTACAATTTGTCATATTGTACTTCAGCTACTTGAGACACAAAAGGATCATTTAAAATTTTTCAAGAGGGTCATTTAAAACTAAATATTGACCCTTAAAAATACATTTTAAGGGTATTAAATTTCAATGCATTGTCGTCAACCACTCTAAATGCTATAAGTCACTTCTCTTATTATTGTATATAATTTTTCGTTTTATTTTCATCTCTTCTATTTCTTTTTTTTTGTTCCTTTTCTTCTTACATTGAACTTTTCGTATAGTTAGCCAATGTTATTTTAGTTGTATATTGTACTTAAATGTAGTTAAATGCAACTTTTTAGCTTATGCTTGCTTCTTGCACCATTTGGTTCACTATTTTCCAGTTTTTTTTTCTCGGTATTCATCATCATGCAATAATTTAACAGAAAAAAAGCTTATTGTATTGCAACGACTGACGTCAAAAATGTAGCCAGTGCGCGTCATGGACAAATGTATGAGAAAAAAATTATATTTAAGTTAAGAAATGCAAGGAGGCACAAAAACTATTTATATATGAAATTATAGTCGACGAAGTACTAGTGTACTTATGGAAAAATGTTCAAAGTCATTCACATTCATTCACATTTTATTTCAACAACAACACAATGTTTGAAGATAACTAAACAGGAATTTAATAAGCAGGGAAGTGGATTATTGGTCAACTAAAAAAGAGTCAAAAGGTACTTTTGAGAGGATTCAGATGGGAAACTTTCACATGGAATGGCTCAAGGTTAGTTGAGTATTTTTCATGCATAGATAACTTGTTGGATGGCCAATATTAAGATTGGCAGTTCGATTCTCGTTACAGCCTTTAAACTTTACAATCTCAAATGCCTCTTTTTTCGGCTACTCAATTTGAGTTAAAGGCTAGATAAAGGTGGCGACTGCTTGGGATTACAGGATAAAATATAAGGATCTCTGATGATGATGGGCCCGACTGATGGCCTGAGTGTAGGCTTACAAATCCGATCTAATGTATCACGTTAAGAACCATTGATGTCGGTTTTAACCTTCATCCTGTCTATGGATAGCTGGATGAATTTGAGAGCTGGACAAATTTGAGAGCTGGACAAATTTAAGAGCTGGACGAATTTGAGAGCTGGACGAATTTGAGAGCTAGACAAATTTCAGAGCTGGACACATTTGAGAGCTGGACAAATTTGAGAGCTGGACAAATTTAAGAGCTGGACGAATTTGAGAGCTGGACGAACTTGAGAGCTAGACAAATTTCAGAGCTGGACACATTTGAGAGCTGGACAAATTTGAAAGCTCGGCATGAATAGCTGGCAAGCTTTGAATCGTGCTTTGTACAACAGAAATAAACTTTCAACGGAGGACAGGATGAATGTGGAATTACCTTTCACTGCCACTTGGGATTCAGGGACGCTTTATTGCCAGGCATTACAATGGGTGAGTACCTTTCCAATCATTATTCTGTCATAAATTTGAAGTAGTGGATCCGTATCAGCTTTTGTGTGGTCACTGTCCTCAATCTAACAGGTAAAGCATGTTTTTTTCGTTTTAGTTGCTTTAACAGATTTGATTTCTTTTTTTTTCAGATATAATAATAAAGAGGTTTGCACAATGGACACATCTGTAGGTCTGATTTGTAGTGATGATCCATTTTAAAGGAATATACATACCAGGCGCCTCGCAATGGATTGGCTGCTTTACGAAGCCTTGACATAATAAAAGTCTTTAAAGCTCATCAATAAAGCTACCCAAGAAATTTTTGATTGATTGTATGCTATGATATGATAGCGTACTAGCCCGGAATCGAACGCAAATTCCCAAAATCACCTCAGCCACTTTATGATATGAAATGTGATACGTTTAACAATAAGCTATGACTTACCCTTAACTCCTCCATCATCTCTGGTCTTACTTCTAAGATTGGAAACTGAAGAGAGACTGGCTATGACCAACTTCAAATACTGAAGCCGTTCCTAATTTCAATCCTTAAGAGCTTGATTTCGTTGGTAAGTTTTGAAGACTTCGATTCATGAATGGCAGTCCTGGCTTAAATAATGAAATTTTTTATCTTAACTGTAAACTCTTCCGGTATGGCACCTACTTCAGAAAGTCAGTACTTAAGCAGGAGACACCTTAAGTGTAATTGAATCAATCCCATCATACATCAATATTTCCTTTTCAAATCCTTTAGATTTCATTTCACCATCTCTTGGTTTATGAAGATCTCCCATCATATTTTACAATTCAATTCAATTCAGTTACTACCCAAAATTCAGCATATCATCTAATGATAAAATACGTGATTTCATTCTCCTTTAACTTTCCATCCAACACCCCTGAGAATACCATAATAAAACGGTTTTTTGAAGCTTATTTTCACCCGTTTGGATCAGTTCCAAAAAAAAAGAAAAGTGGAGAGAAAAATTTTCTCATGCAAATCCATACACACTTATTTTGGTATACAGTTAAATATAATTGAAGTGAAAACAAGAAATGAGAGTGCATTATATGCAAGTCAATACTCCCTTATTTTATTATTATAACTACTATTATTATTAAGCTTCGTGTATATGTTTCAAATTTGTATCATACACACACAAAGTACACGAGGGACAAAGATAACTGATGAAATATGTGCAAGTAATAGAAAGTTCATAAATAACAACAAAAAATGTACATTTTCATTGCATTTTCACATTGAAATTCATTTTAAATATAATTTTTTCTTTTTAGATGAACAGTTTTGAGTCGACTTTACCGGAAAACATATTTTTTCACACTGTTTATTTATTATTATTTGCACTCTTAACTTTACGAATTTAGTATAATAATAATATTATTATTTTCATTATACACGGCATTTGAAAAAAAACGCGCGATTGTTAAAATAAAATACTTGAGGGAATTTTAATATTGTTATTATTATTTTTGTATATTGTTGTTAGTGATTGCAATTCAAAAAATTTCAACGAAAAAATGTGCATTGCCCTCAGACGTTAGATGATGATGATGATGATGATAAATCCCATTTCATTATTATTAATTTTTTTTGTGGCTCACTTTTTAAGTGAATTCAAGTCAAAAAAAGAATTATTTTTGTGACAAATTTACTTTTTTTTCATAATTTTCATTTTTTATGATTATTTATATAAAAAACGAAATGAAATAAACTGAGTTAAAAATAACAGGATATTTGCAAACAACGCACACAAATTCAAAAAAAAAAATGAATAAAGGGATTATTTACATTGAAATGAGCAAAACAGGTTAAGGCACTCAACAGAAAGAGCAAATTGATAATCAAATTTTTGCTACTTTGCTGAATCCATTCAATCTTTTTTTCTTCATTTTTTTTTATTACTGGTCGCTGATACAAAAAAAAAATGAAGATGAAGATGAAAATAAGAATAAAATTTTGATATATAAATTCACGGTCCATGCAAATTTGCCCTTGATGATAATCAAATCAATATTTTCCGTTATATCCGTATGTGAATAAAAAAAAGACTTGAATGAATAAGACTGAAAATATAAAAGACGATGAACATGAAGAATTTATTTTTTTTTTCTTTTACTTGAAAGGACGGATCTTTAAAATTCTTTTATCAACAAATGAAAAGGAAATTATGTGAGTTTTTATTTTATTTTTTATTTTTTTAAGGCACTGTCCATTTCCTTTTAAGTTTTTTTTTACATTTTATTTTATTTATTTATCGTTTTACTTTTTTTCAGATATTAAGCACGTTCACACCATAATCCAAAGTTTCATAGTAATAAATATAAGTAGTATAAAATTTAAAAAAAAGCAAGAGAGACTGGGACCTGAACTTTTATGATACAATGAGAGATGATAGCGGTACTTAAATTAATAACAAAGAAAATATTTTAAGTGATTTCTTTTTGAATATGCATATAAAAAGATCGTAGAATGGAAATTTTTTGTTTGTTCTTTTTGACAGAAGAAAATGAAAAGCAAATAGAATTAAGCAGACAGTGAAACAAACAGTCTGTTATCATCATCATCTGTATCATCATGATCCAGTTAACTTGCAGAATAGCCAAGGTCAGTTAAGGCAATAAAATACGATTGTTAAATTTGACAAGTACAACAAAAAAATATTAAATTTTTGCTTTATAGGGTGAACAATTTTTGCAATCACTGGGAAAAGAATTTGTAAATCCTCCTCTGTCCAACACAATATAGGACATCGCTTTCGTGGATTTGACTTGGAAGAATTTGCGTAGCTCTTTAATACATTTTCAAGGTCCAGTGAAAGAGTACCGACACAACAATTGTACCATATCTCTCTATGAAAGACTTCAATGGTGAGTACAACTGTTAAACAGAAAAGAAAACTCAACCGATACCTCCTAATGGCTTCTGAATGAAAGTTTCTCGATACCGAGATTGCATAGTCGATCATAAAGATGACATATACAGAATTGTAACCGAATGCCCTTTCGGTCTTTATATATACAGGAATTGATACTTACTTATGTATCTTACGCCCCCTAGATCTTAGGACTGTCTAACTCAAGTCAACTGCGATTGACAGGGAAACTTCCTCTACTTCGGCCATCCGAGATTTCATTCGAATATTTGCTACTATCATCAACATCTGTGTTAAGGACGGCCTCATAACAGCACGTTATAAATTTTTGGATTAAATGTGAAATGTTTGTTTAAAAAGTGCAAGATGCATTGAATTTGGTAAAAAGATAGGAACTAAGCTTTCATGATGACGTACAGCAAATATAAGAAAAATTTCCGAGAAAAAACCACTTTTTGATGAATTTGAAATTTATTTCCCATTTTTTATTTAATATAAAAGAATAATATTTAATAATAATAATTGATTAATCATTATCAACTTTTTTAGCTTATTACAAGTTTTATATTGCAGTCGCTCCTTTTTTTCGACAGAGGCTAGGGCCCAAACGGTTCATCTGAGACCAAAAATATGTTCTAGACTTATGTTCGTATTCACCGTGGGAGTGTTTATGGATCAAAAAAATATAGGGTGCCCATACAAAAAAATAGGGTGACCAGGTGGAAAATTCCGAAATTTTCCGGGAAAATGGAAAATTTTAATGCCAAAATTTTCTTCTCATAATTCTGAACAACTTTGCCTAAGACACCCTATGGCTAAATCGAACAGGAAAAATTTTTTTCTAACAACATAAAATTTTCATTCACATCACATTCATCTCTTAAAGGAATGTGCTTTATGTATTGCTTGATTTTGAGTGTTAATCATAAATAAATCAACACTCAAAAACAATAAATAAAAATCACAGTCCAAAATCTAATGAGCTGAAGTAAGTGAAGTTTATCAACTTCAAAAATTACAAGTTTTCGTAATGTGAACTCAAAAACGTAAAACAAGCGAAAAAATTAGAATCTGAAACTTGTACAATTATTGTTCTAATCAATAGCAACATTTTCCTTAATTTTTAACAAGACACTCATTATTACAAATTGTACAAGTTTCAGATTCTAATTTTTTCGCTTGTTTTACGTTTTTGAGTTCACATTACGAAAACTTGTAATTTTTGAAGTTGATAAACTTCACTTACTTCAGCTCATTAGATTTTGGACTGTGATTTTTTTTAGCTTAAATCATTCCATTTCTATTTTTTGAATTTTTCCAAAAAGGTTCTTCTTGATTGTAGAGGTGTGCCAAATAAGTGTCCAAAGCACCCACGATTTATATCAGATTTTGATGAATCTCCAAATTTATCAGATTTTGATGAATCTCCAAATTTATCAGATTTTGATGAATCTCCAAATTTATCAACGTCCCATGAAACTCCCAATGTATCCAAAACACCTTGAATTGTATCTTGACGCTTTAAAGGAGCACATAAAGCAATCTAATAATCAAAAGAAGAACATTCATCAATGATCTTTAAATAATTTTGTGGTCATAATTTATATACCTGAACAATACAGAAAATTACAACGAACAACAGTGTAAATTTGGCCATAGTTTAATTCAATCTTTCTCTTTGTATTTAAATGATCAAAAATAAATAATTCTTTTTCTTATAACTTTTTAATTTGACAAAAATTTGTCTAACTCAGACTGTTTCACCACTACGACTGATATTTATTTTAAATTAATCGGACTTATATTGATCAAATTTCTGTTGAATTGTATGTATACATTGATTCATGGTACACAGAGATAACGCTCCAACAAAGGATGAGAATTATAAAGAAACATACAAGTTATCAATGGGTATTTTTTTGGAGTTTGATAAGCAACCTGTTTTCTTGTGAATTAATGATAATAAAGTAATATTTGAGTAGTTATTGTTAATAATGAGACAGATTCTGGTAACTAAACAAAATGTGTAAAGGTTCCTCTGATGAGGTCTTCGATGAACTCACACTGGAAGTCCGTGAACTAGCTGATCATGGGATCATTTTTGATCACCTTAAATTAATTTGGATCTCTAAATTGAACGCTCTGAGCTTAATGCTGACGTTGCAATTTGGCTTCTGACCTAATCTGATCTGAATAATTTAGATGTCGCTCATCTTATTAAGATACAACAAGATATTGGAGAAGAGACACCCTATTCAAATCACTTTCAATGAAACCTAAAAAAAAAAAAAAAAATTTTATAAAGTAGTAAAAATAATATAAGATGAAAATCCTACAAAATTTTCCCACAAAATCAATAATCAAACAACAACAACAACAATACTTTCACATTTCCAACATAAACTTGATCACATAAATTATATACAGTTAAATTGCATTCTCACATCTGATGTGCAACCTCACCACACAATATCCATATAAATATATTTATATGCATCTCCAATGTGTGTGTGTGTGAATGTGTATCGAAAAATTTCTCATTCGATATTATTATTACAAATATAAATTTGATATTATTTTGGTGCCTGAAGTGAATTTTAGTGCTTTTTCAAATTTATATGCCATTAGATTTCATTTTTTTTTCATGTACAATGTACATGTTATTTTATTTTGTAACTATCGATGAACATGAATTGATTCATGGTGGTTTTTTTTCTTTGTTTGAAATATTTGTGAAATCAAAGTGCAATTTCAAATCAAAAATTTTGTGCATTCAAAACCACATTATTGGTCACAGTTAGTATATGAAATGAAATGAAATGAAATTTCAAGAGAAATGAATTAAAATTAAAATCTTAAGCATTTAATACACACACACATACACACACATACAGAGTGATAATTTGATCATCATTAAGACATCATTCATTCATTCACTAAACTAAAATAAACCCATTTTACAACAAAAAAAAAAAGAAAATTTTGACAGAAAATTCGACATGTGATAGACAAAGTGTATAACTTTTGCTTTTATCATTCAAGGATCACATCAACATACGAAAAACTCAAAATTCATGTACATGAGAGAAAAACAATGGGAAATTTAACAAGCATAAATGTAAACATGGTGTTTCGGTATAAAGCTAACTTGTCATTGCTTTTGTTGTAGTTCATATTTTTTTTTAAAACATTTGTTTTTTTGTATATTATTAAATCTCATGTAAGGGAAATATTTTATTCATGGTTTTAAGATAACATTTATTTAAACAAGATCCGACATGTGTTTTTTTGTTGGTGTATTCACTTAAAATTCAATAGTGAATGATAGTAAATTTTCTATGAAGATGAAAAATACAAGGGAAAATTTCAATAATTTTTATTTTTAACTCACTTAAAATAATACTTTGATTGACTTCTTTTTCATTGAATCAATCATTTACTCAAAGTTATTAGATCAAATTTTCAAATTCAATATTGACTTAATTTTCGTAGAAAAAAATTATGAGATTTAGTTTCGATCATGTTTTCCATTGATGGAAATCATGCTGATAACAAAAATTTAGTTTGATAAATTTGGCTTTGTAGCTTCAAATCAATTAATTTTATGTATCAAAGAGTGAAGCGAATGCATTGGATTAGAAATTGTGGTTTGATTGAGTTTTGAGATCAAACTTATTCAATAATCAAATTTTAATTGGAAAACTTTACCAATTTTATGAATGAACGGTAAAATTTTATGGGCAATTATGGGAAAATTATATAACCGAAGATAACGGCATAGATCACAGAATCGTACGAGAAAGGTCTGAGCCAAAAAATTAAGTTCAAGACACTGTAAGCTGGAAGTCGAAAGAACGGAGAGAAAATGAAATATGGGAAGGGAGTAAAAAATTATGTCAGGGCGTGGTCAGTTGGAAGTGAACTTTGAAGGTGGTAACATCTAATAAAATTAACTAAAACTGTGTTAAATAAATTAAAAGTAATTTGGATTACAAAATAAAAAGTCACTCCAAATTCATGGTTAATTCAAATCTAATGAAAAGTGAACTGAGAAGCTTTGAAGGGAGGGGGGAGTAGAGGCGGATTGGTCATATGCACAATTTGGCAAATGCCAGAAAGGCCGCAGTCGATCGTCTTGTAAAAGTTAAGTTTAGCGTAAATTTTAAAGTAAATCATACGAAATGCCGTTAATAATTTTCAGTCCGCTTCTGAGGGGGAGTTCATGCGACTGTAATCGAAGGGAGTTGTATCTCAAGAAAAAAAAGGAAAACTGATTCTTGAAATCTTCATTAATTGATAACAACAACGTAAAGGAAGGATCTAGGTCACTACCAACTCACTTCCAATTCAAAAAAGAGAGTGTGGAGGCTATTGTGGGGGGTTAGCGTTACTTCACGTGTAGGCAGAGCAAAATCAAATCTTGATTAATTTACCTGACCTTCTTAAAATGTCAAGTCACTTACAAGTCACTGATAGTTAACCCAGATAAGGCGGCATGTTTTCCGATCTTTCATAAAAAAAATAAATTTTGAAGTATAAAATTTTTCTTTTTTTGCGAATTTTTGTGTTAACTTAATAAAAAACATTCTTAAGAGCCATTTTGGAAAGTTTTTGAAGATATTCATTTATCAGAAGTATGATTTTAAACCGATTTAAGTAAAAGTTGATTATCCTTCTGGAAGGACTGTAGCGTAATCTGGGTTAAGTCAAGTTAAAGAAAACAGTAGGCTTTAAATGGGGTAAGGGGAGCTGTATCCGAGGGCTGGCCCTTTCCCACAGTCTGAAAGGAAAACTTAACCTTGACACCAACCCAAGGGGGGGACAAGGTAAAATTTGATCTTAAGCGTTCTTTCAAATATTGAACGACAGAAATTTTAATACAGGCTACGCTATGAGAAGGGAAGGTTGAAGGGGGAACGTATGACCCTTCCTTAACATGAACACCCCTATTAACTTTGGTAATTTCAATTTAACTTTCATCAGATTTGGAAGGCATTGCCCACATATTTTCAGTTAAAGCCTTGTCATGTCTTGCATATGTGAGGCATCAAAGAGTATTTTAATCTTAATAAACTCAAAGAATTCCATTTTAAATCAAGCTTTATCATAATCAATTAGAGATAAATTCAGTTTATCCTCATTTCAAATTACCATTAGACAAAAATTTGTATTTGCATCAAAAGACCTCAAAGCACTTCAATTACCTTTGATAGCTGAAATTATTTCTACAGTTCCCTCATCAAACGTTTTTCTCACTAATTAAACGACTTACTCAATGCTCATACACTTAATCAAATTTATATATTAAATAAAACTCAATCAAAACCCAAAATTGATTAGTAGGAAACTACTTTTAATATTGATATTAAAATACTGTTTACAGAAAAATTATTTTGATTTGCTGTAATACCTTGAAGTGTTAATTCAAAAGATTCGATATTTTAATTAAAAAGGTGCATTTTGAATATTGACGTTTCAAGTTTGGTCGAAATGTAAATATTCATCGTGTTACTTGAAATGTAAAAATTATACAGAAAAGCAAAGGATTCAAAAATATTTTCACATCAAAGAACACGAGAATTGCTCGTCTTAATTTGTGAAATAATTGATTTACCTGTAAAATAAAATTGGCTTTATTTGATTGAAAATATTTTGTTTCATTAGCTCTTGGCTTCCCATGAATTGAAATTTAGGGAAATTCTGAACTCTCACTTAAGAACGTAGGCTTACATTTTGTTAAAAATGGCTTGAAATCAATCAGGATGATTCCATATTTCTTATATTTTCATTGAAAATGTTCAATAACCCTTTTAAATGTGTGATTTCAAACGTCATTTTACCTTGTCGAACCATAGGAAAGTAAAGAGATAAAAATTAGTATCATTCAACAATTTCACAAAAATTTCTAAGTGAAAACTCTTCAACATCTATCAAACATTTAAAATACACACATTGTTTAATTCATAAAATCACTGAACCGTTATCCGATTTCAATAAAATCCAATCTTTTATCACCACGTTTTTGTGCCTAGACTGCAATTGAAACAGGACACTCTTGAATCAAACAAGGAAGAGAAAAAACAATTGAATTGCATTTATTTGCATCTCTGTGATGATTTCTGAAAAGTAAAAACCAATTATAGTAACTCAACCGTACATCGATACAAATTGACAACCTCAGTAATTCAATTTCCTTGATTTTGTCCATAGACTTATGGCAATAAATCGTATCATCATGCACTGCATAACACTTTCATATTGTTGAACAACAACAACAAAAAACTTCAGATTTTGATTAAATCTGACTCTGTACAACAACTAGTTTTAATGCTAACTCGATTTCAATACATTACAAAACTTCAATTCAATTCGATAACATTCAAAGCAATAATTCAAAATGACCAAAGCAGAATTATCATCAGCAGATATTGGTTTTCGTGTTAAGTTTCCTTTTTACACACACACACAAACAATCAAATACACATATAAATATTAAGAGAAACGTTCCTTCATATTATATTATATTGAAATGGACTAACACAACAGAATCGATGTCATTATTTAGCTTGCGACTCTAATTTAGTTTAATACATTTTCTATTGTTGTTGTTTAATAGTAAGAGATTTTATTATGTTTGTCATTTGTTGGTACATGTGTTTTTTTTTAATTTCTATTGTATTGAGGAGGAAAATCTAAAATCTGTCACAATTCATCATCTGTATTGGTGTATTGTTTTATGCTATTTTATGCCATAATTGAATATGAGTGTGAATGGGAAAACAATAATAATAATAATGATGATGTTGTTTGGAAGGTTTTTCTTTATATTTGTTAGAGGAGTAATTGAATTATTGTTTTAAACATAGACCTAATTAATTGTGTTAGATTAATTTCGTTTTGAGTCATAATTCTAAGGAGAACTCATAAGAACAGTTTTCAATCAAAAAAATTCAAACAATTTTTTGTTCAAGTTCTGTGAATGTTGAATTTCGCTTTGAATGGTCATTCATATTTTAGTTCTTCTTTATATGAATAAAAGATTCCTAAAAGTTTGAAAACAAATTTTAAACGATTTAAGTTTTAGATATTAAATTTAAATGAAAAGGGATTCCATGTTCCCACTTTTAAGTGAGATGATCTCGATCTCTTGGTAAAGGTTCAATCTCGATTTAAACTTGAAATTTTGTCCAGTAGAGGGCTGTTCATTTTATGAATATGAACTGAACTTCTCGAGAGCTATTTTAACAAGAGACGTTTTTGACGTTTGAGGAAACCCACAACGCATTTTGCTTTGATAAGTGAATACATTAACAAGTATGATTCCATAAACTTGAATAAACGTGCTCTTTAAGACCTTTGATTTTGAAAGAAAAAAGTTTCCGAACATAAGAATTTATCGGAAGAGTATAAGTTAGAGACGGATTATTGAGGTGTAATGAGGGAACAGTTCTTCGAATCACAGTTATATTTTATTCACAGCTTCTGTAAACGCTACACTAGAGCCCTACCATAGAACGTCATTCGCAAATAAGTTAATTGCAATAACAAGGTTGCACATAATAAATGATATCAGTGTTATATTTAAAATATAAGATGATATATTTGTTCATTGAAAGCAACGATTAGACTGATTGACTTATGATAACTCAGTATTTATGACATCGTCGATGCTACACTCTCCTCCTCTTATTTTAGAGCCTCATTCTTCAACACACTGAGATCTAATGAACCTAAGACTTGGCAATCATTAAGGTACCACCTTGTCTCTTCTCGGACTACGATTCCTGTCAGTATTGACTGAGTAAGAGATTTATTTCTCGTTTTCAAAGTGTTGTAAGACTTTCACAAAAATATCGACTTTGACTTTGACTTGAACTTTGACTTTGTGTTGAACTTTGACTTTGTGTTGAACTTTGACTTTGTGTCGAACTTTGACTTTGTGTTGAACTTTGACTTTGTGTTGAACTTTGACTTTGTGTCGAACTTTGACTTTGTGTTGAACTTTGACTTCGACCTTGACACGGATTTGTGATTTCCATTGTCGTATTAGACAAGGACTTTGTCTTCAACTTTTGGATGCTTTAAGTCTACTCTTTTAAGTCCAGTTCCTCATTTCAATTTCAGTTTTGCTTTTTCTTTGATTTCATCTGTGAAAAGTCCTTGTTTTTTTTCAGAATATACGTTTATTTATTAATATTTGAAAATAAATGTAATGTAAATGTGCAAATAAGGCATCAAGGATGATGTTGGTTCGGCTTAATACGTGATATCTGCAAAAATCTTGTAGGCCAAGTCTCATCATATCTTCTGTCCTGATTTTTCGGGTACTCGGGAAAACCCGAAAGGAGATTATTTACAATGTGGACTCAAATTTCGATGTGCATTTTTTGCCTTTTATGTAAGCATTAAAATTTTCGATTCTTATTCGTGCCTTATCCAGAATTGCTTTCATGTTGAAACTTTTTTATTATCTATTTAGATTTTATCATGATCTAGAAATTTGATCTTCAAAAACCTTAACACAAAATTAAATTGAACACTTCTGTCCAAGATTTCAGGTTGGTTAATGACTTCGGCTCACTAAGACTTTTCAACAAGTTTTTGATTTCTAGAAATGGCAACACTGTTTAAAAAAAAAATGTTAAATTACTTTATTTAAGTGCTACGGTCGAAAAAACGTCCATTTTTAAAACTACTATCAATATTTCGATTTTACGAGTCAATCAATCTCGATTTTGGCATCAAAGTCCCTTTCATTTAAATCTCGAGTATGCTAAAAATCTTTCAATATTTAATGAAATATGTTAAAGTAAGTTTTATTATTAATTTTAATCTAATGGACTCATCAAACTATTTCATTGTAAAAGTTATTTCATAATAATGGATAAGAATTTCTATTTCATCACAAACTTACTACATTTTCTCTGGAAATTGCCTTTAAATGTGTCATGAAATATAAATTGATAACCTATCGATTTTGAAAAATAATTTAAAACTTTATTTTGAGTTAAATTGAATATTAATTGAATTTTATGACATTTCAATTACTATGAACACTAATGTTCGGTAAATTGTTGTAATTTGATTATGTAACATGTAAAATTTGATCAACCTCTTGTTTGTACATTTTTGGTATGAAATATGAAAAAAAAAATTCTTTTTAAAGTCATGATGCAATATCAAAATTATTTTGGTTGACTCACGATTCTTATCAATAAATAATTTTCATTCCATGAGAGCAGAAAAAAATTTCATCTAAATCTTATTAAATTTAAAATTATATGAGCTCATGAACTTTTAAAAGGGAGGTTTAAGTGCATTTTGAATTTCGATTTCAATTCAAATTTTAACGGTTTATTTTTTGGCAACACCATTTCATGAGAGAAATTCATTGACATGTGACCACAAATGTGCATTTTTCCATGTAATTCAGCTTAAAAAATTCACAAAAAAAAAATACTATCATATTAAAATTTTAGTCAAGTCACACCTTTTTACTTTTTTCCACCATTTTAACCGTAATCGCATCTCATTGAAATTGTATGAGATAAATAAAAAAAGTAATGTATGTGACACAGTCTTATATCAAAATCAGTGTTGTACGTACATGTGTGTCACAAGTCAATTTTTGTGTGTGTGTAATTCCAAAAATATAAGAAAAAAATTACGTAAAATGAATACATGAATAATCTTATCAGTGTGTGTGTGAGTATTTTTTTGAGTCAAATCATGCAACAACTGATATGCAAAATTGTATCATCATCGTCATAATCATGTAAAGTACGTGAGTGTCTGAACTATGTATTTTTTTGCTTCTTCAAGAACAGATCGAATGTTATTTGACTCACCTTTAGCTTTTGTGTGTTTTTTCTTACATTTCATTGTTCACTTTTTCTTCTTCTTTTTCTTAATATTATATGATATGAAATAAATAATATAAAAAAAGGAAGTCAATGAAAAAAAGGAGAGAAATCTTCTTCAACAACCTTATTATTGCCATTTTTCTTCACACAAAATTTCATATTTTGATCTGATACGATTCTTTTTGGATTTATTTTGTATCAATAGAAGCAATTTCATATCTTTTCACATTTTCTTTTTTTTTTGAAGAAAAAAAAACATAATTTTAGAAAGAATGGAGAAGCAAAAAAAACTGAACTCACACATCATGATCATCACTTTTATATAAATAATGAATAATTCATTGAATTTCATACCAAAAAAAAGTAAATCAGCAAATAATGTTTCCATTTGATTTTTTGTTCCTCTTTAAGTGTGAGAGAGAGTTTAAGTTGAGTTAAAGAGTCAAAAATGAAATGAAAAATGAAAGTGAATAAATGAATATTTAATTTGTATTTGTGTTTCAAAATTGGGTTCTAATGATTGATGTTACGAGAATGAACTTGAACAAAAAAAAGGAAACGCCTGGTATTTTGTAACAAAATTCATATTGTGAAGTAAAAACCTTTTTAAAATATAACACTAATTAAACAGGTAATGAAAGACATCATTAAATTACACACTCATATTGTCAACATTTCCGACGACAATCACGCACTTTTAAAGTTCTTATTTAAATTTTAAATGAACGCAAACACACACACACACACACACACACACACACACATAATATTAAGATTCCGTTATGTTCAGTCACCCATAGAACCGTAACAAATTCATTACTAACACACACACACAATTCTCACATAATTAGCTTTTATTTTGTCCCAAAACAACATCCGGCACACATTTTATTTGTTTGAACTTTTACATTTATTCCCTCTCAAATATGAGCCAAATATTAGTTTTTGTTTCATCCACTATCTCATTTGTATCAAATAATGAAATGGAATAATAAAAAAAGAAACTCAATGAGAAACAAAGCTAATGTTATTTTATAAATTGTATTTACATACACACACACACACACATACACACAAATGTGTGTAATGGAAAATTTTGCGAATAATAATAATAATTTTAGATGATATGACACACATTTCGCGTTCTTTCATCAAATATGTACATTTTACAAAATGGAAAATTTAAGCAACATGATTAAATCCCATGTTAGTACTAATTGTAAAGAGACACTTGTATCATCATCTTTTTATTACATATTTAAGTGTGTGTGTGTAATTTTGTATTTTGAAAAGGTTTATATAATTGTAATCAAGACAAGAAAAAGGATTAGTTTTGTTGGTATTTTACACGCAAATACTATGTGTGACATTTATTTTTATTATAAAATATTTTTAAATACAAAATCAGCTTATTTTAAGGATTTTTTCTTTTTAAAATGATAATATGAAGAGGAAAATAAAATTAAATAGGTGATCTGGGAACTGATGGGAGTCGGTCGTATATTAATTTTGATTTTTAAAGAATTTCATTCACTCATTCATTTTTTGAGTTCACTCTCTATCTCTAATTCTCTCTTTCATTATAGATATCAGTCATATTGTCATATTCTTTAATCATAGGGCTTACAGTCTATACAATCATACGGAAGCAATTGGGTTGGTGCCAGAGCGGAGTGTCATGTTTGAGTACCTATCTGTAGTTTATTCCATGTAAAAATATTTAATTCAGTACTTGGAATTGGATTCCGTCCCGCTCAAAGCTCACATTTAAAGTAAGTCTTATTATTTTTTATTATTTTATTTCATTTTTTTTTATTCTATTTTTATGTTAGGCTTCGACAAGATGACGAGTCTGGACGAATAACGGAAATCTTTGTTAAATTCTGAAAAACTTTAAAAAATGTCATGATTCAATGTTTCAGCATCTTAAAGCAACTAAAGTAAACACTTATATACCAAAACAAGATCAAGGAAGAGTTTGGCTCAAAAAATGACATGGTTTTAAGCAAAAATGTAAAATGGAAACTCGAAAAAAGTTGGAAAATCCCGAGATTCTTTAGACAGACATAAGAGTTAACCAATAATTAAGCAGCTTTAATGATAAAAGTAATGATTTGTAACAGCAAAAAAAATGTACCTGCCAAAGTCCACAATTGCTTGTTCAATAATTGGTTTACCATTATACAACAAGCTCAATAAGAAAAGGTGCAATATGACGCAATATGGAAAAAAGCTCAATTACAAAAGTCATAAGTTAACATAATTACAAATAAGTTTTGGAAAGGCAACAAGAAATTTCTCTCTCGGTTTAACTTTTCAGAAAAACTATTAACTGTGACGGGATTGTCAAATATAGAGCAGCCATTCCAATCAAAGAGGTATTAAAAAGACGTTACCCGGTTACTGAATCTCTTTTCTATTTTTACTATGGCTGTAAATACAATAGTGATGAACAACAACTAATTAGTTCCCGGACAATTATCCATGATTAAAAAACTACATCAATGAATCATCCTAGCAATTAGCTTCTTGATCAATTATCACAACAATTAACGTCAATATAACAACCATAGCAAAATCAATGAAGTGTCTGACTCATAAAAACCAGACTTATTTTAAAAAATCCAATTATGCTACTCTACTACTAAAATCAAAAGGCAAAGAAATGTTTCAGGTAGGTAACAATTCCTAAAATAGCAAGACACTTGTCTGGTATGATAATTAATGATAAAGAATCAGCATATGCTTTGCATTAACCAAAGTCCTATTAATGTAATGTAGGTTGAAAACAGCGCTCATAAACGATCATATAAATCCATTAGAAGCCAAGATTTGGGATTGTACGGAACATTGGTTAGCGTGTTGGATTATCAATCTCAAACTTCACTTTTTCCGGCTACTTAATTTGGGTTAAAGGCTAGATCAAGATGGCGACTGCTTGGGATGATAGGATAAACGCTAAGTCTCTCGGATGATTTAACGGGTATGTACAATTGGCCCGACTGATGGTCTGAGCGCAGGCTTAATAGCCGCCCTACAAATCTGATCTGATCTGAACCAAAAATTAAATTTCCTTTAAATTATATTCAGTTAAGAGTTCATTTGGATCAGATTCTCTATACTTAAGGTCACAAATCACCTCGGACGTGCCCTATCAATCTCTGAGATGATCAAAATAATAAAATTCAGTAATAAATTGAGTAACCACAATCTTCATTTAAATGCACTTTCATTTTCCATTCAAGTTTACCTTTCACCATTTTTTTTAAATATTTAAACTGTTAATCTTTTTATTTTATTTCTACACAACGAAACGAAATAAAAAACAAAAAAAATATACAGAAATTCTCTTATACAAACATGATCCTCTTTTACTTTCACATTCAATTATACAAGATTAAAGTTAATTTTCTTTCGTAGTTATTTACACAATAAATATACGTAAATTTATATAATTTAACCTTTTCTTTTTCCATTCCAATTTTTTTTTTTGTTTTATAAGCTCACAAACACAAATACACACACACAAGATTATTATGAATATGTGTCGCGTCTGTGGTTTTATTTTTCTTCTTGTAAATGAAACAATTTAACTTTTTTTTATTTTACTTTTCTAAGAAAACATTAAATTTGTACTAAAATTTTTAGTCTTGCACATGTTTTCACTGTAAATTAACGTGAATAAGGGGATTTGGGTATAATTTAATGACAAAAAAAATTTCTTTAAATGTGTAATTAAATTCTCTGGTTTAAAAAAAAAAATTACTTTAATCGTCTTCTCCAAGATAAACTTGCTCTTAAAATGAAACATAACTAAAAATTTTCAAAAGGAATCTAGGAAAATTCTCAATTTACAGCAATGAATTGTGGTTATTTTAAAACAAATTAAAATGAACCAAAAATGGATTAAAATCAACTAAACACAGGAATTTAAATAGACACATCTGTGCATTCATTACAATTCTGTTTGTATGACATACACACACACATACACAGAGACATTGAGCTATGATGTAAATATGCATTACATTTACATTTACAAAATCAGGAAATAATCAATGATGTTGTCAAGCATTAAAATATGTAAAATAATTTACAAAATGTGGTTAAAGCTGGCTTTTTCAATGAAAATATACATTTAATTTATTTTACTGACCAATAAAATGTGCCAGTACTTAATTGAATGAAGGCCAGAATGAGGAATTTCATAAATCTCATATGTTATTCTTTTGACGTGTAATTTTTTGAAAATTAAAATCACTTACATACACTTATGAGAATGAAAATTTTGCAATTACTCAACCTTTTCATCCCAAATTAATATCAATTTCATGTCGGTTTTTTTGTTACCTGCATTCATTTTATGATATAATGCCATTTACATACATTTCAACTTAATAGCCAACTACTTAGCATTATGATATCTACACTACAACTATTATTATCCTGGTTTTAGGAGTAGGGAGATCTAAATATTAAATAATATATATTTTAAAAGTATATTTGAATAAACCAACACTCGTCTCCCTTGAGACTTATATACATATGTGAACGGATGAAATGAAGAACTTTTTAAGAGGAAACCACATGCTTTTCCAAAAAACCATTCAAAATACACACACACACATACACACACACACACACACACACACACACACACAGAAAAAAAACACTTTATAATAAAATTATAGACTCAAAATATATTTCATCTTTTTTAATATGCTTTTAAATGTCTGTACAAATATCGTATTCAAACTATGATAAAATGATAAAAAAGGATGAAAAGGTAAGAAAAGAGTAAAAATCACTGAAAACTCAATTAAATTAGGTGAACTCTCTCATTCTATTTCCACAACACTAATAAATGTACAATTTCATTTAGCAAATTTTCACGTACAAAGAAATCATATTTTATATTTTGGGGAATTTATTAAATTATATTATGATTTGTGAAAAAGGAATTTTTATTTTTGGAAAATTACTGAATTTATGTATACGAGGTAGAATTTTTGTACAAAGTATTGAATGAATGGAATTAGATTCAAGCACACTTAGAGAAGTAATATTTAGAATTTTTACTCAATTTATGTAGAACTAGTTTGTTTTTGGTAGGCCATTTCAAATTGTGATTTAGATTGCTTTTATTTTAGGAGGTTTTTAGATTAAATGTTGAAAGGCAGCGTTTTAAGGTGTTTAAAACATTGAAATGATAAAGGCCCTGAAATTTAGGCCTTAGAATTTTTGACCAGTTTTTGAAGCCTTACGATCAAAATGAAGCCCTCATTCGCATGAGCAAAAAAATTACCTGTAAATTTATTTTTTTTAAATAGTTATTTGAAGGTCATTAAAATTTAACTTACCTTTTAAGTGAATCACTGGAAAGTTACCTAGAATTGTTCTTAGGTGTGCGAGAACTAAACAAAATTGATAATGTGATACGGCTTCTCCTTCGCTACTCCCCCTTCCTTCAAATGGTCATTGATCATGGGTATAGAGGTATCTAAATCAAGTTCCCTGTAATAAAAAAATAACTGAGATGATTAGTAAAATTTTGCAATAGGGAGTAAATGAGGGCTTGATTCCCTTTCACTGATCAGAGATTCAAATTAAACCTTCACTTGGACAATCAGTCGCGTCCATTTTGCATACCTGTTATCAGCATCAGAGGTCCTTATATTCTTTCAAGCCAAGTACTCACTACCTTTATCTAGCCTTTATCTTAAATTGAGTAGCCTTAAAAAAGGACATTTGAGATTGAAAAATTTCATGACCCAAAACGAGAATCGAAATATTTCGAAAAAAATATTTGCAATGGCCTACAATACACTTAAAAATAGTAAAAATATCATTTCAACTCATATATCAAAATATGTTATTGCTGATATTAAATTTTCAAGTTTTTCTTTTATACAAGTTTTTTTATGAAAATTATATATTTGCATGCAATTTGTTCATATTCATATTTCATTTTGAATTTAGTTTAATTAAGTGAAGTATGAAATCCTTGAGACGGACTTAAAAAAACTTTTTTATGCAAAATTCTCTTGAATTTATAATTTTTCTGTATAAAATTCTACCAGAACAGAAAAGTTTAATGACTTACAGATCGGATTAAATGAGTCACTGAAACTTCAAATTCATTTTAAATCTTCAAAATTTAATTTAATTTTCATTATCAGAGCATCAAATGAAGAAAAAATCTCTCTGTGTAATAGAATTTAAGTGCAAATTGATATCAAATACATATAAACAAGGTCTTTTAAATGCTTCTAATGACAAACTAAAGCAAAACACAGATTTAATGAAATGTCATTTGGCAAAGAATAACAAAACACAAAAATCATTTGAATGGAACTAACAAGGAGCACACACACACACACACACACACACAGATTGTGAAAGCATTAAAATTTTAATAGTTAAAAGATACAGACATCATCAAAAAGACAAATTTTGTATCTTTAATATGCGTGTGTGTGTGTGTGTGTGTGTGTGAATTAATGTGTGTCAAACAAACATTCCAAAATTCTAATACTACACTTTGGCTTAAAACTTCCTAATTTAAGGGCACAACACACACACAAGGAAGCATTGAAATAGATTTTAACTTATAACAAAAAAAAAAAGACAGAAAATAAGAGTAAGAGAATACGAGTGAATAAATAAAGGAAAAAGGTTTTATGTATGTTTGTCTGTTTGTGCTGATTTAATAGATGATAGTATTTAATTCAATTTTGGTTTTGCTCAATTTGCCATTTTCGTTCTTCTTCCTTTTTTTTCTAATTTAACACACACGTGTTGAAATTTCTTTGGTGTATCATCTGTTTTGCACAAGACAAAATCTTGAAAGAAACTTTAAATAATGAGCAAAAGAAAAAAAAATGAAAATGATGATGTTCCTTATTATTTCTCCTATTATATTCTTCAATAGTCTCATTTGAGTTGAATATTCACTCAATATTTCAAAGCAAACTTTCATTAAAATAAATGGAAAATGTAGAAAATGAGACTTTTCAATGTAAAATATTAACTAGTTTCTCTTATGTAAGCTGTTTCAAGGATAAATTTTCCTTTTGAACTGAAATAGATTGAATTTGAAATTAAATTATTTTCACAAGGACGTTAAATCCTTATCTGATGATTATCAGCGGGTATGACCATTACAGCCACGTGGGCTTTTTCTGGGCTTTTCCTTTCAATGGAAATCATATGAATGTTGAAATTTAAGCAGTTTTGTCTCCTTATAGGACTTGAAGCCTTCCTTTTAAGAATTGATTGAAATGAAGCCTTCATTTGCATGAAGAAAAAAACTACCTGTGAAAGTAAAAGTTATTAATTTAACTTGAAAATACTTACCTTACTCTTATCTCGTTGTGTTAAAATTTACACGTACCTCCTTCAAGTCACCGAATCGCCTCAAAATGATTTGTTTTTGCTTAAGCCTTCAAATTGTCTCTATTCAACAAAGTCATGCCAACTTTTATTTACTGATATTTTTCATCGTCCAAATCAATTAATTAGTAATTTATCCTAAAATTAATATAATTAAAAATTAATACAAAAAAAAACTTAAAGTAAACATAATTTAAAGTAATTTTCACTCACTTTTTACAGATAATTTAAAAAACCATCAAAATTTTCGTTAATTTTTATGATTATAGATGTTAATTTAAATTAAAACGCCTTCGAGCAGTGTTAAAAAAGAAACTTCAAAATACCATAATAGTAATTGACTTAATTCAAGATGGAATTCCAGTTGACACCATAACAAATTTACTTCTTTCAATCATTTTTAGTATTATTATTATTAAAATTAGCATCGCATCATTATCATGGTAATCGTCACCTTTACCCAAAGGAAAGTAAATTAGCATAAAACTCATGATACCGACAATAATTAAATCCTCGTTGTGTATGTTTTTTGTGTGAAACAGCAAATACAATTTTATTTTGTCATTTTCTGAAAAATGAGTAAAATGAGATAAAATTAAAAAAAAATGTAAACAAAATAAAAATAACTGTAAATACAAAATATTTTAACTTTTTAATGAGTTGTTACATTTTTAGAATTACTGTATTTTTTTTTATTACTGTAATTTTGTCAATATACGAAAAATTCAATCTAAATTTAGACTTGATATAAAATTTAAAATTAAATTAAATTACAAACTTTTAACCACGTGTTGTATTAAATGATAAAATTAAGTGTTGACAAATTTAATAATCAAAAAATCTTTGTCACGAGCCTCATTTATGTTGTAAAGTGTCGTCAATTTACAGTGTGGTAAGCTGGGAAGGAATGGCAGGCAGGGACCAAACGTAAACTAACTCTTCCTTTTTTTTGTAAACCTTCATGAAAGACGGACGTATTGTCCCTTAAATTAAAGATATTTAATAACGATTTGAAATATAATAAGAACCTGTGTTACTCTAAATAGAAAACCATCACAATGTAATATCAGCCTTAGTTACAACAAGTTTCCATATCAACAAGTTCAATTAAAACTAAATCGATTGAATGAATTGTTGGAAGATTAATGCCCAGAAAACATTATTCAAGGAAAAATTGAAGGCAAATGCAGTATTGACGCATTGAGTGGGCATATCGCTAGCTTTTGGAGTTTCTCAGCAAAGTATGAACCCATTTAACTGTTTGTTGTATAGAAAAACCTCCAATTTCTTGAGTCACAATAAAAATAGATAACAATCAACTAAACAAACAACTAAATGACTGACAAGTAGTTATAAATGTTTCAACTTCATCTTAAAGAAAAATTTCCTCGCGTCTTTCAGTCTCTTCTTTCTTCTTTCATTTCATCACTCCATAACACACATTTTTATGTGTTTCATCTCCACTTTCCTTCACCGGAGCAAAATAAACAAAAACTTTTTTAGAACAAAAAAAAAAAAACTAACGACACACTTTCAATGGTACATCACGAGAAAAAGTAACAGCAATTTAATTTTTCATGTTGGAATTTGTTTGCATTTCAAAAATGTAAATGTATGCAATTTCACCATCAGCATCATCATCACCAACATCAACAGTTTGCTGAGTCGTTGTGTAACATTAAAACTAAAAAAATGGAAGATGTGTTGATGGAAAAATATCAAGACGACGAAACACAGTGTTTATTATTACTTGACGTTAAATGTACATACTTTTTTTGTTGTTGTTGTTGTTGTCTCTCCTTCAATTTCTTATATTTAAATTTCATTTTGTAGAAAATTAGCATAAAAGTAACAATAAATGAAAATGAATACGCTTGCTTGCTATTTTTTGTTATGGACTATGAAGTGAAAAAAAAAATAATAATATTAATACAACAAACTGCTAAGCAAGCAAAAGAATTAGACGTGAATTATCTTTATTTTTCAATACACACAAACATATATCATAGAAGAAGAGAAAAACTTTCAAATCTAAAAAGGAAATTATTTTGTTGCACGTTTTATTAAGAGACAGGTTTAAGCAGCTTGCAGCAATTGCATTATACATTGAGTTGACATTAAAGGGTGTGACGGGTGGATGGCGGATGATAACAGTTTTTTTCATTTAGACTGGGAGTAAAATGAAAGCAGACGATGAAAAAAAAGTTGAATGAACCATTCATAAATGTGCAACATAAGCACCTTCTTGTGTCTCGATATGTTTCTACTTAACTTTATTTTATTTTATTAAGGAGCATCATCGTGATATTTTTTTTCTGCATTTTATTCATTCATAATTATTGTTATTGTGCTTTATTTATAGGAATGGGCTTTCAAACATTGTGACATTAATTCACTTCAAATAAAAAATGAAAACGGAAGGAATGTGCTGTTCCTGATGATATCGTTGACATCCGTTTTGAAGGGAAAAAAAGTTCATTGAAATGAAAATTAGGTTTATTTTACTGCTTTGATTAATTCACTTTCAACATTTAACTGGGTAATGGGGCTCGTTGTCCAAGTAATCAAAGTGACTGGTGTGATTAGCGACAAGGGTTGGAATCCAGTACCGAACATGAAAATTAATTTGTATTTTTCGAGTTTAAAATTTGCTCAACTTTTACTTAGAATACATGAAATCTCCTGAACCCTGAGGGCGACTAGATTGGATAACAGAATAAATTGTAGGTTCCATGTGATTAGCCCATTGATAAAAGACGCTTCTATGGAAGCTATGGCTGAAGTAGTATGAACACAATAGTACCATTGGGTCTACCATGGAGCTTTTCATATCTAATCTAATCTAAATGCGTATGCCCATTACAGCTACTTTGAATGAAAAGCATCACAGTGCTCAAGCTCTTGCAGTCTTGTTTTCTTAACGGTTTTGAAGCCTTCCTATTAAGGAATCAATTGAAATGAAGCCTTCATTTGCATGAAGAAAAAAACTACCTGTGAAAGTAAGAGTTATTAATTTAATTTGAAAATACTTACCTTACTCTTCAGCTTCTGACGTTCTGTTTCCATTGCCAGGGGTATGCCTCAAGGCATTAGTCATAAATGGAACTATTCATTTGTGGTTCGGTCTTCGAATTTTCCTCCTTTGAACGGATTCGGGTTATTTTTGACTCGACTCTGAAATTAGAGAAAATTTCAAGGAGTGCTTTTAAAGTCCACTGATATATTCTACAAAGAAGCTCCCATACTTATCGGGCGCTTACCCAGTTAACATTTCAAGCTAATTTTTTTTCAAGTATGAATTATTAATTTCTAGTGAGGTCGTCAATTGTTAAGCCCATGTGTATCACTGCACTGCGTGATGGGTGTGTTCAGTTGAAGATTATTTTCGATCACCTCCAACTTATCCATGTTTCCTGGTGCAATTTTTCCTGCATTGTCTTTAAAAGACATGTTAAGAAAAAAAATCAAAAATAAATTAATATGCTTAAATAAATTTAAATAAACATAGATCCAAAAAACAATTTTCAATGAAATTACGTCTAAAATATTCTTCAATTTATATGTAAATCATCTTCAAATAAAATAATCTTACAAAACATCATCAATGAATGATATAATGCTTTATTAGTGTTTTCTTTTGTTTTTCATTATTATTATTATTATTATAATATTTAATATGTAAAATACATGAAATGAAAATAAATTTAAATAATAATCTATTTAAAATATTATATTATCAGCTTTTAACATACTTTTAAGAACAAAAATACCGAAACAAAAGGGGAAAATTAATACATAAACAAAAATAATAATAATAATAATAATAATAATAATGGAAAATCTAATAGGGGATTATTTATGTACTGTACAACTGTACACCTGTATTGTATTGTATTAAAATTAGAAAAAAATATATGTTTAAGTGAAAATTGTTTCTTACCTTCATATGTTGAGGTTTTGTTTTAATTTTAATTTTGATTTAAATTTGCTTGCAAATGGATGTGAAAAGTCATTTCATTGTAAAATTACAACAAATAAATGACAAATTAACATTTAAAAGGAATGTAAATGTGAGGTGTGATTTGAATTATTGGGGGTAAGTGGGTTGATATGAAAAGGGAGCAGTAATGATGGGATGAAATTTGGACTAAAAATTTAAAATCATTTAATTTAGTGACCCTTTGAACATTGACGTATTGTCTGAAGGTAGATAAGTGGTACCTTACGAGTCCATTACTAATGACTTAGTTGAGGTTGTACGTGAATCATCGTAAAGGACTGATACTGAAAATTGAAACAATGAAAATTCGAGTAACTTTAAGCTCTTCCTTCAAATTCTAAAATTGATGTACGGCGTTGATTTAAGAATATTCTAGGTTGGGACAAAGTATTTTAAGGGCAATTAAGGTCGTCTGAATCCAATTCAATCATTAGTTTTTTGATTTTCTGGATTTTAAATGGATTTTGAACACTAGGACAATTTATCTTGATAAGAAATGTTCCAAAAGTTTTAAAGGAAATAAGCCAGTAAGTGAAGAAGTAAGTAAGAGAGTAAGTACAAGAATAAGTACGTTAATAAGTACAGTCATGCTTCAATTATATTGCATAGGAAACCAAATCCAATGAAAAGAAGTAATAAAAACTAATTGAAATAAAAATAATCTGAATTTTTTCATTAAAATTAATGGCATTTTGTGGCACCCCTCACAATTTTTTATTACTCCAATTTCCAAGATTAAGATCATAAATGTTAATTTAATATTTTTTTTTTCTTTTAATCACATTGTGACACTTCTCGAGAAATTTTTTATGATTTTCATTTTTAATTTCAATGATTATTGTTGCGTTAATCCGAGGATGCTCTTTTCTCATTTTCTTTCAATGAAATGAAGTCAATTCAATTTCATTCTCAAGAAAAAAAATTAAATAATTCTGAGTATTCTTCCAATAAATTGACATGAAATCAAAAAATTTAAATGTATTAATGATAAAATAAATTCAAAGTGACACAATTATTTTAATAATAACAAAGTCATTTGATACAAGCCATAATTGAATAAATTCAGTACAAAAATTTTGTGTGTTAAAATATTCAGATGTTCAAAGGAAGAGGAGAAAACAAAAATAAAAAAATGAGACATATAAATGAAATAAATTTATAAAGATAGAATTAAATAGGGAATCAAATCAATTGAATTGTATGTCAAATTGAATTCAAGGCACAACAATGAAAATGTAGACTGAGGAAAAGGAGACTTTACTTCTCTTCTTTTTCTTCTTTTTGTTGTTGTTGTTGTTTTTATTGTGTATTTTGAAGTAGGGCGAAAATGTGACAATCAGACATTATCCTATATAGACAATTTTTTTTTGTGTTGTTATTCGGAAAAACAACAACGATGAGTCAAAGTATTTTGTGGTGTGGTATGATGATTAGATTAGAATTGAATGTCTGAATCAAAATAGTATAAGCTCAAGCCATAAGCTTCTGTCACACAAAAGACAAAATAATAACAATAAAAAAATACATATAAAATTGATACAGAAAATGAATTAAAAGAGGAATCCAAATAATATATTTATAAAAGAGATGTTTAGAGGGAGCATTGCAGCAAATTCTTGGAATTATATTGCGTTTGTTTGCTTATCTTATGAAATCTTGTAGTGTTATTGTTTTATTTTTATTGTTATTATCTTGTTTTTTTTATTATTTATCTTTTGTTATAAAATGAGCTTCTTTTGTGTTTTGACTTTTATTTTAGCTTGAAGAGAGGCTGAGACAATGAAATTAAATAATTGTAGCAGATGGCTTTCAAATTAACAATGATCAACCTGATTAGATGTTTTTAACGTCAAATTTTTAAAGCATTCATTGATTAATTATCACAATTAAGCTGAAAATGGTCAAAAAATTGATGAAAATCATTTCTATTGTAATTTGTCTGATTTGTTATGAAGTGGGATGGCTCAAGATGTACTTCAAAGGAATTCAATTCAGAAAATTTCCTGTCAATTATTACTATCTTACTCACTACCTTACTTTCGTACTTTTTTTTAACTTACTCACTTATTTTCTCACTTACTTATTGACTTACTTATATTGTTTTCCAGATTCGATTTAAGGAATGCATCCACTTGAGTTATCAGCTTTCAAGTCGATCTCAGTTTGATCATCAGTGGGTGTCAGCATCGATCCTTTCAAACAGTTTTGGCGTTTATCTTATCTAACCTGCTTACCTCTACGGCCGGGTAAATTTGAACGATCGTCGACAACCAGACCACCGTTTGACAGTTAACCAAACAATAAAAACGATTTACAATTTCTGTTTTTTTTCAAATTTTAATTAGGGAAGAATAATGAAAGAAAAACTATTTTGAAGGCAATGAATTAGAAGATGAGTCAGCATGGTTAGGTTCGTCAATCAATAAGACGAGACCAAAACCTTTTCTGCAACGTTTCTCTAAAGAGAACGAAGTTAGCTTTATTTGATTGGATAATTGATAAGTCAACAAGATACTGAAATTCAAAAATCTAGCAGAACACTCTATGCTTTTTATTGCTTCGTTTTACTGGAAAAGATCAAGAGAGCTTAAAGAGCTTTCAACTTGTCAGGTAAGAATATTAACCGCGTTTTTGACAGGACATGCTCGGGTTCAATATCACCTACGTAGAATTGGTTATAGAAATTCAGGAGAATGTAGGATATGTAATGATGATGACGAAACAGCAATGCATATACTGTTCTACTGTGAAGGACTGAGAGCAGTTAGATGTAAAGAAATTCAATGCCCTAATGGCATAATGAACCCACTTGAATTTATGAATATTGAGCTGAAAAAGATTTTTAATTATTTGCGAGGCATTAAAATTCTGAATACGGAATTTGAAAAGCTTACAGGATACAGAAATATGATATCAAATATCTTATTTACTGTCCACAAGAAAGGTTGAATGATGAGCGATAAGCGCTTGTGGCTTAGATGGGTAACCCTTCTGACAATCTATCTATCTATCTATCTAGTCTCTAACTCAAATTGAATAGCCGGGTAAAACCACATTTGGGTTTGTAAAGTTTTATAGCAGAGACGAGAACCGAATTGCTACCCTTAAAATTGAAAATCAAACACGCTTAATACTGACTCCCTACTTACTTATTTAATCACACTTTTAACCACTAACTTACCTACTCGTTTACGTTCTTACTTATTGCCTTACTTTTCCCTTACTTAACTCATTCGCGTCATCCGTTGCGTCAACGCAACACCTACTTTGAGGTCACTTTTGTCGTTCATATCAAAAAATTTCTTTGTCAATCTTTTTTAGAGTCTTAATTTAAGATGTTTTGTATCAAACAGTTGCATGGTTTTTGAATTTAAACCAAAAACTAAAAAATTATGAGCGAAACTTTTAAGAAAAATCGCGTTTTTTTCATTCTCGTACAAGATTTCTGTATGTATTTGTGTAGCACTTATACGTATTTTATTTTAGCTCTCCTGTAAAATTTTTATATGAAACCTGAAATTTTCATCGAAGAGAAAGTTGCTCATTTTTACCTAAAGAATAGATCGTAAAAGAACTTTTTGTTCAAAACTCAATATTTCTAGGAGCGGCGTCGAATGAGTTAATTACAGAAGTAAATAAAATTCAATAAAAAAATAATTTAATAAAATAAATTAATTTCATATAATATATTTTTAGAATCATGTTGAAAAATTTTCGATACTGTTCATTTATTTTAAGTCTAATTTTCAACGGATTTGAATCAAGCTTGTTGTCCTACTGCAAGGACTGTTGCCTAATCTGGGTTAAATGAGGAAAGTTTTATTTAAGTCTTGAGAGAACATTAACGGTACTTTATATAGATGAATGGGTCTAGGGATAAGAGTCTTAAGTCGATTTTTTTCAAATTTTACTTTTTTTGTGTAAAAACTTTCAAATTCATAAAAACAGAAAGAAATCACAAAATTCGCGTTTACCGAAAATTCACATTTATCGACTTAAGACTCTTATCCCTAGACCCATTCAGATAAATTCTTAACTTAGCGTAGCTAAATCGTCATATACATCCACATAACATAGTATTTAGTACTAGTTAAAACTTGTACGATGTGTGTGCATGTATACGACGGTTTAAGCTACGCTAAGTTAAGAATTTATATATATAAAGTCACGGTAAAGGAATAAAAAAAAACACATGAATTTTAAAGTACAATACTATTTATTTATTTATATTTTTTTTTATTTTATAAGATTAAGATTAATTAACTTTGATTTTTCTCATCTAATCTTTTAAAGTACATCTAATTTATTTTTTTATTTTTATTTTTATTTTCATTTAATTTAATGTTTTATTCAATTTGTATTTTTTTAAATTATTTTTTTTTTTGTTATCGAATGACTCTTAATTTCTAAAGGTACTAGAGTTTTCCTTAATTTTCATTTCATTTTTCTGTTCAATTTAACCATATTTTTCTGATTTTTAATTTTAATTTAATCTGGTCATAAATACACGTAAATATTTAATTATTATTATTGATTTATGAAATTTGTAAGGTTTATTATAAGAAAGTTAAAAAAAAATATTATTTGTGTGATGGTTATAAAAAAAAACCGTAAAATATTAAAAGTATAAAAAACAATAAAAAAAATATTTATTTAAATTAAACATTAAAAATTAAAAAGAATTTTTACAGTAAAACAAAACACTATGAGATAAAAATTATAACAAAAATTAATACAATTAATAAAAAAAAATTAAAAAAAATTTACAATTAAAATTAATTTTTTCTTAATTTTTAAATATATTCATTAATTGTGTATATTTTTTTAATTTAAATTTTAATTTATTTTTTTTTAATTATTTATTTATAGGATGATTATTATTTTTTTGTTATTTTTTTTACTTATAAATGTTATGTGTTAATTAATGTTAAATGTTAATTTTAAGTTAAATTTAATATTTTTTATTAAAAATTTTGTTATACAATTTGCCTAAATTTTTGTTTTGTTCTTCAAATTTTTTTATTTAATTTAATTTTTTACTTTTAATTTAAAATTAGCATAAATTTTTGTTTTGTTTAATTTTTTTTTTAACTGATTTTATAATTAAATTAACTTTGTCACTTAAAATTGTTATTTTTACAAAATTAGTTGAAAAAAATTAAATTTTTAATAGAAATTGTTAAATGTCAATCAAAAAATTCGAATTGCAAGAGATTCACTTTAAATTTTCTTTATTTTAAATGAACTTAATTTAATTTAATTTTAAATTCATCCTGTATGCAATTTTTTTTTTAATAATTTTAATTTTATTCTAGAATCTTACAGTTTTTTCTTACAAATATCTTACGAAACATTTTCTTAAAACATTTTTTTTATATTAATGTTTTTTTTTATTTTCAATGTAATTTTATTTTAATTTATTTTTTTTTAAACTACAACAACAATTTAATTTATTTTAATTTAATTTAATCATCAATATTTTTCGTTCTTAATTTTTTTTTTGTTTAATTTTTTAATTTAATTTAAATGTTAAATTTAAATTAAAGTGCCTGCTACCCTTAAAATTATTTTATTATTTAAATTTTATAAATAATTGGGTGCATCAAATTTTTTTTGTTCAATTCTTAGATAACGTGCAAATTTTACGATTAAATTAATATTTTTTTTTGTTTTATGAAACATTTTACTATCTAATATTTTTATTTTTTTTTTCATAATTTTAATGTTAATTTTACTGCACATTTAACTTTTAATTATTAATTATTATTATCATAGAAATTTGTAAATACCATTAAAAAAATGTGTTTTTTGTTCCTAAAATTATCTCAATGAATTTCATTTCCTGGAGGCGCGTGTTGGTCGTCCAGAATTTGTTGATGAATTTGCAGCTAAAGGAGTTTCTTTTCCTTTTTTCGTTGTCGTTGCGGGTTTTGTGGGTGCGACTGCCTTGGGAGGTGCCGTTTTGGGAGCAGGTGCTTTTTTGCTGTTGCTTTGTTTTGTTGCAGGTGCTGCAGCTGCAGTTTCAGGAGCTTTTACAGGTTTTTTCGGTTCAGGTTTTTGTTCTGGGACTTCAACTGCCTTTTCAACAGGTTTTGCTTGAGTTGCACCTTAAATTGAAACATTTTGAATTAAATCTTTTTTCAAAACAATTTTTAATGAATTTTATCTTACTTTTGGCTTTTGTCGTCTTTGCAGGTGGTTTTTCTGTAATTGGAGCGGCCTTTTTGGCTGGAGGTGCTTGAGCAGGCTCGGGTGCTTTCCTTTTCTTGCTCCCTGTGGTCACTGGGGTAGCTGCAACTCGTTGTGAGCGCTAAATTGAAATTAACATGAAATAAAAGTTAAAATTTGATTCAGAGAACATTGAATTCAAATTCTCACCTCCTTAGCAGGCTGCTTTTCATTATCAACTTTCACTGTTTTTGCCAACACAACGTTATCTGAATCACTGTCATCTTCATCGTCATCATCATCCTCTTCCGATTCATCACGTTTGCGTTTACTTCCCGCCTTTCCAGCCGATTTCTGATTACCTGTAGTTCCTTTTTTGTTCGATTTGGGTGTTTTTTGTTCGGTAGCTGGCCTTTCTAGCTGTGTCTCACTCGTGTAAAGTGATAAATCGACTAAAATTAAAAAAAAAAATCATTTTAATTTAATTCAACATTTAAATTTTCATTCACTTACGTCCATCTGGATTCTCTTCAGTGATCTCTGGCTTTGGAACAATTCCCTTTTCAACGTCAAGTGCATTTTTCAAGATATGCTGCACACGTTTCAATTCTGGTTCCGGTATTTTGTAATTTGATCTTCCGGATTTTTCCATATCAACGGTTGTCAAAACACATTCAAACTCGGTTTTGTCAAAGTAATCTGGAATGTAGATGCCTGATCCTGGGTTTTGTTCGTTGTACCAACGGATATTGATGCGTTGACCTTTGCGGGTGACATTTGAGGCGGCTTGACAGATGTAAAATCCTCCATCAGCGTTGCGAACTGCTAAGAATTCGTTTCTGTGAAAATTTTGAAAAAAAAAAACAATTATTAGAATTAAATTTCTTTTAAAAAACATTTGAAAGGTGATTTACTTGTAAAAAATGGTTAATTTTTCAGATTCCTTGCTTGTGGTTGCTTTCTCAATGATTGAGGCCTTCTTTGCCACCTCAATTTCCGGGATGGGACTTTGGAATGGTTGGACTTCCTTGCGTGCACGTCGTGTGCGTCCAGTTGATCCCGTTTCATTAGAAGTTGATGGTTTTGGTTCTTGTTTCGGGGTTTGCAGCACTGGTTTCGCCACAGTTTGTTGACGTTCTGGACGCTTTGCCGGTGTTTTTGCTTCCTTTTTAACTGGTTCAACTTTTACTGGAGCCGATTCTTTCTTTTCATCGGTTTTGGTTTGAGCTGGTGCTTTAACCGCTTTAGTAACCTCTTTTTGATTCTCTTTCACAACTGGTGATTTGGCAGTTACGACAGATGAACTGTCAACAGTTGGTGCGACTACATTCGCTGAAGGTACTTTAGGAGTTTCTTGTGGTTCTTTTTTATGAAGTGAATCAGATTCTTTTTCAACTGAAGTGGAATTTGCAGGTTTAGTTTCCTTTTCATCTTTTTCCTTCTCCAATGAATTTGATGCTGGGGCTGTAACTTGCAAATTATTCGACACGACTTGATTCGACACTGCACTTGCACTGGAATTTGACGTTTTTGTCGTTTCCGGTGTCACTTCAGGCTTTGCAGGGGTAGCTATAGGAGTTGGTTTTGGTGCCTCTTGTTTTGGAGGTGAAACAGCCGGAACCGTTTTTGGTGATTCTTTCGGTTTAATGACAGCATTGGGACGATCCGCTGGTGCAGGAGCTGGAACTGGATTGTTATTGCTTACCGGCGATTGAACGGGTGATCTCTGTGTTGCTGCTGCTGGTGCTGATGTTGGTGGAGGAGCTCCAACTGCAGTTGGACTCTTCTTCGGTGTGGTTTTAATTCGAGGTGTGACAGTTGCCAATTTGAGAGTACTTTTTGTCGGTGTCTTCTGAACAATCGAAATTGAAGCGGTATTTTGATGTGATATCGGACGTGGCGGTAAAATGCTTGAAGTTGTCTCTTTAACAGGAGTTTGTTGTTTTGCACCTGGACTTGCTAAAGCCGTTGTGTTTTTGGGAGATTCAGCCGGTTTCGGGACAGGACTTGTGGGTACCGAGTTAACTTGAGGCTTGGGTGGTGTCTGGGAAAGTGGAGCTAATGCTGGAGGTTTTACTTGTGATGGACTCACATTATTTGAAACTGATTTAGCTTGATTTGAATTTGGACTTTGATTGGTTGAAGGACTCAAAGTCGACTTGGGTGTCGATGGAGCGGCACCTGGCTGAGTTCCAGCATTATTGTGTCCAGGAATCACTGGAGCAGTTGTTGTTGGAGGAAGGGCCTGAGTGACAGGAATCTTGAAATGAAATTAAAAAATTAAATTTAACTCATAACTTTGAAAATTCTGAATTTACCGGTTGTGATTGATTCGCTGCTGCATTTGAACCTCCTTGATTTACGGTTGTTGTGGGTGGGGCGCTTACTCTTGATATGGTAATGTTTGGTTGTTGTTGTTGTTGTTGTGGTGGTTGCTGCTGATTATGTTGCACAGGCAATTGAGACTGATGTTGAAATTGCATCTGATTTTGTTGTTGTTGCAATTGAGGGATTTGTGGCATTGTTGAAACCGTATTTTGTTGGGTGAGTGAGGACCAACCTTGAGCAGTCAGTACCTGACCAGCTGCTTGTTGCATGTAAATTTGTTGTTGAATTGTTGACAACAAGTGTTGTTGTTGCTGCTGAAATGCATTGTTCGGATCAATTTGTGCAGGAATATTTTGACCGGGTGTTCCCGAATTTGCCGGTTGATCTTTTGTTGGCGGTCCCTTTGCCATATATTGACTCATCTTCTGACACAAAAACAATCAATTCACACGTCACAGAAATAAAAAAAAACTGCAATAAGAAAATAGGAAAATTAAATTTTAAGCAACACTCCAAATATGCAAAACATTGACAACGGGGCGAGTATGACGCGCTATAATGTACATCAAAAAATGTATTTTTCATTTCAAATTTTTCGAAAGATATCACATTTCAATTAAATCTAACACGATTTTAAGGTACATTGAAACGCCATGCTCCGAATTAACATTGAAATTTGAATTTTTACCTAATTTTTTACACTTAATACGATACTTTTTAGTTTTTACTTGTTTTCTCTCAAAACTTACAAGCTGTCACTTATTCGATTTCAGGGCAAAATTCCATGAAACGAACTCTTTTCATTCAAAGTCATCAAAATAAACGTCAGTTAAACGTCAAATAGCGGAAAATTCCTTTTCTTATAATATAATTAAATTTAAACATTTTCATGTGAATTTTCATTGAAAACAGTAAAATAAATCCAATTTAAAGAAAAAAATCCGAATAACGGTCAAAAATTTGAATTCCAATTCAACGTACGCACATTTCAGCCTTGTAAGGGTTAAGGAAAAAATGTTCAAAGGGAAATTTATGTCAATAAAGGAATTGAAATCCAAAAAAAAAACAAATCGTAACACATTTTTTCAATTCAAATGAAAATTTAACTAATTTAACATAAATTTTCAATTTAAATTTCAAAACACCTCAAAATTAAGGGGGTTACACTTCAAGTGACATGAATTTCCTGCGTCAAACAATTCAACATGTGACGAGAAACATTCACAATTTAGCGGTCACTAATTCAACTTCACAGATTGGGACTCAGTTCAATTTCTTAGGAAATTTCTTGAGGCCTTCAATGTCAGCGAGAAATTCATTGACTGACATTTTCATGAGATCCATGTCGACCTTGAATCAAATGCATCGATCAGGGCCACATCATAAAAAGAGACCGAAGCGGAAGGTGAGTTAAATTTCAAGGAATATATTTACTGTTTGGAATGTGATGTGAATTAATTTTAAATTTCATTTCCAGCCCCTTGATGGAAAGCCATTTGCAAAGGGTGTCGTCCTAAAAACCCTCGTTAAAAAGCCAAAAAAACCCAATTCAGCTAATCGTAAATGTGTACTCGTCCGACTGTCGACAGGAAAAGAAATGGTCGCTTACATACCAGGTGAAGGTCATAACCTGCAAGAGCACAACATTGTCCTTGTGCGATGTGGTCGACTCCAGGATGTGCCTGGTGTTAAATTGAAGTGCGTTCGAGGCAAATATGATTTGGCTCATGTTATCAAAAATAAGTAAAATGTGTGTATTAGGATTTTAATAGAATAAAATTTAAATTGATAGGAAATTTAACTTACATTCATTTTTGTCAAGAGGGTTGCATGACCCACCACCAGGGTCATTATGTCAAGTGTCAAATGTCATTACATGACACGTTCTCTTTTACATCGACATCTCGAACAAGCAACACGCAAATTTAAAGTGTGCAACAAAATAAATATTTAAAGTGAAATAAAATATATTACATTTATATTAAACTACATAAAACTAGTTCTTTGTTCTCTAAGACAATATATTGAGGTTTTGGATATCCATTTGGTTCAATTATTGGAGAAAAATTTAATAATTTTCCTTCCACCTTACAAACAGGTTAGTCCCATATCACGTGCTTCCAATATCATCATTATAACTAATAATTTTCCTTCCACCTTACAAACAGGTTAGTCCCATATCACGTGCTTCCAATATCATCATTATAACTAATAATTTTCCTTCCACCTTACAAACAGGTTGTGGGTCCGCACTGTGATGGATAAAGAAACTGGAATAAGGCAATTCTGCGGGTGCGATTTTGCTGACTTTAAATTTCGCATGGAATGTCTATTTGAAGAAAAAGGTCTGATTGAACACATTCGAGCTGAATCAACAGCAGAACAGCTAGAAGTCGAACAATTCGCGAAAAAATCCCGACAAGCCAAAAACATGATTGTAAAACACGTGGCACCATCTCATATGAATTTTATAAAGGACAAAACCACAGCATATCAAATGTGGAAAAACCTGGTAGATACTTTTGAACCAAAAAGCAGAGGAAAAAGAGTTCAACTTAAAAAGAAATTAAACTCAATCAAATGTGCTGAAAATGAAAGCCTGGAGTCATATTTTCTTAGATTTGACAAATTAGTGAATGAATATCGTACAGCTGGAGGTGTACTTGATGAAGACTCAGTTGTTGAAACTTTACTGGCGTCGCTCCCTGATCAATACGATAACGTAATAACAGTACTTGAAACACTTGATGATAAGTGTACTTACGATAAAGCAAAGACAGCTCTCATTGAGCGGGAGCTTAAAATGTTGTCAAACGAGTGTCAAATCAATTCTGGAACATCGTCCTCTGTAGCATTTTCTGTCAAGAAAGGGAAATCCGTATACGTTAAAAAGAACGTCAAAAAAGGGAAAAAGAAGCAAATTAGATGTTATTCGTGTAAAGAGCTAGGACATAAATCACCAGAATGCCCTAATAGAGATGTTGATGAACATCAGGTGAATTTTGCACTGACATCAGGTGATATAGATTCAGTTAGTTTCTATATAGATTCGGGTGCTACAGAGCACTGGATCACGGATGAATGTTTACTATTCAATGCCAAGAAGTTGGAAGAGACTTTCGATGTACAGGTAGCAAAAGAAAATGCAACAATCAAGGTGACACATAGTGGTACATTGCACTTGTTGTCAAGAGTTACAAGTGAGCGGGAGAGTAGTACCAACAACGTGTCTATAGATGTATTTGTTGCACAAGGATTACGTCACAACTTGTTATCAGTTCAAAGAATCGAGTCAAGGGGAGGAACTGTAACATTTGCTAATGGTAAAGTTGTGATAAAGATCAATGGAAAGACAATAGCAGAAGGCTATCGTCGTGGAAAATTGTATGTTGTCGATTTTGAGCTTAAAAGTGAATCAGCTCACGCTGCAGGTCATGGAAAATCGTCCAATAGTGAGCTATGGCACCGTCGATTGGGACATCTAGGAATGTCGAATGTGAACAAGCTAATTAACAGTGAATTAGCGACCGGTGTTAAAAGTAAAGTAAATGACAGTATACCTTTTTGTAATGTCTGTGTAAAAGGAAAGCAGACAAGGTTGCCGTATAATGGAACTAGACCACTTTGCACTAGACCGCTGGAGCGTGTCCATTCCGACGTTTGTGGTCCTATGGAAGTAGAATCTTTGGGAGGATATAGATATTTCGTAACCTTTACTGACGATTACACTCACTTAACAGTTACGTACTTGATGAAAAAGAAATCTGAAGTCTTTGAAAAGTTTAAATTGTATCATGACATGGCAACAGCAAACTTCAACGTAAAATTGTGTAAATTACGTAGTGATCGTGGAACTGAATATTCATGCAAAGAAATGAAAAAGTTTTGTGATGATAATGGTATCGTACTTGAAATGAATCCTGGTTACAATCCCGAACTTAATGGAGTCGCTGAACGGGTAAATCGAACTTTAGTGGAAAAAGCAAGATCAATGATGATAGATGGTAACCTTCCCAAAAGTCTATGGGGAGAACTAATTTTGGCATCTACATACCTTGGAAACCGTAGTCCAACAATAAGACTCAAAAATAAAACCCCGTTTGAAGCATGGTTCAGTAGAAAACCAGATATCAGTTGTTTGAGAGTCATCGGCTCGCGTGCATTTGCACACATCCCCGACATAAAACGAAAGAAATTTGATTGCAAAAGTGAAGAGCTTATCATGGTAGGATATGACGTAAGTGGATATCGCCTATTTGATCCTTCAAAGCATAAAGTCGTTGTGAGAAGAAATGTCGTTTTTGACGAAGCAGTTGAAGATTCAACAATTCATCATACAAACAAAGAACAAGGTGAGAATTGTGAAAATCGTACTAATACAAAAAGTCCTCTTAATCTTAACAGCTCACGTCACGCAACGCCAACAAGCGCACATAAAAGTAAATCAGCAGAGTCGTCTGGAAGCAATGACATGACGCCGGAGAACTCAAGCTCGCCAAATGAATTCGAAACTCCTCAAAATGATGAAACCCCGAAAACTGTTGTGAGAGTTTCACCACCACGGCGAAATCCTTCGCGCACATGTCGCAATCTAGTCCCTCGCCGCCTGGAAGATTATGAATTGAATCTAGCACTGTCTGCGGTGAATTGGGTGAAAAACGAACCTTTATGTTACGACGACGTGATTGGTCGTGATGACGAAAACGAATGGCAAGAAGCAATCAAAAGTGAATTGGACTCGCTAAATGAAAACGAGACATGGGAGATTGTAGACAAACCAATAAATGTCAAATTACTGGATACAAAGTGGGTTTTCAAAATTAAAGAAGAGCCAAACGATGTTAAGAAATATAAAGCAAGACTAGTCGTTAGAGGCTTTCAGCAACGTGAAGGTATTGATTATAGTGAAACCTATGCACCAGTAGCCCGATTGCCAACAGTTCGTCTAATGTTGGCAATGTCAAGTCGTTTCAAATTACAAACTCGTCATTTAGATGTGACAACAGCTTTTTTGTATGGAGAACTTCATGAGGACGTATACTTGAAAACGCCACAGGGTGTTAAAATTCCAAATGAAAAAGTTATCAAATTGAAGAGATCGCTTTATGGACTGAAACAGTCACCGAAATGCTGGAATAATAGATTTCACGATTTTATCACGAAAATTGGATTTACAAGGTCAACTTCCGATTACTGTCTATACGTACACACTGATGAAAGTACAATTTACCTGGTACTCTATGTGGATGACATGTTGCTAGTCGGAAATGACTCATCAAAGATAAATTCGATCGTTAAACAGTTGTCAGACGAATTTAAAATGAAAGACATGGGAATAGTGAAAAGATTCATGGGTCTCAACGTACAAATCAAAGAAGACAGTTTTGAATTGGACCAAATTCATTACATTAATAAAATACTAGATCGCTTTGAAATGAATGAATGCAAACCAGTTCAAACCCCAATGGAATCAACACTTAAGTTAAATCGTGAAGAAGAAGGTGTTTTGACTGAGCACCCTTATCGAGAATTGATTGGAAGTCTGTCGTATTTAGCTTTAGGAAGCCGCCCCGACATTAGCTTCGCAGTAAATTACTTCAGTCGATTTCAAGAATGTGCCACAGATATTCATTGGACACATTTGAAAAGGTTACTTCGATACTTGAAAGGAACGGTAAATATGAAACTCATTTACAACAGGGATGAAGAAAGTGAACCTCTCACCGCATATGTTGATGCGGACTGGGCTAACGACATAGTGGACAGGAAATCCACTACAGGTTTTATCATTTTGGTTTACAACTGCCCCATCATTTGGCAAAGTAAGAAACAACCGATTGTTGCCCTATCATCCACTGAAGCGGAGTTTGTTGCCGCTACCGCCGCCGTTCGAGAAGTAATTTGGGTAAGAAAAGTCTTTAATGATCTTCTACAGGAAATCAATGGTCCTACCCGAATATATGAGGATAACCAAGGAACAATTTCAATGTCAAGGAACTCTGAAACTAAACGTACCAAACACATGGACATCAGATATAACTACTTACGTGATTGTGTGCAAGATGGAAAAGTTCTCTTGGAATATATCCCAACCTCAGAGCAAACAGCCGATATGTTAACAAAGGCGCTGACTCGTGAAAAGTTTGTGACCCTTAGAGCCCTGGTCATGAGCGGGAGTGTCAAGAGGGTTGCATGACCCACCACCAGGGTCATTATGTCAAGTGTCAAATGTCATTACATGACACGTTCTCTTTTACATCGACATCTCGAACAAGCAACACGCAAATTTAAAGTGTGCAACAAAATAAATATTTAAAGTGAAATAAAATATATTACATTTATATTAAACTACATAAAACTAGTTCTTTGTTCTCTAAGACAATATATTGAGGTTTTGGATATCCATTTGGTTCAATTATTGGAGAAAAATTTAATAATTTTCCTTCCACCTTACAAACAGGTTAGTCCCATATCACGTGCTTCCAATATCATCATTATAACTAATAATTTTCCTTCCACCTTACAAACAATTTTCATTTAAATTAAAAAAAAAAGTCAATTTTGTATGATTTTCATTTAATTATTATTTTCCTGACATGTAACTGTCAGAGTCAAAAAATTTAAATTTAAAAAAAGCTACCGTTGCAAAACAATCACATGCTTATCTCGAGCTAGATACTCTTCCAGCTGTTTACAACTCAATCCAGTCGAGATGCAGATTTCATCTAAAGACTTTGTACCATTAAAAATTTTATTTGAAATTCCAGCTGTTTGTTTCAACACTGAAGTCGATTTCTTGTTCTCCCTTGGCACAGGTTTATTGATTTTCGTGTCAGCCTCCTCCCGATGACTAAACAAATTTTTCTTCACCGACACTGGAAATTTCTGTACACACCTAATCAGACCGTGAATTAACCCAAAAAGCACTGTCTCCCTTTCATTGATATTCAGGGCAGCTGGATTGAATCTCACACAAAGTTCCCCCAAGGTGGCGCCATGTGTCATGTACGCATACATCCTAAAAATATCCGAATATCTCGCCTGTTTAATGTCAGATCGACTGCATTTCCGCACAGCAGTTTGTTGCAACTCCTTACTCTTAGCTAACATCGATATTTTCGGGGTAGGTCGATACACATTTGAGTATTGAAATACAGGTAAACACAGGGCGACTTCAAAGATGACTAGGTGACGCACACATTCAAGGACAAGTTCGAGTGCGACATCGGAGAGGTGTGAGATGCGATAAATGTGATTGTATCCGTTCATGTAGGGGTAAATTCGGAGGGTGGTCAGGTCCCATTGTGAGAAATCGTATGTATAGAATTTGTCGAGCAGGACAGGGGCTTGATGTGATTGCACACTCACTTTGTCATTGTATAACGGAATGACGCTTAAGGGAATTACAGTGCTGCCATCTAGGGATGAAAATTTATTCAATAAAAAAAATTAATTTAAATTGCATTGAAAACGACTTACCTTGTAACATGCATTTTTTCTTGGCATTTATCTCGACACGTGCAGTTTCAAGCAGTTTACTCAACCTCTCCAATTGAACTGGATTTGTGCTTTGTTGTGATAACAATTTGGTCGTTAACTCCAATGATAACAAGTGATTAGATAATTTACGTATGATTGGCTCGTAAGCAACTGGAACGAAAAAAAAATCATGAAGAAAATTGAAATTAATCGCAAATATTTGATTAGAGACCATTCGCAATTCAACCCAGTTATCTATTTTTATACTCATTTTCATAACAAACACACACACACACAAATTGTGTTATCACACACACACACAGCACATATGATAGCAAAAATAAAAAAAAAACTTTTCAATGCCACCACATTAAATATTTAAAATAATTTCACACACAAAAAAAAATAAATAATTAAAGGTCAATGTACTTACTCGTTCTAGTAGTGGGATGAAAGACAAAACAAACGTTAAAATGAAAAACGTTTCTCGCATATTTTTTATTGTCAATCCTGACAGGATATCCCAAGATCTTTTTTCCCACAAGTGATCTGTAATGCAAAAAATTAAATTTACAGATAAATCCCAGGTTGTCAAGACAATTAATCAAATAATATTAAAAATTTTAAACCAAAGGTCACATGTTATCAGATAAAGATTTTTTTTATTTATTTATTTATTTTTGTTTGCAAATATTTACTCATAAAAGAGAGAAAAACAATAAAATTTATGTGAAATAAAGACAGTCGACTGAAGTTTTATAGACATTGGCTTGTAAAATGATAAGAAAAGTTATTTGTTTGGTACAATTGTGATGAAATGTTTTATGTGTGATAACGATGCATGGAAGATGACATGAAATGTGGAGAAGCCTTGTCATATTTTGAAGAGAATTTTTTTTTTTTGATTTCTGTTAATTTTGGGTTGAAAAGACGTTAAATTTAAAGAATAGTGAGAGGAAAACTAAGAGAGTTAATTAATAGAGAGAGAGAGAGAGCCAAAAAAGGAATAACTTAAGACGAGAGAGAGAGTACGAGAGGATTTTTTTTTGAAAAGAGAAAATGAGAGAGAGGAAATGATAAAAGGATAATTGAGAGAAAAAATATTTGTAAAGAGAATACTGTGAATCAAGGTACAGAGAAGTTTTAAAGGAGTACATAAAAAAGTGAGTAAAAGAGAGAGTAACTTCTTCTATAGCTCAAAGAGTGTGAATTGCAAAGAGAGAGAAGTAGTCGCTCTTACACCATGATAATTAAAAGAGATTTGAGGCAGTTAGAGAGAGAAAGAGAGAGAAAAAGTGATTGTAAGACAAGATCAGCAAAATAAATGCGAAGAATGAGAGAGAGAGAGAGAGATAGAATCTCAAACTCATTAGAGAGAAACTTTCTTGATTTCATAGAAAATTTTGAATGAGAGAGAACCCTCCTTAATTTATTGAAATGAGAGAGACAATAAAAGAGAGAGTTTTTTTATCGAATTTAAGACATTTTGAAAAAAGGCAGGCATTTGAGAGAAAATTACTGTTTAGAGAGAAAATATTGCATAAAGTAGCGATTAAAAAGAAAGAGTATAAATTGAGAGGAGATAAGAGGCTTGATATTTGATAGCGAGAGAAAAAAACAGACGATTACAAATTTTTATCCAATATCACAGTGAAATGAGAGTGCGAGAGAGTGAGAGGAAAAGCGATTGCAAGAGAAAATGAGTATATTAAATTTAAAAAATGTAAGAGAGAGAGAGAGAAAGAGAAAGAGTGGAAAGTAAAAATTAAAACTTAAGCTTATGAGATATAGATACACAAAGAGAGCGAGAGAGAGAGAGCGAATACAAATAAATTAAAATTTTAATCTACTTACACACTCAAAAAAGTTTTCTGCATCTCAATTTTCGGTATCACATACGGATGAATTAGCGAAAACTCATCTTTACTTATGTACTCATTTGGCATTTGACAGACAATTTTTGGTCCAGCTGTGTAATGAAATTCACATAACAAAATACATTTAATTGTCTCATCTGGATTCGTGAAATCAATTTCACTGCAATTCATTCGATCAAGTAACGCATCGTGTTGATCTTTACTTTCAATTCCATTTTCACTGATTGGCTCCATTTTAAATTTAATTCTTTTCTTTTCAAAACATGAAAAATGAGACAATGACTAGATGTTTTAGATATTTTTTCTTTGTTTTGATTAAATTAACACAATTTCTTTGAATCAAATTTATTTTTGTCCATTAATTGTAAATAAAAATTTATTTTTAAACTTAAAATCAAGAAAAGTGATTTTTATTTTAGATTCACACTATTTAACTTTTTTTTTGTGGTGTATTAAATTTATTTTAGAACATGTCGAAATATTTATTATCACATAATAATTTTTTAGGCACTGTAATCTTCTTTTTTTTTTGTATTTTGTATGTTTGTCAATATATAAAAGTAAATCTCTGCAGACTGTTAATTTAATAAATACACACATGAATTGCTATTATTATCATTTTTTTTTAACTATTTTGGCCTTAAGTATCAATTTACGCTTTTGGGCATATCGTCAAATCTGTGTTAAATGAAAAAAAAAGAAAAAAAAGATTTTTATTAGCAAATTAAATTAAAATAAAATTAAATGAAATGAGATTTAACTTTGAAATGGACTCTTGGGGTCTAATTATACTTGAAATTTTCTTGATACATTTTGAAAGAAATGTCTCATGAGTCCATTTCATGAGCGTGAAGTTAGCACCAAAGTAATTTTTCAGCACCAACAAAATTTAGCACCAGAGTAATTTTAAGCACCAATGAAAACTTTTAAGCACCAATGAGAATTTTTAGGCACCAACGAAAGTTAGCACCAGAGTCATTTTTTAGCACCAACAAAAGTTAGAGCCAGAGTAATTTCTTAGCACCAATGAAAATTTTTAAGCACTAATGAGAATTATCACCAGAGTCATTTCTTAGCACCAACACAAGTAAGCACCAGAGTAATTTTCTTAGCACCAATGAAAATTTTTAAGCACCAATGAGAATTATTAGGCACCAACGAAAGTTAGCACCAGAGTCATTTCTTAGCACCAACGAAAGTAAGCACCAGAGTAATTTCTTAGCACCAATGAAAATTTTTAAGCACCAACGAAAGTTATCACCAGAGTCATTTCTTAGCACCAACACAAGTAAGCACCAGAGTAATTTTCTTGGTACCAATGGAAATTTTTAAGCACCAACGAAAGTTAGCACCAGAGTCATTTCTTAGCACCAGCGAAAGTAAGCACCAGAGTAATTTCTTAGCACCAATGAAAATTTTTAAGCACTAATGAGAATTATCACCAGAGTCATTTCTTAGCACCAACACAAGTAAGCACCAGAGTAATTTTCTTAGCACCAATGAAAATTTTTAAGCACCAATGAGAATTATTAGGCACCAACGAAAATTAGCACCAGAGTAATTTTCTTAGCACCAATGGAAATTTTTAAGCACCAACGAAAGTTATCACCAGAGTCATTTCTTAGCATCAACGAAAGTTAGCACCAGAATTATTTCTTAGCACCAATGTAAAAATGTCTCTGGTGCTAACTTCACGATAATGTGCAAAGAAGAAAGTTCCCGGAACGAGGCTCAAGACAAGAAGATTATTTTCGCTAAAAATGAACATCGCAGTTTGACTTTAATCACAGTCAGTGTTAAAATTTGTGAGCATAATTTTAAATTCAGCACCACTTTTGAAGGGCTTCAATTTTGAAAAAATCATAGTTTTCATTTCATATCATAGTGCAATAGAAATTCGACACTTTTCAAATTTGTAACTTTCCTACTAATACAACTTACTATTCATAAATTGAAAGATTATTGTTCATTCTTTTTTGTGCTACTAACCATAAATGACTCATTTTTTTCTATTCTTTACTCCAAAAACGTCTAATTCATAGAAAATTATTTCGTCCAACCACAAACTCATCAAAATCATAATTTCAACCTTTTTTTTTCTTTATATTTTACACGCGTATCCCATTCAAAACATAATTTTACCTGCTCAACCTACATATCATGTAAAAACATTTTCAACTCAATTAATTTTTCTTCCCTCAATTTCACTGTGAATTAAAGTCCCATTAAAATTTAATCAATAAATTTCTATTATTATCAGTTAACGGTTATCAATTTATGTGTAAGCTCAATGAAAAAATCGAATATCAATTTTCATTTAAATTAAAAAAGAAATAACTGCCATTAACCGGTCACAATTTATTTTTCTTTTTCTTTTCGTTAATTAAACAAATAAATTTACATCAAACAAGTTAAAAGTCATAAAATTCATGGTCATCTGGCCAAACAGTGTGTTTATAAATGTAACGAATTCCTTTAAACACTACACACACTTGTTGTTGAGGTTTTGTAACACTTTTTAATCATCAAAATTTTTTTTATTTGATTCAATGTATTTTATTTTTGGCGCTTTTTTAATTGTAATTAAAATTTAAATGAATTTTCAATGAAAATTATATTAAAATTCACTTACAAACAATTATTTCTTATTTTTATTTGTATTTTGATTATTATCACCACACGTTTTTTTTTTGCTTTAATGTTTAATATAATAATATTTTTATTATTATTTAGTATATTTTTTTTTTGATATTGTGTGTCCCAAAAAAAACTGACAAATATTTTTTTGTGTGTGAATTGCAACGCATGAGATTCACAAATGGAATTTAAAGTACACACATGAGTCTTGACTAGCTCCAAAATATATAAAATTAAATATGTATACAATTAAATTTATATAGAAAATCGAATAGAGCGCCGGTTGTTCTCAGCTGCTTCTACATACAAAGACGGCATACAATCATATGAATTTTGTATTGAAATGAAAAAAAGAGACATTCGACAGTGTACTTTACAAAGATAGTTGTTGTATGTAAGACGTATTTATAGGAAAGAAGTAAAGAAATAAATAAAAGCAAAAGTGATATGATTTTTGTGAGAGAATTTTGTGTTTTTTATAGTTCAAGTTTTGTCTTGATATGATATTTTGTGTGATAATTTCATTGTGTGTGTTGTTCAAGACTACTTGTTGAGCAAAAATTTTGTACATAAATTATTGACTGATAAGTAAGGGGGTGCTTTTTGATTTAAAAATGAAATTACTTGAAGTAATTGATTATAAATTTTTTTTTTCAGACCAATCACGAATATCATCAAGGACACATCATTTGACGTAAGGTAAGAACAAATTTACGAGGCGACTCTAAGCTCCTCTAATGTTTCAATGCAGATTGAGAAGCCCTAAGGCCGGCTTCAGGTGCTTAACTTTTAGATATGCGCTACGTATACACTCACACATAATAAAAATTAACCAACGCTAACCTATGTAGTGTACACGAAGCGCATAGCTAAAAGTTAAGCACCTGAAGTCACAGTAGGCCTCATTAAGCGAATCATGACAAAAAGGTAAGAAACTTTAAAAATGCCAAATATGATTCAACTCTTAACTAGTGATTACTCTTAATCGTATCTTAAAAGCGAATAAAATTAAAGATCAGCTAGGGTAGTTTTTTATCGATAGTTACATCTTTGAGAGCAAGAAGCAATAGGCAAACAAAACGTCAGCCTTATTTCAATAGTAATATCAATCGAAATGGATAGAAGAGATGACATTACAAACTGCTTTGGTTAACACTAGTGTAAGTGCCTTGTGAATATTAAAAAGTTCGAAGAAAGCTATTGTCAAGAGGTTTGATAGACAACGTTATGATATTACATTATGAAGACTAGATCCAGCGGGAATAGACGAAAAAAGGAGCTGAAGGTAAGTTAATTAGTAGGAAAAGAAAGGAAAGTCATATTGTAGACTTATGGTATCTATCTAAAAAAAACTCTATCATTTTCTGTAAGACAGCAATTCTTCAAATAAGTCGTTCAGAACAAAGGACTACTTACGTGCCACTTATTTCAGATTGGCAGAAGCAAATCAAGCATCTGTAGACTGTGTTGCAAGCAGGATGAAACGGCTAGACTTATACTGTGCGAATGAGCGGCGATAAGGCTACAACATTTTGGAAAAGGTTCTCTACCCATATACCATAAGTCAGATAGAACTTCTTAAGACTAAGTATGTAAGCTCTTTTTTAGGCTAGTTCAACTCACAATGGAGAAAACAGATGATTCACATTACTTAAAGTACCAAACATTCGCTTCTCAGTCAGAAAATGTTTGGTTTTTTGGCCTTGCAGGACCTGACACTACCTTTTACGTGTGTATGGATTGTTTAGATCTACACTGTAGTAGTTTCGCTATTTCCAATTCAAGGCCAAATAAAAAAATAATCAGATTTTCGAGTATAAACTTACTTCTCCGTTGCTGCGTCCATTTTTTAAGACTGGACCTGTTGAAGAATACCTTTCCAAGAAGCTCTATCTTGCGCTTGCTGTTTCCAGTTTTGAATCCGTAATGTTTGTTGGTCTTATTGGATGCCATCAATCTAAACCCCCTTATTTACCAATACATCGGAGGCTCTCAGGATCATTTCGGAATAGCGTTGCTCCATTCGTGCTAAATGATATGCCCATATAGCTTTGCTCAAACGCAAGGTGGCAAAAATAGATTAATCTGAATTCAAAATGAGACAATTCAATTTCATAACCAGAAACATACATTTCCAGTCTAGTTCCATTTCATATATTGAACTTCAATCCAAAAAAAACACATATCAGTTTCAATGTTAACTTAACCAGAACAATCAATTACCTCTCTGTAATTTTTTTCCATATCAATGGAAGAAACCCTAATTGAATCTATTTATTCATCTTGACTTGAACCAGTTTCAGATTTTTTTTTTCCATCTCCTTCTCATTGATTGTTGTTAATTGAAATTTACGTAACAAACCTGTAAATAACCATTCAAGTACAAAACAAGAATGTTTATGACTGATAAATGGAAGTACATCGAAATAGTAACAGCTGATGAAGGTGCACGTGTTGTGACAATATTTGTATTTTTATTTACATTGCATTACAGGACTCAGACATGTTAAAAGTAAACAGGTAACATTTTTTTTTATTTTTTATTGTATTTAAGCACGATTTCATTTCATTAATAATAATGAGCAGTACTATATTTTTGTTTTTTTTTTTTATATTTACAGAGTAATTCATGTCATAATGAAATTATTTTCATGGTAAGGATAAAAATCACTCATTGATATACAAATCAAAATGAAATGGAGAGCACCCAGGAGAGTTGTTATTGAAAATAATCAGTTGGAGACAAGCAGTAGCAAAATGTGTTTACATATCTATTCATGTGAATGAATGCTTCAATTCAATACATTTTTTTTATTATATTTTTTTCTCATCATTATTTCAGTACAATGAGAAGCAATTTGGAAAAATTTTTATGACCATTAATGTTGATCATAATCCGTCATCGTATCAAATTGCTTGTATATCAATTTTCTTCAATCAAGTCATGCTCAAACCATGTAATATGAGTTCGACATTTCATGAGATATTCGAGAGATAAAAACACACATAAATTAAATCCATTCTAGGATTATGTGATTATCTTAACCTCGTGTCATTTATTGCTCTTTCATTGTAGCAAACACACGACAACTAGATTATTACAATCATTAAATGTGGTATTTTCTCATTTTAAATGTAGAATTTTCATTTTTATGTTCCAATAAACAGACTGCAACAATGTAACTTTGTCTTTTATCAGACCATATTGCATGAGGTTTAAAAATAGAAATTTAATTAAAAAAAACTTCAATTGAAAATGAAAATAAGTCAGATGTCATTTGTCAACCTATTTCAAGTTTTTTTTTGAAATTCGAGTATCGTTAAAATTTTAAAATATAATTTTAAAATAAATAAATAAATTTTTAATCTGATTAAGAAACACTTCAATTTAAAGGGAATGAAAATCTGATTAAATGAAGAATTAGTCACACTTCGTTGAGTTCTTTCACAATTTAATTTGAGTTTTATTTCACTTTATATCACAATTTAATAATAAAATTAGTATCAAATTCACGTTCATTCTAAGCCATTGTACATACACTCAAAGTTGTGATTATTAACCTTGTTTTACTTTGATCAAAAAAATAAAGTTTAGAAAAAAAGTTGAAATTTTATCAGGAATTGTTTTTAAAAGTGCATTTCAATTATTTCAAGTAACATTTTGAACTGAAATCCTTTGAATTTGAATTATATGAAAAATTTACAATTTTTTATCTTTAAAAGTAAAATCAAATCTCACAAAAATCACTTGAAAAGAGTTTTATGTTTCATAATAGTAATTTAATGTACTAAAAATAACATAAATAAATTATAGCATACATCTAAATGGAGTGTGATTTAATATGAATACAACAAATTCAAGGACAACAACCTCATAAAAAACAAAACAAAACAAAAAAAACATTATAAATTATCACTTTAAATACAGAACAAAGTTTGGAAAATTCATGAACTGTGTTCATCCATCACTAATACTAGCAAAATTTTTGTATAATTAAGTTAATTTTAGTCATCATTGTTATATGAAAAGGCTTAATTTATCATAAAAATAACAGGAATTTTTTACATCAAGGGTGTGGTATAATGAATAATTTGATGAGAATTTCAGTGATTTCCTTGTCAAAGTTAGGTCTTCTACTACCTTTGATCAAATTTCTCTTCTCAAAAGCGTGTCATCATTATGAGCTTTATTCTTATTAAATATTTCATGTATTTCAATTAAAGTACAGTCTTCTTCTTGTTAAGTTTTGATCACATTTTTATGATTTTTGACCACTGTGCGTGCGTTTAGATTCAAAATTAACTTTTATTGTTAACTTAAATCAAGATTTTGTTTTTGGATTATAATAATGGTACCTTAAACAAATAAACGTTCTTAATTAAGGTAGTTTTACAATGTTTCATTTGAATAATTACGAAATATGTACAGTGCGAATTCCCTATAAAGACACTTCCTGAAATATTGTACGAGGTGGGGCTGAGATTTTAGGTTTTGTTGAAATTGATCCAAAAAACCTTCAATTATAAAAGAAAAATTCGTCTTATTCAAAAAATATTTTGTTTAGTGAAATTAATCTTCGATTCTTTTTTGAAAAAAGTATCCATACAGACGTAAAATGATGACAAGTCATGATAAGCCAAACAAGTTAAACAATAGGATATTTCTCGTCAATTTGCAAAAAAAAAAGTTCCGATTCATCCGCCTGTATCAAAATTAAAATAGTTGACTTCCAATATAGAAGAATTTCCAAAATGTAGTAATTTCCAAAATCACAGAAAAACACGCAAATTTCTTAAATCCTGGACACCAGGATGAATTTCGTTTTCTTTGGCAAATATGAAGTACTGATTTGAAATTGCACTTGTAGTGACTGCGTAAGTGTTTCCACTTATAATTCTCTATTTAAATTTTATTATTAAAATGATTTAATTTACCGGAGAGTTATTAATAAAGAAAGGATACGTTAATTTTCATAATTTAATTTCATTCGTGTGACTGCTTTCATAAGAACAACACATAAATTGTTTGTTCTAATAAAATTGTAAAATAAAAATAGCTTTCAATCCTCAATGCTATACACTGAATGCTTCTTCTTCTTTTTCATTATTGGCTTTATTCACATTTCTTGTTAAATTTTCAAATTGCTCTGTTAATATTTTTTTAAATTTTTTTTCGGCCCTTTATTTGAAATTAAATTTATCTTTAAATTATAACATTCAATAAAATTTTCCTGTTTGCTGTTTTCTTTAATTCTTTTGACACATTAAATCAAATGATCTTTCTCGGGCTGAGAAATTTTTTTGTAGAAGCTGCTTTGCTGATTTTGAAGCTGCCGATGATTTTCTTATATTCACAATGCAGTTTTTTTAATTAATTTAATTTTATCTATTATTTTTTTTTATATTCTTAACTGAAACTGCTCTACTTTTCCTTTGATATTCGCGAACGTTTTTTAGGTCTATTTCGGTATATGCTCTAATCCATATCTGTCCATCGACAAAAGTTGCCTTAATTGGGATATGTGAATTATGAGATGACACTTGATGGAAAGACCTACTTCTACGAAGTTTTAATGCTTTATTTAAAATTGGCTTATAGTCAAGGCTCATATGCTCATTGATGAGTCTTCTATTGTTTCCTACCAAACCAATATCAGTAGGAACCAGTTTATTTCTTTTTAGGTAGGAACATTTGAGAAAATTGTCTCTTGCCATTTCAGTTGTTAGTTTTAATAATATAGTATCAGGTTTCGGTCCTTGCATATTTTTCACAATTTAGAAACAATTATCTACGAAATTTTGGTGGGTAAAATTTATTTGTTTTGGTATTGCTTTCACAAAATCCACTACATTTTCATTATGATACTTACCTTATTAGGGCAATAATGATGATAAAATGCCAAAAATAGACAAACTATAGCTTTAAAACCATTTTACACAATCGGGAATCAGTCGTTGGTTAAAATCAAGTGCTCCTCAAGAATCTATGTCCTATTTTTGCATACTGAATTCAAAAAACTCGGTTAGTTGGCCGATTTAAATTTTTTGAACATACCTTATGCACAGGCTATACAACTTTTATGCACGTGTATGGGGTGAGCGATTTATGGGATTCGCCCTGTACATGGAAACTGTGAAATGGAAACTTAATTCAAAACATTGCCTGAAGTGTAAATCGAATAAATTTTCATCCTAATTAAAACATTAAATTAAATCTCATTAAAATCATTGTAAAACCATTTTGAAAAATCATTTTTTGGAAAATTCAATGGAAAAAGTTAAAGTTTTCTTATTATAATTTTATTACATCAAATATTTGCTATTAAGCACCAATATTATAAAATTTTGATAAGAATAGAAATTCAGTAAACAATTTATGAATCGTAAACAAAGTGATTGACAAGGTTAAAGGCAGTAAATTAAATTTAATTTAGAAGAATGGGAATGAAATTGATACTTTAAGCAAATATTTTCCATTTTCAATTTAATTTTGTAACAATATTCTATGCGATATGCGTAACAGTGTGATAACACGCTTTTTCAACTTTTACGTTAACAAAAATGATTCATTGACCACATTAAACTCGTATTTTTTTATTTTTTGAAGATAATCCTTGATCATCATTGTGACTTGCAAAAATTTCATTCATTTTATTTCATTTCACGCTATTATTTATTTATTTTACAGAAATTTTACATTTACCTTGTGACACATCAAATCACCTCAAAATTTCATGTCACATGATCATGTCATTTTAACTTTCATTGATGTTTCAATTTCAAATTAAAGCCATTAAAGGACTCAAAAAAAACATTTCTGAAAAAAAAACCAAAAAGAAAATTTTATTAAAATAGATCATTTTAATGTCAAATACTTAAAAATTTTGGAATCCAATTTTCATCGCAATCCAAGAAATTTTCATTGTGATCAAATTCAAGATGTAACACGCTGTTAATTTGCTGCCTTATTGTCTAGATTTGTTGACGTACTTGAAAAATGAACATCATCATCAACATTTCATCTCTATTTTGAATCATCTTTATTTTGTTTTATATTAAAATAAATACAAATAACTTGTTTTTGTGCCATATTTGCTTATTTATTTATTAATCACCATATTTTTCATGTGTAAATAAATTAAATTTGAGTTTTAGTGGTTTGAGATTTAAGGCTTAGGTGGTTTTTAATAGGGGATTAAATATTCAAAATTTTATTATATGATGGGATTAATTTGAGTTTGAAATGAAATTCACTTGGGAATCAGTTACGAAAAATTGATGTTAGCGGGAAATTCTGGTTAAAATGCAGGATTCAGGATCGTCAACGGAAACCTAACAAGAGACTTCATGGATCAAGAAATTTCACTGATTTACCTCATTGAATTGTTAACTGGGTCTAGAAATTTCATTGATTTACTTCAATGATATGTTGACTGGGTCAAGAAATTTCACTGATTAACCTCGTTGACATGTTAACTGGGTCAAGAAATTTCTCTGATTTACCTTGTTAAAATGTTGACTGGATCAAAAAAATTTTCACTGATATATTTCATTGAAATGTTGACTGGGTTAAGAAATTTCACTGATTCACCTCATTGAAATGTTGACTGAATCAAGAAATTTCACTGATTTACTTTGTTGATATGTTGACTGGGTCAAGAAATTTTACTGATTTACTTTGTTGAAATGTTGACTGGGTCAAAAAATTTCACTGTCTTACCTCGTTGAAATGTTGGCTAGGTCAAGAAATTTCTTTGATTTACTCCGTTGATTTGTTGATTGGGTCAAGAAATATCACTGCTTTACCTCGTTGAAATGTTGACTGGGTCAAGAAATTTCACTGATTTACTTCGTTGAAATGTTTACTGGGTCTAGAAAGTTCACTGATTTACCTCGTTGATTTGTTGACTGGGTCAAAAAATTTCACTGTCTTACCTCGTTGAAATGTTGGCTAGGTCAAGAAATTTCTTTGATTTACTCCGTTGATTTGTTGATTGGGTCAAGAAATATCACTGCTTTACCTCGTTGAAATGTTGACTGGGTCAAGAAATTTCACTGATTTACCTCGTTGAAATGTTGACTGGGTCAAGAAATTTCATTGATTTCTACGATGAAAATCATTCGCGGGTATAAAAAGTGGAAACGCCTGGTTTTTAACTAAAATTAATTTATTTATAGAAATTTCCATCATCTTATCAAAATCACACCTGGATCCAAGTCTGATTGATTTAATTCACAAAGAAATTGTATGTCATTAAATTATTTTTTTGTGTGTTTCTTGTTTTATTTTTATTTTTTTTTTAATATATAACTTTATTAACCAAGCACACACAAAACAACACACGCATATAAATATGTGTGTAAACTTGTTTATCTTCGGAAACAGTTTTATTTATTTATTTTTTTTTCATATTTTTATTTTATTATTATCTCTTTATTGGCATGTATATTTATAGAGATATATCATTCATTTGTCTGTTGTTTCTTTTATTTTGATGGTTTTTTTTTTGTTTTAAATTTCGTATGAGATTTTTTTTGAGTGTTTTTGTCAATATTGATGTATTTGTTAGAAAAAATCAGGTTTTTCTCCGGCTTTTAACTGTTTTTTTACACAAAATATGAGAAAAAAATAAGCAAAATGAAGATGAAATTACCAAAAAACTGGTGTTCATTCAGTTCGCGTAATAACCTCATCGGATAAAGAAGCTAAAAATTTTTGACAACAGTTTAAAGGAAAATTTTAAGTGAATTGAATTAAATTAAATTCAAATTTTGTGGTTTAACATTTTTGCTCTTATAAAATAAATTAATTTATGTCAATGTGTTCAATAATCGTGCTGAATTTGATCAAATAACGTGATTTTCTGTTATAAGATGATCAATTTTAGTAAAATCACAGGATTTTGCAATGAAAAAGGATTTCTTGTGAAACAAAGACAAATAAAAATTATTGAAAATCGCTGAGACGCTGAATGACAATAAAACTGTCACGTTTCTCTAGTTAATAAAAACTCGTTAATCTTTTGTACAAATAAAATTTTTGAGTTGTGGTCATAAAATAAAATGAAATTATTTTAAAAGACAAAAAAAAATATTCCAAAAATATTTAAAAGCAAATAAAATAAAACATAAAACAAGAAAAACAGCTAAAGAGATACACAAACATTATTATTATAAAATTCATTTAAAAACTTTTTGAGTAATAATTTAAACGATTTGCACACAAAACAACAAACAAAGGCGAAACAACAATGTTCAGAAAACAATTATTATTTTTTGTGTTAATTTTAATGGCCTTTCTAAATACGTGTCTTTGTGGAGAGTTCTGGAAAGGTAAGAAACGATTTATTTTTATTTTAATGTTATAATAAAAATTGCGGTAAAAAATTTCTTCAAAAAAAAAAACGATTTTTATCAAGTAAAACGATATTTAAGATTTTTGTATCCCTTTCCATCGCATGAGGGCATGTTTTGTGGAATTCTTAGTTAGGGCTGGATTGAGAATTATTTTTTAAGGGGAACTGAGGAGAGTGGAGGCTTATTTAGGTTGTAAAATTTCGTGAACGATCACAATTTATTCGTACAAATATTGAAACGTCCTCCCTCCCCCCTTTGACTTCTCGTAAATCCAACCCTGATATTCATTACTTTCGCATTTTCAAGAGCTTTCAATGAAATTTAAAATCTTTCTAGAACTGATCCAAGCTTTTTCGTATCAACGGTTCTTTGAATTCAAAAAACATCAGACATCAAATCATACAAATCTCATAGAATTTCATACACTTAACTTCTGTACGTCAGGCCTTACTTTGGCACCTAGTGAACGTTGTCAGTGTAGTTTATTAGACCTGTAAAATATCATCGAAGAACGATTCAGGTTCATACGACTAATATGGATTTCAATGAAAAATTTATCAAGGAAAAAAAACTTAAAGGACAACATTTAGGTTGAAATTGAAATCTATGAGGGTCGCAAAGGACGGAAAGGGTTAAAACCTTGTCTTATCCGTTTTAGAGAACATAAATTTAACTTTTTTGGACCAATCTGAATTTCATACGAGAATCTTTTCAAGATAACTCACAAATAGCCAAAATTAACCTCTTTCAATGCTTAAACGCAGATCTCCCTTGTAATTTAACCCATAGGTGACTCAAATCGCAATCAAATCCCATTCACTCTTAAAGCGTGCTTATGTGACGTTTTCAACTCACATCAAATTTCAATTCAAAACGTCCTCATTAAATTCTTAATAATTCTTCACACTCAACCAGGAGGTTAAGAATCCGATTTTTAGACCAGCTTATGGGTCGTTAAGACCCTGACGAAAAAAAATAAAGAAATTTGGCCTCTAAGTTTTTTGTCTTCCATCCGGCATCTTAAAAGAATTTAATTGAATTTCATCGATAGTTTTAAATATTTTTCATGAAAAATATTATTTTTTTAATGAAAGTGTCAACTTTTCACTATTTCTTTTGAAAGTTGATGGGTCTTGAAGACCCGAAGATCCTTGTTGAGGGTTATTTTATATTTTATCTTAAAAAAAGCTTCCAGAAAAAAAATTTCAAGTCAAATGTGACGCACTATCATCATAAGTTTGACGTCATGATTCGAAGAACCATCAATCTAATTCTTATTTATTTAATTTACCACTAAATTGGTGTAAAATTCCATTCCAAAAATACGCGTCACGTTAACAAGAAATCAAAATTCCATTAAAAATTTTCCTAAAAACAAAATATTTATCATTCAAATTCTTGTTCTCATAATAAATTATTAATAATTATTTTTTTTCATATACATTTCAATTTCATATCATTTAACAGGACACGAAGACATTTGCTTCCACAACGTTGGATTTTACCCATCACCCAAATGTCGGATCAAGTGTTTGAAGGAAAAATATTACATTCCAGGTAATTTTTAACCCTTTAAAATCCAATTTCACTCCAATTTTTCATTTTAATATTAAATTAATTTCCAGCTTGTGATAACCTGGGACGCTGTTTCTGTATAAAAAAGACCATCAAACCAATTAGTCTTGATACCTTAGAAGATTAAGATTTCAATTTAAATTCCTGTAAATATTTCACCTTTAAAAGAATTTTAACTTAAAATTTAATTTTAAGTCTAAAAATAGATTTAATGATAATAAAATTAATAAAAATTGTATGGAAACCAGATAAAATTAAAAAAAAAAATGAATGAAATGAAAAATTTGATTATAAATTGATTGAATTTTGTTACGTAGATGATAAAAAAAATTATTGGAAAAAAAAACCTGAAAAACTTATAATTTTTTGAATTCAAAATGAGCTGTGTAAAAAAATAACATTAAAAGATTGATTAATGTGATGTGACTGAAAAAAATATTTAATATTTTTTTATTTGAAGAACTTTGAAGCTTTTGAAATGTAAAAAAACGAAAAAAAGTAAAAGGATGAATGGAAATAAGAAAAAAACACTAAAATATTATGTTATAAGAATGAGAACTAAATTAAAGAAATGAAGAAAAAAATAAAAAAATATTGATGAAATAAAACTTGACTGTTAAGATTAATTAAGATTAAGATTAAAGGAATTAAATTGCTAATAAAAAAAAATTAAATTAAAATAAAAAAAAAGTTTCTGATGATTTTCATTCTAAAATGGGTCGAAATCTAAATTCATTGGATTTGACAGGAAAAGATTTGACAAGCAGGTGACATTTGACATCTGTCAAAGTTTCTTTTGTTAAAAACGTCAAATGAAAATCTAACTGGATACGCAAGTGAAATTTGAAAGCTTATTTTGTATAGATACACATACATTAATGTCACAAAATTTTGCTTACCCTCCTTTTTCTTTAATAAGGAACGCAGGTGAAAATTTGACAATCCCTATTTAGGTACAGAATTTTTGACATTTCCGTATGTGTATCTACACAAAATGAGCTCGTATCTCATTCCTGGAAAAGCAGATTAAACTTGACAGCTCTTTTTGTATAAATACACATACGAAAATGTCAAATAATTGTGCTTACCTTCCTCTCTCTTTAACCATAAACGTCATTTACCGTCCTATTTGACAAGAAAGCAATAAATCACAATCCATAACAAATTTTAAAAAAAATGCGCCATTTAATCCAGTTTAATCAGGTATTTCTTCCATTTTGTTCTTAATTCATTATTTCCTGTAACCCAAATCTTGTATAATCTTAAATTAGCATTTATTAAAAAAAAATATTAAAAGGAAAGATTCTTCGCCTCTTTTGAAGTAACCGAAACTGGTACATTTAAAATCACATAATCGTTAAAAATTAGCGCGAATTCAAATTTATGTTAATTTTTATGATCATTTAATTTGGGGTTGTTTTGGATTAATAGAACAACTTTTTTTTCATGACAGTGCAATTTTTTTTATTCCAGATGGTTTTTATCGCAAAATTCTTCAAAATTGAGTGAAAATTTAATCAAACGTATCCTTGAATGAATTGAGCGAGCGCATTTTCGGAGATTACATGTCACATTCATACACGATTTTTGGAATGCGGTATATTTGCGGGACTTAGTTTTGTTTTACCAAATCCATTTTCAACCTCGTTGAAAGTTGGGTTCCTTTATTTAGAAAAAAAAAGAAACTTATCTCTTTACTTGTATTTTTTTGTGATTTTGAAATCTGAACAGAAATCCTTTAAGGCTCAATTACTGCGATTAAGGATCCTAATGTGATAGCCTTGAATCAAATTTCCTTTAAATCATGAACTGCTTTTACTAAAAAATATTGAGTTTAAATTAAAAAGAAGAAAATGTCTATTGATGTGCTCAAGATGCGAAAAGGGATATAAAAAATATTTGATTTGATATTTTGAAGGTTTTAAAAAATTAATGGCGTTTTTAAACCACTTACTTTTTTGACAATTTTCAGATTAAAATTTTGACAGATTTCAGATTCACATTTTTGTCAGCTGTCAGATCGAGTTTTTGACAGTTTTCAGAATGACATTTTTAACAGCCTTCAGATTAAAATATTGACAGTTTTCAGATTTACATTTTTCACAGCTGTCAGATTGAAATTTTGACAGCTTTCAGATTTACATTAAGCTTAGGGGTCAAAATTTTTAGCCCGACTCCAAAATTAACCATAAGCTCCATTCTCGATTTGGCTTGAAATAGTCATGGAATGAAAAAGTAAAATTTTAGACTTTGGAGTGTAAACCCACTCCTGTTCCAAAATCACATTTTTAGCCCTCAGCACCATCTGTTGGCTTTCAAAGAAAATTCCAATACAAATATCTGTGGTTCTTTGTGTTTTTATTATTTAATTTACAAGAAAAAAGTCTTTGATAGTCTTGACTTGTAGGAAAAAAAAGACATTCAATTTAAATCCGCCAGAGAGCGCTGAAACATGAAAATGTGATTTAACTGAGTAAAAATTTAAAAGATAATACCAAAACAAAAAATCAGGGTAAAAGTCGTTGATGACCCCTGAAGCGTGCTGGGAAAAGTCCACAGAGTCTGAAAAGCCCCTTTTTGAGTTTGTCAAAGTCGTAGATGAGGTCGTTGATAACTTGAAAGTCTTGTTATTTTTTCTTGCAAAATCTACTAGAAACAAAGTGATCTCAAAAGCACATTTTTTTTTTTAAAAGTGGTTGAGACACTTTCAATTTTTTTTTATAAGTGAAATAATTCTCATTTTTTCTGGATTTTAATTGTCAGAGAAGCAAAAAAATTAAAGTGAATGTTAAATCCTCAATTTTTTTCAAGTAAACGGATGTTCAAATGCATTTTTTTCATTCAAATAGCTTTGATCAAAAAATTAAATTGCCTATTAATTTTTCATATGTTTGCAACGAACGAACCTCGTCAATTTCAAGCGTCGATCAGAAAAATTGCGAATTTCTCTTCTATGAAATTTCTGAACATTTTTCATATCAACAAATTTCTCAAAAAGATAAACTTCAAAAAATTTAACGTCTTTCCATTTCTGATAACATTCAAAAATCACGAATCGAAATCATGTAATCGTAATGCAAAAAATTCACTTTATTTCGATAGTTCAACAATAAAAAAAAAAAATAAAATGTTTTTGATTTGAAAAATTGCAGAAAAAAATGGAAAACTCCTGCAAAAATCGTAGTTTAAGTCCTCAAACCTCTAGTATCTTAAACAATTACAAGGTAAGCAAATGGCCATTGTGAAATTTTCAGTGAAATCATTATAAATTTGTGTGTAAACAAGAAATGAAAAAATGCATAAAAATTTAGTGTACAAGTCGGCCATTACAATCCCAATTTTTCTCACGTTTTTCCTTCTTTTAACACTAAAATGACTGTAATTTGAGCATATAATTGCTGATTTTTATTTAAAATTGATGATTTCATTGAACATTTAAATTGAAACAAGGAATTTTTGTATCAAAATACAAGAAAAAAACAATTATTACACACACTCGTATGTGTATAGATACAGATTGAAAATAAATTTTCATCATCATCCCCTTTGAATTTTTTTCAATTGAATTTTTTTTTGCAGGAAATAATCAAAAAACTAGAAAAAAATGTTGGATCATACACAGAAAAATTAGAATTACTAGAAAAAGGATGGATCTCGGGTGAATGGTTAATTGAAAAAAGTTCCAGAGATGCATTAGAAAACATTTTAGCGAAACTCCTGAAACAAACATGGCCAATTGTGTTATTGGTGAGTGTTATTTCAATTCAATTTCAGTTCAAAAAATAATCTCAAATCAATTTCAGGGTGAATGGTATGACGTCCCTTCAGAGAAAAAGTCGGAGTTGAAACAATTCATACAAAAAACAATAAATTTTGCTGTTGAAGAAACTCCGATGGTGTTAAACTGTAAATATTTACTCAACATTTTCGATGATCCATGGACAATTCCGGGTCTAAGTAAAATTTTAAAAGCACATCCCAATTTAACTTTAGATGAAGGTACGTGAAAGTTGATTTCAAGAAATTTAAATTTAAATTTGACATTTTTTTCATTTTTTGCAGAAAAACAATTTCATTACAACGAAATCGGGCCTATCATGACCGTGCGATTACAAAAATTGTGTGACACGGATTTGGAAGAGCTCGCACTCAACTATTCAAATTCATGTCTGCGATGCATTCCGTCAAGTTCGAGTGATAAAATTCTCAATGAAACCAGAATTTTGGTGTCCGATATTAATTTAGCACTGTTATCAAGTTTAGGGAAGACGAATGAATTCATTTCAAAGGTATGAGTAAAATTTTAAATTAAATTTAAATTTAACGGAAATTTTTTTTTTTTTTTTGACAGATTGAAAGTTGGGACTTCGACACAGGATTCTCATTCGTAAAGCGATACAGTCCGAAGCAGCCCTTTAACGGTTCAGCTGAAATTAAGCAACTGCTTGTCAATGCAGCTGCCCACGTGGCCTCAATTCTACTCACAAAAGCCGTCAAATCCCCAATCAAAAATAAGGAGAATTGTGTGACGTACTTGAACATTTTAGGAAATTGGCTTAATTTGCATAAGCATGAAAGGGAATTCAACGAGCTCGTCCATGAAATATTGAGTTTAGCGATTTCTAGTCAGCACTTGTATTATTGTGCAAAAATCATTGAAAAAGGGGTAAATTTTTTTACATTTATTTCATTTAAAATTATTGTATTACATTAAATTTACTTTAAAGATTGGTGATCACGGTCGATACCTTGCAATTGAGGTCCAAATCCGCGGCATCACCCAGGACTTGAATGAAATTGAAATGAATAAATACGATGGTGAAGTCACGGCCGAGACAGTGTTGAAACTTGAATCGAATCTCGCAACGCCCTACGTCCGTCTCGCCGAGATGTTCTCCGATAATGAGCACGTAAAACGTGAATGTTATCTCACTGCATTCTCATTGCGGCCACAGAAGGAAATTTTCGATCAAGTGCGAAATAATCGGATAATTCGGCCCGATGAAAATGAATCAATGAAATCTCGTGATAAAATTAGTATTGAGTGCAAACACGAAGTTGTCAATGAGACAAGTAGCGTATCGAAAGTTTACTGTAAATATTGTGGGAAATATCGGAATGCGGATGACGAGGAACTCACAAAATCCTGTGAAATTCTCCTCAATTCAGAGACACTCGCAAATGTTCCACAAAAATTTCATAGTGATCTCATTATCATCGTTGAATCACCACGCATCAAACAACTTTCATGGAGTATGCCGTGGTATGAACTTGAAATGAATTGCCAAAAACTTATGGACGAGGAACAAAGATTACAACTGACAAGTAATCAGCTTGTCAATGCAAATGATCAGCTGCAATTCATCGATTTGGATTACAGCATGTATCGACATTTGCCTGAAGCCGAAGTGCCCGGCATTGAAAAGGGATATGAGCAGTATTTGGTGTCGAGTGACGAGAGTGAGGAGGATGAAATTCCATTGAAACAAATTAATGTGAAGCAGGAAAGTGGGACGCAAGGTTATTCGCAGTTTTTTGAATCAGATGACGATTCAGATGCAAGTAGTGAAGAGTACACAAGTCGACGAAAAAGAGTCCCGAAACGGAAATCAGGAGGTGATAATAAGAAAAAACCTGCATTTCGACTGGGACGATGGTCTCGAGTTTATATTGACAAAACAAAATCAAATGTCCCACCTAAGAAACGCATCCATCAACATGCAAAGAAGAAATTTGAGTTTGATTACAATGGAGCACATGCTCGCTTTTACATTGTCTGTCGCAAAGCACAATTGGATATCAAAAGACAACGACTGCGACTGCTGCAAAAGAGAAATTGCAAATATTTTTACAATTTCCTTGAGGAAGCGAAGATCAAAAAACCAGTTTCATTGGAATTGGCGAAAAAACACACTGAACGACTTCAACAGCTGACAAGATTTCGCACTCCGAGGAAGAAGTCAATGCAAAATGATGAGGAGAAAAAAGGAAAACGTGACGACAAACCATCTTCAGGCCATAATCTGCTCTTCAGTAGTGGGGTGGTGGCGAGAGTGGCAGGAAATGGATGCATTGTCGCGCCTAAACAAGAAAAGGCACCACGACCGAAATCGAATACTTTAGAGAATGTTGAGAACAAACCCGTGAATATCCCTAGCAGTGAAGTCCTTGAAAATGCACCTAAAGATGGATTGATGAAGAAAAAACGGATGCCACGTCAACCGAAACCGAAGCTGGGCCCTGATGGAGAGCCGCTTGTCCCAAGTTTATTGAAAAAGCCACGAGTCGCAGCTAACGGTGAAGTTTTAGTTCCAAAACCGAAACCCATACGTAAACCAAGAGCCAAAAAATCAGGTGACTATTCAAAAAATTTCATTTCTCATCCACAAATATTCTAATTAATTTTATTTTCACAGAAATTCTTCCTCCAAACCCTGAACAAATCCCTCAACCAGTCCTCGACGCGTCAAAATACGAAGCCGCTGAAATTCTCGCCCAACTCGGATCCGTTACAAACGGCATTGACCCGGCTGCGTTGATGAATCACCAACAACTTGACGGACAAATGCCATGTGCCATACAAAGCAACCATACCATTCTCAAAAGTATTCTCACCGAACAAAATGGTGATCGTGAAATTGTGAATCTCAATAACTCTGCTGTTGAACTGACACCAACGAAACTTGAGCGTCGTGGTCGACCAAAAGGAGTCAAAAATAAACCAAAATACGATGCAGATGGAAATTTAATCCCGAAACCTTTACGAAAAAGTAAATCGAATTCAAGTGACGCCTCGATACGAACTTCAGTGTCAAGCAATTTATCTCAAATCGAAATTAAAGAAGAAATTCCTGAACCTCTCCGTGAATCTGTAATAAAAGTCATGAATGGCAATCAAAGTGAAATTGTTCCTAAATTGGAAGATAATCCATTTAATTTGTATGATAAACCTGTCATAAATCTTCCGAATGACATTGAAATGACTCCTAAAATCATTTCTTCGATCGATTTAACGGAAGCCGAACCAGAAATCATCCAAAAACCTGAATACAACCTGGTAACGACCGTTAAAACAGAGAAAATATCCGATGACGTTCATACGCAGACAATAATCGACGATGAAGGGATTCCGATTGAGATTATCAAGAAAACGACGAAGAAGAGGAAGATTAATGGCGATTTGGTGGTTGGTCCAAATGGTGAAGTGATGGAAGTTAAGAAAGAAATTTCGAGTACTTCAAATGGGGCGAAGAAGTTGGTGGTTGAGGGCTTGGATGGGGTGAAGAAAACGATCGATGCGAGTAAGTGTAAAATTTTAAATGAATAAATAATTTTTTTTTACTGTAATTTTCAACGATCTTAAAATCGACCTCAAAAAAATTTAACCTTGAGAATGTGATAATTTTAAAGAAGAAGATTATACTGAAGAAATTCTGAAATACTGAAAAAGTTTTTAGAAAAAGCCGACGAAGTTTTTGAAAATGCTCACGAAGTTTTTAGAAAAAGCTGACGAAGTTTTTAGCAAAAGCTGACAAAGTTTTAAGAAAAAGCTGACAAAGTTTTGAGAAAAAGCTGACGAAGTTTTTAGAAAAAGCTGAAAAAGTTTGTAGAAAAAGCTCACAAAGTTCTTAAAAAAGCTGACGATTTTTTTAGAAAAAGCTCACGAAGTTTTTAGAAAAAGCTGACAAAGTTTTTAGAAAAAGCTGACGAAGTTTGTAGAAAAAGCTCACGAAGTTCTTAAAAAAGCTGACGAAGTTATTAGAAAAAGCTCACGAAGTTCTTAAAAAAGCTGACAAAGTTTGTAGAAAAAGCTCACAAAGTTCTTAAAAAAGCTGACGATTTTTTTAGAAAAAGCTGACGATTTTTTAGGAAAACTGAACAAATTTTGAAAAAAAGAACGAATTTTTCCCGCGAAAATAGTTTTTTGGACTAGAAATTACTTTTCCAGGGTTTTTTCATGATATTTGTCGATAAGGTCGTCTATAATTTCAGACAAAAATTTAAATTTTTTTTCCAAATCATATTTAATTTAAATTTTATTTTCATTTTTAAATTTCAGCTGATAAACGTGAACTCGCATTAGCAAAAAGACGTGAATACAGTGCAAGATATCGGAATAAAAAGCGACTTGAAGCCGAGCAATCAGCATCAACCTCAAATCCTCCATTAAATCAACAAAAAACTCGCGTTAAAGCATCTAAACCAAAAACCCAAGAAAAAAGTCTTCCTCCAGCATTAATGAGCTCAGATCGTCATTCACCGAGCATGCTTGAAGTCAATGTGCCCTCACTCCCAATCGATTCCGATGGTAAAATCATTCCAACAGCCCCAATAACCGCCGAAAACAGCATCGATTTTGAAACACTCATCAAATGTGATAATCTCCTCATCAATCGCAATTTAATTAAAGTTCAACAAAACGGTCGTCGATCATCAGCGGCACCTGGTTCAAGTAACAGAAAAATCAGCAATGGAATTCCCAAGCGAATCACGCGAAGTAAAACGATCGATAGTCGCTCTAACAGTCCCCTCCCTAACACGAGCAACAACAACAACACAAAAAACAATAATTTACCATCACATTTAATTCAAACAGTAAATTACTCGTTCACGTCACATCGCTACAACGATTCCGGTGGAAATGGAGGTGGACTCAAACGTAAATTTGGCAATTTCATCAATTACACGGCTGGATGTTGGCCCAGCAAAACCGATAAATTGTCTTTCAATGAATTGAGATCGATCAAAGATGCGCTGAATGATAGTTGGACGGATGCGGAACGAGTTGAACTTGAGCAAATGATGTCACGATATTTTTATGACGTCCATCCAATTTCGAAAGTGAAGAAGGAAAGTCAGATTTTTGAGAAACGAAATTATTTGAAGGATTCTGGATTGAGTGATGCGAAAAATGAAAGTCATACCGAGAAGAATTTGAGCAAAATTTTGATACGACAAGATTATTTGAATAAAAATAATGCGGCGGCTGAACTTGAAATTAAACAAGAGGACGAGTTTTTTCGAGATGAGCGACTTGTGAAGGGTGCGGAAAGTGGACGAATTGAATTCTATTTGAATGATTTTTTAAAGAATGGTCAAATAAATGAAAATTCCAATAAAAACGATAAGAAAAATTACAAAAATCGTTTCTGTAAACTCTTTAAGGGATTTGAACGACCAAAAATCGATGATTCAAAGGACAAATGCAAGGAATTCGATGAAAAATCTGATGACGATGTGAAAAACTATCTAATTGCCACTGTACCAGGAATGACTGATTTTGAATTTTTCGAAATGCCGGAACAAGAAAGATTCTCAATCGTGGAAATTGTTCACACAAAATCACAAGACTCGAAAAAAGAGCCAAAAAATGACGAGTCAAACACTTCAAATGCATCAGCGGGCTCTTCAACAGTGGTGGTTACAAGTCAAAGCTCCTCGAATGATATCAAAAAAGCTCCTACTCAAGTCACAGCTCACATCCAAAGAATCGGACATCCAATCCAGATCAGTTCTGGAAGTGCCATAAAAGCCACAACCTCATCTGAGCCCAATAATCGTCCAAAATATTTGCTTCAGCGTACAATTTCAACGCAGCCAAGCGTTTCCACCTCAAATCAAGTCAAAAACCAAACACTCATCAACGTACTTTCACATCAAGTTTTAGTACCCGGAAAAAACCACAATTCAAATAACAGCAAAATAACCGTTACAAATGGAACTGGCGTCACGCTCACAAGCTCCGGCTCGTCCATGCCATCAAATGTCATTCTCAATAACTTCAAATCAACTCCACAAACTCCAACAAAAATCGTAAAATCTTTCTCACAAAACTGGACACTGTCACCTTCAATTACAACAAATGCTGGATCAGGACCTGGAACGTTAACGGTCAGTTCGAGTCAAGCTAATTCACAGCATTTACTGCAAATTTTAAATTCGCCACCGAATACGAGGAAAAATCTTACAATCACAACAGCGCAAGTGAACAACAAAGACGAAGCGAATCCAAGTCAAGGTCAGGGTAAAGCAGGTCAAAGTGCGAATGGCGTTGTTCAGTTTATATGCAAAACTGATGGGAAAATGATTCATTTGACACCTATTAATAATGCTGTGATTCAGCAAGGGAACACTCCTGAAGGGCAAAATATCATTTTGAATAGTTTATTAAAGAAAAAGGATGATGATGCTGCGAGTCAGGATGAGGAATCGACGGCACCGCGATCCGTTTATGAGGAGAATTATGCGAATTTTATTCGAACGGGACCGAAGACACAAGGACAATTAAGTCAAAAACCGATCCAAGTCGTTGTCTCAGGTGCTGGTGGGTCGCAAATCCTTCAACAAATCGTATCAGGTGCAAATCCAGGCACAAATCAGCTCATATTACAAAATAATAAGCTGGTTGCCACTTCAAGTCTACCCAAATTCAACCAAGTCTTTGGAAAAACTGTCACAATGTATCAACCGGGGACGAATTCCGTTCAAGAAATCAAGTCACCTGACCGGAAAAACGAGAAAAAGCACATTATCGTTCAAACTTCATCAGCTTCTGGCACTACACAGAACATTTTGATCCATAACAAGAGTGGACGTGCTCAGATTTTGCAGACCACTAAAAATGAGGGGCTTAAATTGGTTACCAGTCAAGCACAAACGACACCGAATGAGAATCCGAGCACGATGGTGACTCCCCTGAGAATTTCAGTTCCATTGATGCCACGATCACAACAAAGCATGATCGGATCAACGCGGATTGTGAGACCAATCATTCAATTGGCGCCGAATATGATCAAAACAGAGCAAGGTCAGAATGTGATTGTGGCGACAAGTCAAGGAATTAGACAAAAGTTGGGACAAGGACAGAATATAAGATTAGAAAATTTATTGCTGGCAGCTCAATCTCAAAGCACAGCTACATCGACAACGACAGCGACAGCTACCAACAGCGGTGGAAGTAAAAATGTTGATAATTCAACCCTTGAGCAGCTTCGTGAATTTGATATGGTCCTCGAGCAAGTCAAGGAACGAAGTACTTCAGTTCCATCATCACCTCAATCAGGGCCTGGCCAAAGTCCAGTGCGGCCTAATCAGGTCACTGTCATAAATCATGTCAAAACTTCGGTCGCTTCAAGTTCAAGTCAGACGCAGCGTGTACAGGAAATTATTTACACAACAGCTCAAGGTGCATCTGTCTTGCAAAAAGTTAATTTTGCATTTTTACAACAATCAGGGGGGCAACCAGCAAATGCAACAACGATTAAATCCCAAAATCCTTCATTGGGCACCCCGTTAGTTGTTGTGACGAATTACAATCAACATCCAACTGTCGTTTCCCCAGCCCTCAGTGTCACATCGCAACTCAGTTCACCCACACGCTCCGTTAAAAGTCTCAATACCAAACAATCAACTGTCACAATTCCAGTGAAACCCAAAACAATGCATAGTCCTGGCAGTGCATCATCAAGCTCAAAGACGCTGACACCCAAATCAAGTCCGTTACCGAAGCCGATTCAAAAGCCACAGGAAGATGAGCAGACAGTACAAAGAATTTACGACATACTCGCTGAATATGCAGAGCAATTGCGGAATTCACCTGATTTGAATAACAAACCAGCACCGCGACGTCGAAGTAATCCACCAACAAATCCTGCAACGCCATCTACGAAGAAGAAAAAGTCAGGGAAAAAGTATCAAGGTAATTTAATTTTAAATTTCATTTCAATATATCACTTTAATTAATTCAATTTCAGGTGGATCTGACGTGAATTCCGATTACGAGGGCAATTTCGAGTCAGAGGACAGCTCATTGGGACCTGGAAGTGTCAGTGGCATCCCTTCAACGCCATCTTTGAATAATTTTAGTCCATCGGAGCCTGATATCACTTTAATGGATGATCAATCTGATGCTTCCACTGATCGATTTACCCCGAAGCAGTCCCAGTCGACGCAACAAGAGCGAAGTGGTGACGGAAAATCAGTTGAAAAATCGTCTGTTGCAAAACAACTTGTGTTCAGTGATGCCTTTGGAAGCTTAACTCAAAATAATATCAGCAATGCAAAAGGTGTCGTGATCAAAGAAAGTGCATTAAATGAAGTCATTGCTCAAGCGGGTAAGCTGGGAAATAATGCCGCAGTCTTAATGCCAGGAAATTATCTGCTTCCCGTAAATTTACTTAAAAGTGGCCGTCAAATTGCAATTTTAACGTCAGCGAATGGAAGTAAAATTCTTGCTGCCCTTCCAGGAACCAGCTCTAATAACGCTCAAGGTCAAATGGGATCTCCAATTAAAGAGCAAATGACGCTGCAAGAATTGAAACGACTTGGCAGCGATGGCACGGGGAAAAATTCCACTTCAACTGGAACGAAAAATGAATCCTCACAAGTTTTGTGTTTGAGAACATTACAAAATAACTCGTCACAACTGATTTTGAGTCCCAATTCATCTGGAGGGGGATCAGGACAAAAATCCACTGAAAGTAATAATAAAAATGAGAGTCAAAATGCATCTCCTTCAAATGCAGGCACTGCAATCATAATTTCATCTCCCAAAGGCAAGAAACGATATTTAATTAACGATCCGGAACTCATTGCAAAGTTAACTAAAGGTGGTGAACTTTCAACTGCAGATGTAAAGAAATTGATTGAATTGCAATCAACTGAAGCGACAAATAACGTAGTGGCAACTTCAATGTCAAATACCGCAGCTGGTTCAAGTTCCCAAGGGTTTTCAAGTCAAAATCAGGGCCATAAAGGCTTTCAATTGCACAAACATATCAATAGTAATGGTGATTTAAGTAACAGTAGTGAAATTGAAACTGAGCATCGTCACAATAATGATACAGCTGCATCCCAACTCGCATCGCAATATCAAGGGAAAATCATTTTAAGTGATCGCAGGATCGTGGAAGCAATTGGACGGAATTCGCATAATCAACAAGCGGGACTGGAACGTGAACTGAGATTACAGAAGTCGCTGTCAGAGGAATGTGAGGATCTGGGTGTTGATGAGCCGGAAGATTTGTTTCCAGAAGCTGGTCTGTTATTTGATAGCCTTGATCCGTCGAGTCAGGAGCATGGAATGGGAATTGATACGCCGAAGGGTGATAAATTAACACCGATATTTTTCGCTGAGGAACGGAAAAAGAACAGTCCGGCTCCAATTCAAATTAAGCAAGAAGATTCAAAGACGCAGAATGACATGAAAATTGAATCCCCTGAAAATCTTGGTTCAATTACGTTTAATGAGGATTCTAATTTGGGTGCAAGTACGGAAGTGAAGACGGAGGAAGTGAAATCGAAGGATGATTTGTATGAATTTAATACAGATGAAAAGAGTTCCGATGAAAATACTGACACGGAATACAACAGATTTTTGCATAAGAAATTGGGACGGCTCAGTCAGCCGCCCATGTTCTCGTACAAACGTAAACGGTCACTCAATTCAACCGGGCTGTCACCAAAAACAAAGAAAGAAAAGGCAATGCCACAAAAAGATGCTGAAAATGATGAAATTACCACAATTCTTGATCATCACAGTACAGATGCCGATGCCGGAAGCACCGCAGATGAAGAAGACATTGAAGACGTGATCAGCACAAATGTTGTTCAGAGTGTTGGCGCAACTCTTGTTGTTTCAACTGAGAAATCGCGTCACAGTCCTCACCACACTCGTCGAGCATCGACACGTGGTCATGTCAAGAAAAATTGTCCTTGTTGCAAAACCCCGAAAAAGAATTCAAATCACATCCACACACACCAACAAATCATTTCACCTGAACCCAAACGGCCAAGTCCCAGCCCAGTCATGACCCGGAAATTGCGTGCTTCGATCGGATCACCCTCAGGCAGTTCCACACATTCCTCATCGTCACCCTCAACGAGCAGCAGTCTCGGTGGAGGAACGCATCACAGTGATGTAAATGTAAATTCAAGTGCAACACACCCAGAAAAAGGAGCACGTGCACGGAGAAGTGCCACGATAAATAACAGCAACAAACAAGCGACAAGTAAGTTGAGCAAACGCAGATAACTTTGGATGAAGAAACTTAAGATAAGATATTGGTAGAAGGGCTTAAATGTTAAAATGCTTTTTTAATGTTGTTTTGTATTAAATTTTTTTTTAATTTAATCACAAATTTTAATCCAATTCAATGGAAAATTTAATACAAAACAACTTTAAATTACACCAAAACGCTTCCATTTAAAAAAAATCACCATTTTACTAACCAACCATGTAACTAAAAAACTAAAAAAAAATTCATGAAAAAATATACATTAAATTATATAACACAACAAAAAAATTAACAATAATAATTTTTAAAAATTTAATTGAAATTAAATTGAAAAAAAAAACTAATTAAAATTAAAAAAAAAAATAGAATTAAAAAAATCATGAACTAACAATAAAAATAATACAAAAAAATATTAATCATAAAAAATTGAACGGGTGCATGCGCAATATTCATAGAAAATATTTAATTAAAAAAAAATTAACTTTCATTTAAGCATTTAAAGAAACATTTTAAGGAAATTTAATCCGTGAGTGAGATTCTAACACAAAAAAAATAATTTTTATAACATTTTTTATTATTTGTTTTTTTAATTGAAATGCATTTAATTTAAAATCACCTTAAAAAACAAATACTTAAAAAAATTAATCAAATCATTTTCATTTAAATTGTTAAAATTTTCACTTAAAAACTAATTTTGCATGTAACGTGATCTTGTGAACTTGTGGTGATGGGTCACACATGTAACATATATGTAACACTTATGTAACACATGTCACATTAACGAACATTTTTTTTAAATTAATTTAAATTTTTCCGTTAAATTTAATTTTATTTATTTTTTACATTAAATTTCATTTAATTTTAATTACAGCAATTTCTTACTCTGATTTTGGGATGAAGAGACCTGTTTATGATTTTTGTCAGTTAAATGTTTTTAAATTTCAGTTAAAGTTAATTCAAGTATTCTGATGGTGATCAAATGAAAAAAGAAAAGACAGATTTAAATGTTATTTTTTTTATGTTTTCAATTCAAATTTAATAGTTCCGTGTCTAAATTTTTTGTTGTAAATTCAATGTTAAGATAAAACACAAAAAAAAAATATGAGAACAGTATTACAACAACAATAATTGTAGAAGAAAAATTTATATTTAAGGATCAATAATAAATGAAAATAATATTAATTAAATTAAAAAAATAATCGTTAAAATTAAAACGTTAAAAAAAGTGTAAAAATAATTTTAAATTAATACAAAAAAAAAATCACTGAAATTTTTTTTTTGATTTTTTAGGAAATTTTTAATTTAACGAAAATTCTGAAACCAATAAATTTGAAATTCAAAAAAAATTTCCGTTAAAAATTAAAGCAACACAAATAAATTGAAAAAAATACTTCTAAATTTAAAACTAAATTAAAAAAATTAATTTAAAATTAAAAAGAAATTCTTTCAGAAAAATTCTCACAAAAATTTTGTTGAAATGAAAATTAAATTAAAATTTATTTTTTTTATTTTATTTGATTTGTAAAAAATTATAATAAAAAAATTAAATTAGCACTGTGAAAATAAAATTAAATTAAATTAATTTTTAGATGAGTAGTTAGTTCAAAATTCAAATAATATTCAATGAACGATATTAAAATTAAGGAAAAATAAAAGTTAATGAGAGTAACGGAAAAAAATCATAAAATGTACCTAAATAGATTTAAATTAAATTAAATTAAAAAATTATTAAATTTAAATTCTTTCATTTTTATTTTCAATTTTAATACGAATACAAAAATTTAGAAAAAAAAAAATCAAAACAATATTTTTTTTGTAGAATTTTCATTTCATTTTTTGGAGAAAAAGTTCGGTTTATATTTCGGTATATTTTTTTTATGATATTTGTTTCCTTTATTTAATTTAACGTTGTGTGATTTTTTTTTATATGTTTAAAATTAATTGAAATTAATGTAAATGAATCAATTGTATATGTTGTAAGTAAAAAGAACGTAAATTAATTAAGGATTAGTTTAAAGAGTTAAAAAAATGAAAAAAAAATTGATAATTAAATAATTTTTTTGAGTAGCGTTTATTATCAATTTAAAATGAAAGAACAAACAAAATAAAGTAAAAAATCAATGTTGTTTCCTCTTATTGAAAATGAGACTTTTGATTGAGATTCATGGCTCATCAAGAAGAAGTGGATCCAGATATGATACGTAGATTGAGATTGGTAAGTCTCTGAAATTGATTTAGGTATTTAAATCATTAATCAGACTAAAAAGACAACTACCATGGAAATATGAAAACAAGACTTTTTACCTTCAAGAAAAATGATATAATCCAATCAACTGTGCGGTACGAAATAAATAATGATAATCGCACTAGATCGAAAAATCAAAATATTGTAAAGATTCCACTTGTAAAAACCACAAGGTACGGTACTGACAGCATTAGATTCAAATCTGTAAAAAAGTATAATCTAACACCACATCCTATTAAACAATCATTAAATCTTAACACCTTTAAAAAAAATCTCAAAATATGGATGATGAATAATGTGGAACAACTGATAAGCACCTGAAATTGAACTTGCAAACGGATAATGGACTACGAAAATATAATATTGAACCTATCTGAACTTCCAAATAAATAAATCTTTAAGACATGCCTTCAACGACGTTTTTGTCACTGGCGGTCTTTTTTTTCTTATTAATTTAAATTGTAAATTTAATTAAATATTATTATTATTATATTGTCAAATATTGAGCAACCCTAAGTTGAAAGGCATAAAAGTAGCATCACCCGGTCACTCATCCTCTTTTCTATTTTGACTGTGGCTAAGAACAAAACATTGGCGATGAAAAGAAAAAGAATAAAATATAAGTGAAACTTTGAAGTCGCAATTGTTAAAAAACAGTACTTCGTGAAATTTTTATTCAAGAAACTGAACAATGGCATTTTATCCCAGATTGATTACTTAAAACTCATTGCATTAATTTCATGTAAAAAGATGAAGAAAAAAATCTCATTAGTTTTTACATATATTAAAGAAAGCTTATCTCTTGGTGATAAGTACCTTGCAAAAATCTAAAGACATTTAATGCAGTGTTATCAGTACTTAAGCAAATAAATTTCTAAATCAAACATCGCATTGAACTGCAAAGAAGATAAAACATACTTTGTTATCATTTTTTTCTGTTTTTTTTTTATCACATATAGCATATATTCAAAGGCTTGGCATACCAGTGACTTTTGAGAAAAAATAAAGAACTCAACAGAAACCCTAGACTAATACACTTCATTTTCAGTACCAGGCCAGTTAAAGCCAGAAAAACTTGATGATTCTGATTACCTTGAATATAAATTATTAACAATTTTTTCAGTTTTGAGTCAGAAAATGTTTAGTTTTGCTTTTTTTGGGCTCTCAGAATCTAACACTAAGATTTTACGTCTATATCAATGCTCTTTAGACCCTTACGATGAAAGTTTCTTCTACCTGCAATTTAAATCCTAAGTGAATTAGTAAAAAAAGTATTTTCTTGAATTTGACGGATATTTTCTTTCATCTTTTTGTTAAATTCTTCAAAACCCCGAGTCTCTGCACTTCCTTATTTCATCAAGTGTAATTTTCACTTTTCCAAATTCAATTCACTCAACTCCAGTCAGCAAAAGACTAATCATATACAAATTCCATTCATATACTCCACATGTAAACATCATGCATGAACTTGCCCATATACAACTTTAAATTCATTCAAAGTTTGACAATCACTTCATACGTATATTTGCATTGAAACCTCAATCAGTTTGTATAGTATTGTCATATGCGCAAGTCACAAAACACCAAATTTCAAGTGTACGCTACTTGTTTTCTTGTATACATTTATACACATCTCTCTGATGGTTTACTACGAAATTTTTTTTTATCTCTGTATCGACACACCATCAGTAGAATACAATTTTCCTGACCTAATTTCTAACTTTCAAGTTAATGCAAGTGGAGGAAAAAAGCAGCACAGCACTGAAAAAATTTTTGCTTAAAATTTAAAATATAAAATTCAAAGAAAAGTTTTGGACTTAAATTAAAATTACAATTGAAAATGTGTACAAATAATTTGTGAATGAAATAACTGTGTGTGAGCTATTGTTATTGATTGTGTTGAATCATCAATCAACTTTAAATATATTAAATGTAATAAAAAAAATAATAATGAATAAAAAAACATGAAAAAGATAAATAAGAGAAGAAACTGAAAGTGGGCGAGTTTGTGTATTATTATTATTTTTTTCATTTTAATTTCAAATCGCTGCTATTTATAATAATAATAGTTCATAGTTGCTATTAAATATTTAGGAAACAGATAAGCAGAAATAAAAAAAGAAAAGTGTGGTGTAATTACAAAAATTATTATTATAAATGTCTGCTAAAGTTATTTAAGAAAAAAATTAAAATAAGGTGCAAGCGATTTTTTATCTTACGTGGAGATAAAAAGGAACAAAAAACATGGGCAAGGACAGTGAGCTATTGGAAGCAAGTCGATTGGGAAATTTTTCACTTGTCGAAAAAATTCTCATTTCAAAAGCAAAAAAGACAGGGCCTCTGGCAAGGTAATGACCTGAACACACGTTCATAGAAACAGACACGTTAAACGTACACTAATTAAATTATTTTTTCTTCAATTTAAAAAAAAAATTGACAGCTTACGACGAGGGCCAGGTCCGAATGTTCAGGATCAGTGTGGAAATTCAGCATTACATTATGCTGCCATGAAAGGCCATAGGTAGGTTTCTAATAACAAAATAAATATATATAATTCATTTCATTGTAATGTGTTGTGACAAAGAAAAATTATTACAACTCAGGTAGCAAAACAAAGTATTTTATTAGTTTATGTCAAAGAAGAGGAAAAAAAAACAACAAAAACTGAGTTACGCCTATTATTATTATTATTATGTTCATTATTATTTTTATTACTACACATATGTTTTGTTACACATGTATGGCGTGTATGTGTGTATCATAGACATTGAAAGTGATCGACTTGAATTTGCTCTGATAATTCCGAGAATATTCAATTTTAAGATTTTTTTGCAAATTCCTTGAAAATCATACCTTTAAAGTGAAATTGAAATTAAATTCAAGTCGATCACTGTTTTTCTTGTTAAATTTCAAGCCGACCACTGTTTCATTGTAACATTCCATACACGCATAATTATGATAGTTTTTTTTTTAAAATGATGTATATCGTAAATGAAATTACAAACAAAAAAAAAGCCTATAATTTACTGATTTCATTTTTTTCTTCTTTTTCATTTCAATTCAACAGTGATATCGCACGCTTACTACTAAATTACGATGCAAGTCCAAATTTACCAGATAACCGAGGTTCGACGCCACTCCACATTGCGGCCTGGGGTGGTTATCACGACATTGTTACCATGCTCCTAACGAACGCAAATCGCCCTGCAAATCCAAATCAGCAAACAATTGACTTGGATACACCACTGCATTGTGCTGCCCAGCACGGACATACCAAAGTACTCACAACCTTGCTAGCTCATGGTGCAAATGCGGATGTGCGAAATCAACGTGATGAATCTCCCCTTGATTTGGCAGCTCAATATGGCAGATTACAAGCCGTACTTTTGCTTACTCGGGCGAATCCTGAACTAATTATCCCGCTGAAATTTGAATGTACGTTGTCGCATAGTCCACTTCATTTGGCGAGTCGAAATGGACATAAGGAGGTCGTGGAAGTGCTGTTAGCGGCTGGAGTTTACATTAATTTACAAACACCAAATGGAACGGCACTGCATGAAGCGGCATTGTGCGGAAAAGAGGCTGTCGTGCGACTTTTACTCACAAATGGAATTGATATCGATGCAAGAGATGCTGAAGGCAGGACCGCACTAGAGTTGTTGCAAGAATTTCCTCCCAATGTTACAAGGAATATTTCATCGCTAATTATGAATTATCGAAATTACTCCATGTATGGCAATATGGATGATAGTGGATTCACAGATCAACGAATGTATGCCTCGTTTGGTGGTAACTCGTATGATAGTAATCGTGAGTCATCCCATTATAACAGTAATTATAAGTGAGTATCTTAAAATTAATTGTTATTTAATTGAGATTACATCATTTGAATTGAATTTCAGCGAAACAACGACTAGTCCGTCATCGTCAATGGGAAGTCTTGGCCCCCCAAGTCCCACATCGAGACACAAATACAGCAGGAGTATGGGAGATGCGGGTTATGTCCATATGAGACCCTCCGGTGGATCAAAAGTTTCAGTAAGATTAAATTTCATTGCATTTAAATTCAAATTAAAATAAATTCAATTTCAGCCAACTCCGCCAAAGAAACCACCAAGACGAAATCTATCAATTTCCCCGACACACCTCGATCATGGATACACATTCTCAACATTTGAGGGTAATACTAATAATAATAATTTAAGTAAATCAAATACCTTAGATAAGCAAAGAAAATCAGAAAACATAACGTCGACACTTCCAAAAAAAACGAAACCAGTTGCACTTCCTCGCAATTTTTTCCTTTGCACACCGACACCAAAACCCAAACTCACATCAACATCTTCCACTTCAAGTCATTCATCTCAAGACACTTCCACCAACACAAACCACCACCAACAACAACAAAAATTCAATAATAATAACAATAATTTTAGTTTAAATCTAAATAATTTTAATAAGCGTAAGACAAATACTTATGAATATCTTTGTTTAGCCAAAAGTGGAACCAAAGCCGAAGGTCAGTATTTAAGATTTAGTACTTTTAGCAATAATAATAAGAATGTTAATGTGAATAATCTTTAATTTAAATAAGAAATTTTTTGTGATGAATCATTCCTAGATTATGATTTTATTTTTAAATTTTAATTTTTTTTTTCGTTTCTATGAATGCTAAACATTAATAAAAATTGTTAACATGCATGCATATTAAATTAAATGACATAATTTCTTGTTGTCACTTGATAGAAAATTATATTTTATTATATAGATGAAGTCGCGCCTACGATTTGCATTACAATTGTTAGCTATGTCATGAAAAAGTTATTTTTTTCTTGGTTTCATTTAAAATGATATGGGTTTGCTATGAGACCTGTCACATGTACGCTTGGTACGGAAAAAGTGGAAAATATTGAAAATTTGAATTTTTTTACCGTTAAAATGAAAATAAATCGTTAAAAAAATGACAGGAAAATGAAATTAGTGAAAGGATTAAAGGAAATTTTTAAAAAAATCTTTCATATTGAATTGACTTTAGAGCCGAAATCGGATTCGAGAGTTAAAAAATATTCAAAAAAAAACCGTTACATTAACAAAAAAATTGAAATTTTACGATTTTTGAAAAATTCTCATTTATTTTGTATCGAAAATGATTCCAAAATATTTTCATGTAAAATTATCAATTTTTTTCTAGTAAATGAGTCAATCGAAATGCACCTTTCGTAATTGTTTTTAAATAAAATTCTTTCTCTTTCCTTCCCCTTCCAAAAATTCGTCCTTACATTCGGCTTCTTATAGTTTCTGTACCACGGGCCAAGTTTCATTGCGCAAAGTCTTAATTTCAATTGAATTTTATTGACTAAATCACCTTCTCAGAGAATTTTGCGTTTAAAACTGCGCCATCTGGACTTGAACATCAATCTGAGTTAATCTGAGGAAAAAACTCCTTAAAATTCATTTTTTAGCCATATTTCAATGAGATCCGAAATTTTTTTACCCAAAAGTGTCAAAAAATGATGATTAAATAAAATTTGATATGTAAAATGCCCTCTTTTGACAGAAAACTGAATTTAATGCACAATATAAAAGAAATTTAAAAAAACTTAAAACAAAAACATATTTTCATGACATAGCTAATAATAAAATTTATGAACTTAAAACGGAAAACTGCCTTCACCTTGAAATAAAAGAACTGAATGAATGAAATTTTGTCCAATACATTTTCAATTCATACAAAATTATTAATAGTAAAAAAGAAAAATTCAACCTTCACTTCCAAGTTTATAAATATTTTGGTTTTATTTTTATCGAAATTTTTTTATATTTTTTTGTCACTTTGCTACGATTTTATTTTTATTTAAACGTAAAATTATTGAACGCTGCTATTTTTAGCTTTAAATACCTTTATAAAAAAAAAATTAAAAAAAATTCCTAGCATGTAACATTTTATGAGAATTTTAATAGTATTATTATTTTTATGTTAAAATTTAATAATTTTTATTTAAAACGAAAATGACAGAAAGTCAGTGTATTATTTTATATATTTTTTGTTATTAAATAGTTTTATGCATGAATTTTGTATTTGTTGTAAAATTCTGTGTATTTTATGAATAAAATGTTTTATTTTTTATTTTATTATTAAATTGCATGATTTTTTATTCCTATTACTTTCAATGAGATTATTTTCATGGAAATTTTTAGTGAACTATTATCAGTCAAAAATAACACATTGAAAAAGGAAGAATATGACCTTGAAAATTTCATATGGGACTAAATGGACCCAATTCTAAAATAAATTCAATTTTGACCTATAAGGAGTCCGATTGGGGTCTTTATGTACTTTTTTTGGGGTGTTCTGTTCACTTAACTGAACTTGCTCACAGTTTTTAAGGAGGGGAGATCCTCGCGGGGCTAGCTTGGCTACCCCTGAGATTTGGGCAATATATGAAAAGTTTTATCAAAATTTAAAAGTCTTTTTAAAACTAATTTAACTACCCTCTCCAAATTAGGCTAGATTAGATTCAATTTCATTGAATCCTGGAATTTGTGTTATTTTTGACGTGATATGAAGCACGTTACATCCTTTTGTCCCCCTTTGAATGTAATTATGATAATTTTGTATGTTGAGGTAGGTATGTAATAAAAAAATATCCGTCATACCGGAAATTCATAGTTTTATTAAAATTTATTCAGTTTATAAGACGTAATTTCTCTTCATAGTTAAATTAACCATAAATTGAAAATTTTTCCCCATTTAAATTGAGCATTTTTGAATGTGATTGACAGAACGTTAATTAGTGCACAAAAAAAAAGTATTGTACAAAGAAAAAAGTAACTTACTTTCCCTTTAAAAATGTTTTGTTTCTTTTTCAACTGCAAAAAACTCATAGCTAACAAACATAATTTAAATCGTGCAATTACTGTCGATCAATATGTACCAATGAATTTATCAGCCGACTCAACCGCACTTTCAACACCATCATCATCGGCCGCCGCAAAATTAGTCAACTACGAAAATGTTATGGTTCGTGTACCAAATCCAAAACGCAAATTGAAACGACAAAAAGATAACAGCGATAGCAAGAGCTTTGAGTAAGTAAATACAATTTCAAATCTAAACTAATACCAAATTAACTACCTGTTCGTGTCATTTAATTTCGTTTTGAATTTTATCAATTTACATTATCAACAACAAAAAATATTTACAACTGATTAAATACTGAAATTAATTTACACGAATAATCAGTTTAATTCAGTTTAATTTGACGTGTAAATGATTCCATTTCGTGCTTTTTGTTTTGATTATTGTAGGGCATTTTTTGCTCCAAAAAGTGAAACATCGAATTCAATTACCGCCACAACACCATCAAGTCCAACAAATTACCAACAACCTCCGACTCCGGATCATCCGCCACCCTCGGCACAGACAGCAGAACGCATGATTTTGGACCGAATTCGACCACTGAGTCAGGTACGTTCAGTGTCTGATTGTGATATTAATTCTAATGTTAATAAGAAACGAGAGCTTCCAAAAATTATTGTGACACATTCGACGATTCACGTCAATCATTATGGCAGAAATGTTTTTGAGACTGATGTTTAATTTATTTTATGTTTATTTTAATTATCAATATTAATTGGATAGTGGCCAGAAATTGTTTGAAATTTAGATCAAATTAAATTAAAATTTTATTGTGAATTTCCAGCCACTGTTTAATTTTTATTTTAAAAAAATATTTATTTGCATGATATCAATTTTATTATACTCAAGTGCTTTATCAAGTAATTTTAAGTTACATTTCATAAGAAAAAGCTTTTTGTGTTGCATTATAATTATTTTTATTTATATATTATAAAATGAGGCATTTCATGAAAAACTTGAAAAAAATATGTTATCACATACCCTGTTGCTACTGTGCCAAATATTATTATAAAAGTCAAAAAACCCTTTCATCGTCACGGATTAGTAGAGTCGATGTGGTTGTAACAGTGACGTATCAAACAGAGGATTAAAATTCATGAAATCTGAAAAACAGTCGTACCATTCTTTTGTTAATTAAATTTGACAAATAAACTTTGTCTTCTATAATTTTTTAAAAGTTTAAATACGGACTTCAATACATTTTCAGTTTTTGTAAATAGATTGAACGAATTTATAGACATGAATTAGAGCTGAAATAAGAGCCAAGCAACTTTTGTTGAAGCAGCTATTGCAAAAAAATCGTTCTGCACGAGTAAGATCATTCGATTCAATGTGTCTTGCGTATCGAAGACATTAAACATGAGCCAAATTTTCAGTCATCAGAGAGACATATTAAAATATCATTTTTACCAAGTTTGGCTCCAATACATCTTTCCTTGTAAAAATAACTTATTGCTTCTTTTTCCAAGAAAGATTGTTGCAACAGAGTAGCATCTTGATCATAAGTTGTTCCAAATAGTTTTCAGCTATTAAGTTAACATCGATATCATCATAATAATTTTTGTTTTCATACGATGGTAACAAGAATGGTTTCATCACGAGTTGGTAAGACGTTACCACAATCCAAATAATATTGCTTAGTTTCCCCATCATCTTAGGCATAAATTTCCAGGCCAAACCAGCCAACTTATTGTGCTAAAATCTTGGCCTACTTTGATAGTGTTTCGGTGTATGATTTAAACCAAATGGTACTTCTTTCCGACATCACATGGAAAAGATACCAATTAACGTTTTAGCTTTGTAGAAACTGCATCGGAAAAGATAAGTTTAATCGGAATATTTTCTTATGTGATGCAGATGGAACAGCTTAAGAGTGAAGAATGGAATGATCAACATCCAAAATGTATGACATCCAGTTCAATGCATTATTTGTTTATTACATTCGAATGAACTGACTCCATGCATTATTTAGTTATGCAAGAGAAAGAAAAACAACAATATTAAAATTCAACAAAGAAATGAAAACAATTTTAATTATCCGGAACATCGTAGATCACTTGAACTAATCAAATTCAAATAATGCAGAGACAGACTACTACCAACCACTACTAGACACAGATATTAAGGCCATGTCTGAAGATAAAACATCTCTATTAGATACTAATAAAATAGCGAGAACAGATTGTGATGATAAGTTAATGAAAATATAAAAAAAATGTTGCTGTCAGAACCTATCATAACAAAATCTGAGGAAATGTCATACAAAAACCAAGGTCCATTCTTAGACTAAGGATTAGCGTTTACTATCACACACTTCGGTAGTAATAAATCCCGTTGGGACCGCGACTGAGGCTTTTAGGTCCTATCGTTTCCCTTTCATCAGTCTGTTTAAATAGATATACGATATAGCCATGATAAATCAGTAGTGTCAGATTTGGCTTCTTATAATTGTAAAAGAAATTTTTGTTAAATGCATCTTTTAAAGAGAATTAAACTAAAATAAATTATAATCCATCCCTGGAGGTCTTTATTGTCTTATAAATTAAAATCCAACTGAATAATGACAATCGGCTCACCTTCCAACAACTTTTACGATAGGGTACATCAAAAGCATTATTTTTACAAGTTTCCATGAAATGCCTCAACAATTCCATATTATTTACAAAAATCAAATTGAATTGAAATTAAAAACGGTTTCTAAAAAGTATTTTATCTTATCAGTATTTTAAACGTGTTCCTTACCTTTAACCTTGAAAACCTCAGTTAAATTTTGAAAGAAAAAAAAACATTTTTAACCTAGTATTATGACATTAAATTAAGTCAAGTCAGCAGATATTAAAATAAAAAAAGTAACAAAATCAAGCCTTAATAAAAAAAAATGGAAATTTAAAATACCAATCGATGCAAAAAATTATTTTAACAATAAAAAGTGAAGTTAAATAAAAATTAATCAGTGCCTTGCCTTGCTTTGCCTTTTTATACCATGAAATTATAATTTAAAATAAATTAAATTAAAAAAAAAAAACAGATAACAGCAGATCAATGAAACTATTTTTTTTTTCATATAAATTTTTATTGTTATCATTTAAAAATTTAATTTATTACTCATTTTGTTTTATCGTTAACTTTAAAACACTCATACATAATTTTTAGATCAAACCACATTTAGAAGAAAAAAAATACAAATAAAAAAATATTATGGCCAACACTTCTATTCAATTTAATTTGATTTTAAATGCGAAACAAATTTGTTCAAAAAAAAATAAAATAAGCATATCGCGTGGTTTTACTTATCAGTTTCTGTCCGTTTTGCAGACAAATTGCCAATTAAATTTGATTAAAGTGATGAATTTTATTTGTTTTGAATTTGTATGAATAATTGTGATGAATTTGTTTCATTTAAAGTGAAATTTGAACACTGTGAATTTAAAATGCACCGAAAATTTCTCTCCCTTCTCTCGGAGCGCGGTGCATCAGATCAAACGAATGAGCTCAAGGCTCGAGTTCAAAATTTATCAGAAATGAGCTTAAAATTGAATTTCGCAACGTCTCGCAAGAGCCATGAAAGGAACCTCGTCCACTAAATGAATCAACCTTTCCAGTATTGCGATGCATTTTCAATTTACAGTGTAAAAAAATTGGCCATAATACATAAAAATTCTATATTAATATTTTATTTTATGTTAGTTTTAATTTAAAATAAATTATTTTAATTTAAATTTAATTTAAAAAAAAAAAAATATCAATGTTTATAATTCAAAAAAAAAAATAAGATAAAATTAAATAAATTGTAATTGTTCCTTAAAATGTATATTTTTTTCACATTATTATGATTAATTTGAACTTAATTTTTTTTTCATTGTTGTTTTTTAATCGTCAAATTGCTTTGCGTTTCCATTTTATTGTGTCATTTTCTCACTCATTTTAATTTAACTCAAATTCACACGAAATTTGCACTAATTTTAATTTTTTATTTTCCTTAATTGTTCTTGATTTTACATAATTTGGTGCTTATTGTCCATTGTCTTTTAATTTTTTCAATGTATTCGTGTGTGTTTTATTTTTTTGTAAATTGTTATTCTTGAAATTCAATTCAATTCAAAATAAAATATTAAAATTAAAATAAAATCTAATAAAAGTTCATGTCTTATCTCGTTTCATTGATTTCAAATCAACGAACCAAAACCAAATTCAAAATAAAACAAAAAAAAAATGAACAATTTCATTAAACATTTAACGAAACGGTGTGATATTACTATGAATAAATTGTGAATATAAAAAAAAACTATGACAATAATTGTGAAATATAAAAAAAAATACAATTCAAATGATAACACAGGAGTACAAACAACGGAAATATATGTTAGAAACAGGAACTTCGCCATCGGATATGTTTAATAAATCACTTGGTGCATCGAGTGGTTCACTGAGTTCAAGTATTTCAATATCAGATCGTAGTTGTTCCACGGATTGTGTTGAAGAGTATATTAATGATATGCCATTTGCTGGTAAGTACAAAAAAAATATTAATTTTTAAACTTAATTGAATTTTGTATTGATTCTGATAAAGAAAGGTAATGAATGAAATGAAATGAAATGAAAAAAGGAAGTTGAATGTTTTTTTGGTAATAAGTCACATGATTTGGTGATAACATCAAATTACATGGGTGTGTGATAAGAAATGGTAATTCAAGGTTTCATTTAAAAAAAATTTATTTGAATATTGTGGATGATGAGTCAGTCTCAGTAGAAAACGAGGCGCTGTGCTGAGTGAGTCACTGCCGAAAGGTTTCAGTGGCGGTAATCTGGTAAATGCCAGAAAGGCCGCAGTCGATCGTCTTGTAAAAGTTATGTATAGCGTAAATTTTAAAGAAAATCATACAGAATGCCAGGGCCGTTAACAATTAATCCGCCCGATTAAGGGGTAACGAGAAAGTGCCCTTATAAGAAAATTTCTTGGCGAATCAGAGTCTTATAGTAACTGGTGTCTTTTTTAGGTGAATTTCGTTGTCTTAAAATCTTACAGTGTAAGTGAGTAAAGTAGAAAAGTCCTTAAAGAACACCAATGGGTAGCCTGTGAGTCTTATTATGGTCCTTGGAGCCAGAGCCGTGTGCAATCTTTCAAATTTTGAATCAAATTTTCATACATTGTACAAATCTCAAGGGAGCCAAGCGACCCCAGCTACCCCTGGTAGATACGCCCCTGCAAATGACCATAATCTACAATTTTTTTTGGATAGAAATCGTCAGACAATCTGATGAAGGCCAAAAAAATTAAAAAATACAAATCAAGACGAGACATTTCTACTTACTTTAAAATTCTTTCATTGAAAAATTCCTTCTAATGCACTTTTTTTCCTTGTAATTCCTTTTAATTTTATTTTTTGACAAATTACAAGTCTTTTATCCGGCTTATGAATTTTATGTGCAATTTATTACAAGATTTATTGTTATTTTTATTATTATTAAACTTCTCTTTTTTTCTTGTTTTCCTTCTTTTCCCTTATTTCTATCACTTAACACTTTCAAAGTATATTTATTTAGTTGCCCAAAAATAAATAAAATTAAAATTAATTGCATTCTTATTGCATTGCATTGCAGACACTTATTTAACACGAGATTTCATTTAAAAGAAAATAAAAAGGAAAAAAATAAAATAAAATGAGTATGTTGAGGAATTTAATATGAAAAAGTGAAACGTATTCGTGAAAGATTTGAATAAGTGCATTTCAGGTAAATGGAATGTATGAAGAAGTTTGAGGTCGGAATTCAAAAAAATGCTTGTAATTACTTTTTTAACGGTTTTTTGATGAAATTTCAAATTAAAATTTGATCATCATACGTACGTTACTACTTTATTTCATTAACTCATTCGAGTCATCCGTTGCGACAACGCAACACCTACTTTGAGGTCATTTTTCTCGTTCATATCAAAAAATTTCTTTGTCAATTTTTTTTAAGAGTCTTAATTTAAGATATTTTTTACCAAACAGTTGAATTTAAACCAAAAACTAAAAAATTATGAGCTAAACTTTTAAGAAAAGTCGCGTTTTTTTCATTCTCGTACAAGATTTCTGTATGTATTTGTGTAGCACTTATACGTTTTTTATTTTGGCTCTCCTGTAAAATTTTTATATGAAACCTGAAATTTTCATCCAAGAGAAAAGTATTTACTTTTGCCTAAAGAATAGATCGTAGAAGAACTTTTTGTTCAAAACTCAATATTTCTAGGAGCGGCGTCGAATGAGTTAAATCAATCAATTAAATTTTAAAAAAATGGCAGCTAATTGTAATGTTCGCCTTGTGCCGACTTCTCAAGGAAAATATATACTAGAGGAAAGTGGTTTTAGGTAAATAAAAGGGATAACGTGAGTAATTAAAGGTCACCAATATACAATGATATCTACAAATTCTGCTCAGTCTAAACAGTATTGGCGATGCATAAATCGAACCTGCAATAGAACTTTGAAAACTAATTTCAACATTGAACGCAGAGTAATCACATATGGTGGACACTGCATAGCCTCACCTACATGAGGCGGATTATACAATAATTCAAGTTCAGAAGTACGTTTGTACTATAAAGCGCTGTGTAGAGTCACATACAAACGAGGGTCACATCCTTCTGTAATATACCACGATGAAATTGCAAACGTCCACGATGAAGAAGTAAAATCTAAATTGTTGGAACGCAACAACATAATGTTTCGGATCGTCATTAAAACTGAAGAAGAGAAAAATCACGAGTCGTGGCATTTAATATTTGTGCTATTTCTTATAAGAAGCCTTTCAAATGAGAGTCTTCCCAAGTAAATGTGATTCGAGCACCCTAGTAAAAGGGTCAAGAAAAACAAAATTTAATTAAGAATCATAAAAGATCGTTTTTCGAATTGATCTTGAATCTCATTTCCTTGCAAATTTCATTACACTGACTGTAAAATTCCAGACAGGTCCCTGAAACGCATTTTTTCCTTGAATCTTACCATGAAATCGAACATTAGTTGCATTTTATTGTTATTTTCTTCTATAATCCACAGAATTTACAAGCATTTAAGTGAAAAAAAAGATACGAATTTTAATATTAATGAAAATAATAAAATGAGATGAGAGAAGAAAACTGACAGTAAAATATTCTAATTGCATGCCTCTTCTTATAAGAATTGCATTTGCATTTTAAAAATTGTTAAATATCCGAATGCATTTCCATAAATTTCAATTGATTAGGGTGGGATGAATTTCATTGAAAGGAAATTTAAAAAAAAAATCTTTTGATTTAAATGAAAACTTCTGATCTTATTTAAACTACAGATGACGCTTCATCACAAATTTTGATGATTATTCAAATTTTATAATATGAGCCCTATTCCAGGGATGCTTAAATTCATTTCATCACATGACCTTCCTTCATCATTTCAATTTAATTTTTTTCTTGCTTCTTGTTATTCCAGTCAAATTTCAAACTAAATTTAAATTAAATTGAAATTAAAACGCACACAATATTTTTTTTTTCTAATTCAAATTTAGTACTAAAATGAAAAATTTATAAAAAAAAACAGCAGAATAACAGAATGCATAACACATGTTTTCTCATCATTATACATCACATTTAACAACATATGCACTATAACACTTTTATCACACACAACAACAAAAAATTGGAATAGGAACAGAAATTAAAATTAAAATAAAAATCATACGAGATCGCATATGTGCCATGTGTGTGTGTGTGTACATGCAAAGTCTTGTTTATGTTTTTTTCATTTTATTATAATTTTACATTGCAATCATTTTGTTACAAGAGTTTATTTATTTTTGAATTTGAATTTTTTCTAGGTTGTGGTCTATATATTTTTTGTATTTTATTGAATTATTTATTTGAAAATAATGCTAATTTGAATGAGAACATGTGATATTTTGATATTTTACATTTCAAACTTATGTTTTTTTTTTTTAAATTGAATGGAACAGAAATGGCAGGATAAAATGAAAGGACAAACGGAAGTTGTCACGCAATTTCAAATAAGATATGATAAAAAAAAATTGAAATGTCATGGTGGCATGTTATTGATTGTGATTTCAATGATGAGGATGATGATGATGTTCAAGGTTAAATTAAATTAATTTTTTTTTGGGAGGTTTTTTTTACTTTGAAATTTAAACGAAAATGGAAATCATTGAAAAAATGTCACTAATCATTGAAAAAATGTCGCTAATCATTGAAAAAATGTCGCTAATCATTGAAAAAAATGTCGTCAACATTGAAAAAATGTCGATAGTCATTGAAAAAATGTAACTAATCATTGAAAAAATGTCGTCAACATTGAAAAAATGTCGATAGTCATTGAAAAATGTAGCTAATCATTGAAAATTGTCGCTTATCATCGAAAAAATGTCACAGATCATTGAAAAAATGTCACTTATCATTGAAAAAATGTCGCTTATCATTGAAAAAATGTCGCTCATCATTGAGAAAATTTCGTTAATCATTGAAAAAATGTCGCTTATCATTGAAAAAATGTCACTTATCATTGAAAAAATGCCGCCAATCATTGAAAAAATGTCACTTATCATTGAAAAAATGTCACTTATCATTGAAAAAATGTCGCTTATCATTGAAAAAATGTCACTTATCATTGAAAAAATGTCGCTTATCATTGAAAAAATGTCGCTTATCATTGAAAAAATGTCGTTAATCATTGAAAAAATGTAGCTAATGATTGAAAAAATGTAACTAATCATTGAAAAAATGTCACAAATCATTGAAAAAATGTAACTAATCATTAAAAAAATGTCGCTTGTCATTGAAAAAATGTCGCTAATCATTGAAAAAATTTCATCAATCATTGAAAAATGTCGCTTATCATTGATAAAATTGCGCCAATCATTGAAAAATGTTGCTGATCAGTGAAAAAATGTCGCTAATCATCAGAAAAATGTCGCTTATCATTGAAAACATTTGGCTAATCATTGAAAAAATGGCGCTAATCATTGAAAATATGTCACTAATCATTGAAAAATATCGCTAATCATTGAAAAGCTTCCAGAATTGTGAAAAAAAACTTCTGAAATTTGAATTCTCATCTAAACATTATTCTGACATCTAATTTTTTCATGAAACCTCTTCTTTTAACCTCACATTTCAAATCAAGTTAATTTTCAAATGAATCCACAAATTCCTCTCTGTTTTTTTTCACTACCCATATAAATTTCAACACACTCATAAATGAACAGTCCATTTACTCTCTTTTAATTTTTTTCTCATTCATTGAATTACGCACATACACACAAAAACCTCATTCATTCATTCAATGCATCATCAAAACAAAACAGAATCAGTCATTGTTGAAACGTGTTTCAGTGCAGACTGTAATTTAATTTTTTTCTGTGTCTGATCAGAATTTCATTGAAATAATAATAATGAAAGAACAACGTGTGTGACGATAATTTTTTTTATTCATAAGAATCTTCAATATACAAATAAAAATTTAATGAAATCATTAAACGTCTGAAGTTTGTTTACCTTTAACTCATCGCAAGTGCCTGAAATTTTCACAAAATACGATAAAATTCAATTTAATCAAAAAAAAATCGCGCCATGCCTCAACTTTGATATTCAATTAAAATTTTATGATATTTGGGTGTATTTTAAATTTATTGTTATTATTATTATGAACTGATAAAAGTCACATTTAAAATTAAAAAAAAAAATCAGCTGATAAGGAATCAACTGGGTTAAAAACTTAAAATATGCAAGAAAATTCAATGAAAATAAAAATAAAATAATAACAAAAAAAAAAATTTAATCAGTGATTTTTTTTAAAATAAATTTTTTTGTTTAATTTCAAGAACAGATTTAATTTTAATGTAAAAGTAAATAAATAATAAAAAGCATAAAAAATATTTGCATGTGATGAAATGACGATGACATAATTTGATTAAAAATTATTTTAACAAGTAAAAATTAAAGTTAAGTTTCAAAGGAATCAAGGAAAAGTGCGTTCATAAATTTACTTTAATTTACGTTTACAAGGTTAATTAAAATGATTATTTAAATTAAATTACAATTTTACATTGATATGATACAAAAAAAAATTAAAATAAAATTTCATAGAAGTTCTAACTGATTTATTGCATCGATTAGACAAAAAGAAACTGAAAAAATGAAATGAAGTTATCTTGAAAGTGCATTATATTTTACTATGAAATAAAAGTAATTAAATGTATAAATTTATGATAGTAAATTAATCAAAGTGTGTTGAAGGGTTATTAAAAATGAGAATATTCATCATAATTCATAAAAATTAAAATAATTTATTATAAGAAAAAAAATTAGAACGAAAAATGGAAGATTAATTTTCGTTATTTAATGGATGATTTTTATTACAATTAATTTAATTTAATGGAATACAGAAATTACTACCGCTGTTTTGTTCAGATCATTAAAGCAATAAATTAGGTTTGTATTTTAATTTATTATTGAAATTATGATTGATTAAGTTGTAAAAGGTTTTTAAGTCAATTTAACCCATTGGGGACGGATATGAGAAGAAAAAATTGAATTAAAATTAAAATGAAGCGGCTTTTTGTATGAAACTTTTGCATGAGGACATTGTTTAGAGTAATTTTAAAAGACTTAAAACCGGTTTAGATAACGCTGATCTGAGAGGCATCAAGAAAATCCTCAATCATAGGTCAGTGGCACATCAAAGAAAACTAAGTTTCCATTCTCCTCAAGTATTGATCGTGATCGTGCTGCCCATCAAATTAACTCAATATTCATATCGTTGGGCCCTTGATCAGGCTAAGGGTGACAAAAGGCTTCATATATCAAAGAGTGAGCCCTGGAAGTCGATTATTGACTTAGTCGTCCAAATCATCCATGTTGGAAACAACTTGGGGAGTGCCCCAAGGCTCTCACATCGGTCCACTGGCATTCAATCTTTTTGTTGACTCAATAGGAGATGTACTCAAAGACGCAAAGTTTATCATGTATGCCGATGATGTTAAGATTTTCTTGCCCTGTAAAAGCTCTATCTGACTCTTCATTTTTATAATCCAGTCTCTAAAATTTCTCAGAATGGTGAACCAGATTGGGTTTACAATTGAATGTCCCAAAATGTAAGCAAATGTCATTCACAAGATCACCAACCCCAATCATGAACCTATACGAACTGAAATGTATCCCATTAGGAAGAGTGAACACCTTGATGGACCTTGGAGTTTTGTTCACAAATAAATTGTCATTTAAACAACATATAAATTTTATAACAAGCAAGGCTAGCTCGATGATTGGTTTTATTGGTCGTCAAATGAAGGAATTCTCAGATCCATACGTTTTTCAATCTGTGTATTATTTCTTTGTTCGTTCAAAGCTCGAATACTACTCGGTTGTCTGGTCACCTTATCAAGCAATTTACGTGACGAATTTAGAACGAGTCCAAAACAAGTTTGTGACAGTTGCTGTTTCACATCTCGACTCGAAACAGGACACTCCTCTACTACCATTCAGCTGATAAATGTTCCGTTGTTAGAATGCAGATGGGCTCAAGCTATGAATATGTGTGTTTTTGATCTTTTAACGACTAAAATTGACTGTCCTCTTCTGCTTGAACTACTCCCATTGAATTGCCCAAGGCGTCAACTGAGAAATTATGAAATTTTTTATCTGTGAGGGTTAAATTATGACATTTCCGTGAAATTCATACATCAAAATTTTGATTCTGATATTTTTCAAACAAGTCATTGACCCTTTCCTACTTCTTGATGACTTCGATTCAAAACTATACAATGTAAATTTAATATTCATAAATCTTTAAATTGAAGAAAACATCAAACGAGAATACATTCGATACATCGATAATAATAAAAAATTATGTAAATTCCATGATCTGCCACGATCATTTATGAATAATTAATTATGCGGGTTATCACAACATCATAAGAATTGAACATGCAATAAATCACCTTTTATTCAATAATTTATTTAACATTTCAAGCGGCTTCGATACCACTTTCATGTGTGTGTAAAATTTCATTATTTTACTTAACTTTCAACTATAAAAAGGATCGTTTTCTGTTTTATTAAGAAAAAAAGTATCGGGGGATACCCTCCTTTAAAAGCACAATACAATGAAGGTCATATGACATCATTTTCCAAGTTTCATTGAAATGTTGTATCACATGAAAGAAAGTGTGACTCACCTCAAATTAATGCTAATTTTTCTGTTTATTCTCTGTAGACTAAATTAACAGACATGCAATTTTTTCTGTTTGATTAGCAATAAATAATATAAAAAAGTGAATCATATCAGTTTCAAATTATTTTCCAATAAAAATGTGTATCAATTGATTCAAGAGATTGCTTATCTCCAATAAAAATGATAAGAAAAGTCAATATTTACGGTTTAAGTGAATTCAATTTCAAAATCTCCTTTTATTTTATTTGTATAAAAATAAAAAAAGTATAAATAAATAAATAAATATTTTTTAAATGTAATCCAACACCAATCAAATAAACGTGAAGCCATAACACAGCATGAGCATTAGAGGTATTTTACGTCGAAATAATTGTTTATCAAGAATTTAATATTGCTTATGATAATAAAATTGTATTGTATATTTATGTGCATAATCATCACACACTGCTCTCTAAATACATAATTGATGACACAGTAAGAAAAAATTACATACATTGAAGAAGTAGTAAAATAAAAATTGATTGTTATCACATGATGATGAATTTTTAAAAGAAAAAAATTATATTAGTAGAAAAAAGTCATAAAAGTTTATTAATTTTCTTGGTATTTATGGTTATTATTATAAAAAAGTTATTCAAATTCTAGTGCATCTGATAATTATTATGAAATTTAATAATGTTTAATGTATGAGGAGAGCGGTCTAACTACTAATTATAAGAGAAATATTGTTGTGCGCGTCGCTACATAATTTGAATTTTTATTTTTATTATTTGAGACGAGAAATTAACTTTGATTGTTTGTTCAAATAATTTTCAATATCGTACTTGATACTTGAAGATGCAGAGATTGCATTTAACTCATTAAAAACCATCTTGTTTGCTGTATTTTCAAATTTCAATAACTTTTCGAGGTTTTTTTTCAATATTTGCTCAGATTTTTAAAAAACTCCTCAAGGTTTTTTTTTCAAAATTCGCTCAGTTTTTTTCAAAAACTCATCCAGGGGCTTTCAAAATTCGTTCAGATTTTTTAAAAATTCATTTAGGGTTTTTCAAAAACTCATTCAGGGCTTTTCAAAAACTCATTCAGGGTTTTTCAAAATTCGTTCAGATTTTTTAAAAATTCATTTAGGGTTTTTCAAAAACTCATTCAGGGCTTTTCAAAAACTCATTCAGGGCTTTTCAAAAACTCATTCAGGGCTTTTCAAAAACTCATTCAGGGTTTTTCAAAATTCGTTCAGATTTTTTAAAAACTCATTCAGGGTTTTTCAAAATTCGTTCAGATTTTTTAAAAACTCATTCAGGGATTTTCAAAATTCGTTCAGATTTTTTAAAAACTCATTCAGGGCTTTTCAAAAACTCATTCAGGGTTTTTCAAAATTCGTTCAGATTTTTTAAAAATTCATTTAGGGTTTTTCAAAAACTCATTCAGGGCTTTTCAAAAACTCATTCAGGGTTTTTCAAAATTCGTTCAGATTTTTTAAAAATTCATTTAGGGTTTTTCAAAAACTCATTCAGGGCTTTTCAAAAACTCATTCAGGGCTTTTTAAAAACTCATTCAGGGTTTTTCAAAATTCGTTCAGATTTTTTAAAAATTCATTTAGGGTTTTTCAAAAACTCATTCAGGGCTTTTCAAAAACTCATTCAGGGTTTTTCAAAATTCGTTCAGATTTTTTAAAAATTCATTTAGGGTTTTTCAAAAACTCATTCAGGGCTTTTCAAAAACTCATTCAGGGCTTTTCAAAAACTCATTCAGGGCTTTTCAAAAACTCATTCAGGGTTTTTCAAAATTCGTTCAGATTTTTTAAAAATTCTTTCAGGGTTTTTCAAAAGCTCATTCAGAGTTTTTCAAAAACTCATTCAGGGCTTTTCAAAAACTCATTCAGGGCTTTTCAATAACTCATTCAGGGCTTTTCAAAAACTCATTTAGGGCTTTTCAAAACCTCATTCAGGGTTTTTCAAAACTCGTTCAGATTTTTTAAAAATTCATTCAGGATTTTTCAAAAACTCATACAGAGTTTTTCAAAAACTCATTCAGGGCTTTTCAAAAACTCATTCAGGGCTTTTCAAAACCTCATTCAGGGTTTTCAAAATTCGTACAGATATTTCAAAAACTCATCCAGGGGTTTTCAAAATTTGCTCAGTTTTTTTTAAAAAAACACCTCGAGGGAAAAATTTTTCAAAGTGTTTTTTCAAAATTTGTTCAGATTTTTCAAAAACTCATCCATGGTTTTTTCAAAATTCGTTCCAATTTTCTAAAAACTTCTGCAGCTTTTTCAGTCTCCTTGAAAACTTATTTTGATTTGAAAAATATGCCTTTAAATGCATTTTTCACTATTTTTTGAACAATCACCATAATTTTGTGTCATATTTTCCCTGCCTCCTCATTTTACTGTAACAATACCATTAATGAAATTCATACAACACCAGAATAATAGCACTGTTTATTATCACGCATTATTAAAACTTTTCATAATATCTTTTCAAATAAACATTTTTTTTATATTTACATTTTCTGTGTATATCAGTTTTGAGTGCACTTTGTTTGTTTATATCCAACTCTAATCAAATGAACAAGCACAATATTTGATTATACTGATATTTGATTTACACCTTTTTTTAATTGACATGAAATACAAAACAGCGAAACTAAATGAAATTTAATGAATTATGTTGCGGATTAGGTTGGTTCGTTACTTGAAATGAAAAGTTTTTGTATTGATTGCTGCTTTGAATATCGTAGGCATCCTATTTGAATGTTCCATGGGATTAAAAATATTATTCACAGTTTGAATCGATATGAAACTAATTTATTTCACGTTATTTTGTTTGGTTTGCATTGAATTTTATGTGAAATAAATGAATTTGCAGTGTGATTAAACCGTGTCTTGTAGTTTGTAAAATTAAACAAGGTTTGTAAAATTCATACAACGAAAAAAACAATTAAACATGGTTAGGGTGGCCAGTCAATTTAGGGTGGGACAAAGTTTTACAAGGACAGTATCGGTGATCTCAATGAGTTCAATTGAGGTCTATTTACTGTAATAAGCTGAAAAATCTCACAGTTATTAAAAGTCTTTTTAGGAAAAATAATTTCAAATGTTTGTGAGTGATCGGCAACCCTATAATTTAAAAAACCATCAAAAGCTCTTATTTCTTGTCTTACAAACCACTATTTTTTCCATTATTCTTCAATTTCGACACATTTATTACAAAACAATAATCATTTATAACATTAGACAGGCTTCTCTGATCAAATGAAGCAAAACATAAAACCCATAACATTTATCATCGGATTATTATTATTTTTCTCTCTTCATCTCAACATAAAACCACAAAATGCTAACCAAACACCATATAATTAAAATGAAATAAAACGAAAAAATATACAACAAAAAAAACACATCTTTAAAAAAAGATCTTTCAATGTATAGACATTTTAATGTTAATACACATTTTAACGACCACCGATAATCTGTGAACCGGTGCATTACTGATCCATGTTTTTTTTACTCGTATTTTGCTTTTTTTTTCTTCTTAACTCTTTTTACCTCTTATTTGAAGTTATTTTAAAGTTAAATGTGTGTGAAATGAAAATTTTTACATTGAAGCATGTATTAAAATATTTTTAACAAGATAATCATTTAATAAAAACACTGCATTTTGCAAAGTTCATTTTAATTTTAATCAAAAAAAAGAATCTTAACACAGAAATCTTTTGAATTGAATTGAGTTTCGCTTGCTGTGAAATGACGTAGAAGAAGGAATATCAGCATTTTAATATATGTAAAATAAGTTTAAATGGTTAAAGTGGACATAATCCGGTTTTAAATATGAATTTATTCATATTTTTTTTGTGTGTTTTTAACAGTTACAAAACGATTATACATTTTTGTATTAACAGTTAAAATGAAATTTGCATTTCATATTTGAATTTTTTATGTGTATGATTTTTTTTTGGTGTTAATGTTCTTTTGATACCATTTGTGGTGCTTATGAGTGAATTTTAAATAATCAATGGTCAGTGAATTTTTTTCGAAGGCTTGCTGAAATTACCATCCACCAACCCCTGAACCTCTGGATTTGAAATGTTGCGACTTTGGGACTTAAAAAAGGTCACTTTACGGCCTGTCTGTTACTTTGGAAAGATCAGCTTTGTTTCAAAAGCCTCTTTTACTTTAGTCATGTGAAACTGGCTCACAGGGAACATAAGCTCAAGTTGTCAAGAACAAGAACCATTCACTGCCAATGCATATCCAAATAAGGCAGATTCATTTCACTCAGTACCACGCAAATTTCACAATTCAACTGGCGTCAGGGAAACATTTCTTGTTTTACAATTACTATCATTGTTTACACAATAAATAACAGCAATTAAATGTATAATTGACTCATTTTTTTTCCCTAAACAAACGATAAATATTTTCAATAAAGAACATGGAGTTCTAATCATTAAGCATTGAAAAGATAAGACTGTAAGACTGTAAATTGTATCAAACTCATTTTATTTTAAAAGAAAGGTTTCATTGAATTTAACTCTAATGTGATATTTCTTATGATGATTTTATGTCTTAGGTATACGAAGAACTTTATTTAAAAAGATTATAATTATATGCCTCTTTTTATCAAATTAGTACCTGTCCCTTTCTTCTTAATTAATCTCATTTTGAATATAAACCTAAAATTAAAATTAAAATAATATGAGATTAACATTTCAACATGTCTTTTTTGATATTCTTTTATTTTGATATAATAATAATAATAATTTTACACTCTCAACCATAAACCAATGGGACCTCAATGGGAACAAGGCATATGCACACTAAGTTAAAGAAACGTCCCACAGTGTTTGAGGTGATTTACTTCTTAAGAAGAGTCTTTTGTTTGTCAATTACTTAGAATGTCATTACGGGATTAAATTCTAAGGTCATCTGATATGTACCGATTTTGAAAGACCCAATATTTTGGCCATTAGTGTTATTTGTGATCATTTACGGACGATTTTCGATTCACAGTGTGCTTATTGATTTCTTGTCTCTTTTTCTCTTCTTCTGCTTAAATATTCTCTACCGAAATAACATAAGTCAAATATGAATATTAATGATTATTTTTTTTAATTTTAAATATTTTTTTTTAAATAAAGGTGTGTTTCATATTAAAACGAAAAAAAAATTATGGTAATTTGGTCCACATTAAAATTTAACGCTTTAATTAATAACAAAATTAACGTTGAAAAGATAGACCATAAAAGGAATAAATACAATTCAATAAAAATTAAAATTAAATAAAAACATGATTAAGTGGATCAGATAAAACGGAAATAAATCAAGATAAAATTCAAATCTGAATTGATTGATACGTAAACTTTCTTCTTTGTACATGATTTTTTTCAAAGTTTGATGAAATGACGATAAAAGGTTTTAGGTTTACAACAATTGAAAACGACAATAACTATCAGTCATGGGTCATTAGTTTGATGTGAATTAAAATGCATTATTTTTTTTTGTTTCTTTTTTTTAATGAGAAATCGTGATATTTTGTTGATCATTTTTCATTTCACGCTTTCTCGTTACTATTCCTATTGTTTAAAGGTGGTTTTAAAGGTGTTGCAAAACAAAGACAATTCTTATTTTTTTTTTCTTGTCATATCTTAACAAAGAATCTCTTATTCTACGATTTGGTTTTTTCTTACAAAGAGAAATACGTCAATTTAAGTGAAACAATAGAAAATATAAAATATGGAGGAGACGAGACGATGATGCTTTAAATCATGTGAGTTTTTTATTTTAAGCAAATAAATTCATTAATCGCTTCGTTGAACACTGAAATTTAAAGTTGCGGAATTTAAATGGACATTTTGAAGTTAATTTTTCATGTCTGGATGAATATTGACTAAATTTCGACACTTTGCAATTTTTTATTCTTGGGTCTTATGATCAACAGGCTTCAAAGTCCAAATTGGTCGAAATTTAAAAACGATTAACGAAACGATCAACCCTCAGTCGGTCCTCAATTCAAAGCTTAGCGTTCTATTTGAAAAAAGGCTCAGTAAATAATGTCCCTCAGAATTCAAACCCATGTTCGATATACATTACAGGTGGAAATAGTATGAATAAAACCCTTTGGAAACGCTGTAAGGCCTTGTACCCTACCCTATACTAAGCAACTAAATGTAGGGACCAAAATGTCCCTGGACATGATGAAGTTCAAACCGACTACAAAAGCATAAAATTCAGCTGCTAACCTTCGAAAAAATTTATAGATATGAAGTGTGAATTCATTTCCAGGACTCAATCCTCCTCCTCCCTTGAAAATCAGTCAAAAATTAAAGACCAAAATAACAAAAAAAAAGAAAATAAGTTACGAAGAATCTGGAGGCTTATATTGGCCAAATAAAAAGTGCGAATATTTAAAAAATGATAATTTTATTTCTCCTCTCAAGGAGCCCCTCCTCTTCTTTGAAAAGTAAGCCTTGGGACAAAATATTTGAAAAATACTGTAAACTGACTTATTTAAAAAAAAATTGAATTGTATTTTTTTTCATTTTTTTAACGTCTTCAGATATCTCCAAAATATCATCATAACATTAATGACAAGCAAAATACCCTATTTTGAATATAAATTGAAAGATAAATAATAATAATTTTAACAAATGACATCTTTACATATAATTTGGGAAACAAAACAACATTTGTAAGTTGTCTCATCATTCAAAACAGCTCTATTTTTGTTATTATTGTAATTTATTTTTTTCATATAAATTTTTAAAATAACTCATAAAACAGAGCGATATCCACTAAATTAGGGGCGTTATTTCAATTTCAATCCATTTCATATAAAAATGAAAAAATACAAGTCATGGTAGTTTTCAATCTTGTAAAACAAAACGCTAAGTGCAAAGAAGTACAATTATGTGGCATTTTACGTGTTTTCGTGACTGTCTCTATTTATAATTGCCTGTAAAATTGTTCTATTTTCATATGCTACGGTCATGTTTTTGTTATTTTTTTGGTTGGCATTGACATCTAATTTCGCCCTATATTGAAATTATTTTGTGACATGATTGCGTGTAAAGTCCCCTCTTAGGTGACATTGCTACTGTTCATTTAAACGTTAATGACTTTGGCAATGAAATTTTAATATAATTTTTGACAGTGATTCTCAATTCAAAATTTCAATTTCAACATGTGCTTCACTTCAATATTGATTAATGATGTTCATTTTTTCGGTTAACAGAGTAAATTCAACAGATAACGATCGATATTTTAAATGAGATTCTCAATTAAAACAAAAAAAAAAACGCACTTCCTTTTATTTCATTGTACAAACACTTTTCGTTCTTTCAAGTAGCGTTCAAGTTCAACTTTGAAATGGCTCTTCTGTAATTTAATATGAAATGAAATCAAATCAACACTCAAACAAGGTTTTTTTTATTACCAGCATCATGATGGTCTTGAAATGTGAATCAACAGGTTACTTTAAATCTGAGATGTAACGTTAACCAAACAATGTAATGTGTGATATTTAAAAAATATTATTTAAAATATAAATATAAACAAACAATCAGATGCGTGTTTGATGCATTAACACATAAAAAAATATCTTTTATACTGAATTATGTTATTGTTTTATTTACAAGCACAATATGAATCTTATCTCATATGAGTCGGTTTTAAAATGTTGTAAGAACTGGAAGGGACCGTTCTCGTAAATTGAGATTTTAAAACAAATAAAAATTAAATTTAAGTGTTTACCACGCATTTACATTAAAAAAATTAGATTTATTTTTATTTAATGTGAAAGGGCATTTATCGATAATTTAAAATTATTTTAAATTGAGTTTTAATGTCTTTCGAAGTCGTATTGAAAATTATTGAAGAAGCATCAAAGAATCTCTTTTAAGCTCATATAATTTAAGAATATGGTCGATGATGCGTAACCTTCATCGTTGTGTCGGAGAATCATGTGAAGTATCAATATAGACGCAGTGGACGCCTTTTCATTTTAAATTTAATGCTGACGGGCGGGAACTCGTTGACCAAGTTGGCTAAATGCCTGGTATGATTGCTAAGAATCTTGCGACGAAGGTTTGGATCCAGTCCAAGGTATGGAAATTCATTTGTTCTTTCGAGTTCCAAAAGAGTTCAAGTTTTATTTAGAATACATAAAAATCCTCCTGGGCTTTTTAGGGGCACTTAGTGAAACCTATGGGCGACTGGATTGGATGACAGCATAAATTGTAAGTCACACGTGAGTAGATCATTAATAAAAGGCGCTTACTATAGAAGCTTAGGCTGAAGTAGCATGAACACAATAGGACCATTAGGACCGCGGTGGAGCTTCTTTATATCTAATCTAATGCTGACAAAACCAGTGGTGGATTGGCCATACCAAAAATCTGGCAAATACTAGAAAGGCTGCAGTCGATCGTCTTGTAAAAGTTAAGTTTAGCGTAAATTTTAAAGAAAATCATACAGAATGCCAGAGTTGTTATTAATTTTCATCCACCGCTGGACAAAACAGGTGTCAAATTCACTTGCCTAAAGTTAATGATTTGTGGATCAAGCTCCCTCCGACCTACTAAGGAATAGAAACGACTCAGTTTTTGCACTTAAGTCATCGTCGATAAAGAAAAACCTGAAAAGTAAAAAAAACGTCGTTTAAAATTCAATTCAATTAAATACCATTGCAAAAAAGTACATAAATAACTTACTTCTAAGACATACTCTACTATTTTCATTTTTTTATCACTCTTCCATTTTATTTAACATTCATATTTATAATAATAATAAATTTTACACACTTGGACACTATTCAAAAAATCATTATTCTTCTTTCAATCTCTTTTTCATATTATGAATATTAACATTATTTGCATACAAATCTCCATAAAAAGAAACAAAAATACAATAATAATAACAAAGACATGAACTCAACTCAATATTCAACAGAGACAATAATTTGCTGCATCTCACATTGAAAATATTACTTGAATATTTACATGACACTGCTGCAGTGCGAGTGTATTTACAGAGATTTTGTTATTTATGACAATTTTTTTTAATGTATGCTCTTTACAACAATATTCATTTTAATAATAAATAAATGTAATTTTTTTATATTTAATTTCAATATATATCAAAAGTAATCTCATTGTATACATTGTACGCATTGCAGTCATGCTGTGGTGCTTTGATTATTTTATTATTTGTTATTAGTAGTTGATTGTCTGTAATATTTAAATATGAGAGCGTTTATTGTTAAAAAAAAATAAAAAAAAAGGTTGTTGATTGTTTCTCTTGTATATGAATATGAATTTGAATTGAGTAAAAGAATTATTATTATTATTATTAATATTTACCACAAAATGCATTGAATAGCATACAGTGAATATTATTATTATGGGGTCATTGAAATGTGTTGTAGAACTAAAAGTTGTTGATTATATTGTTGTAAAATGATTTTTTTTTCTACTTACTTTTATTTTTATTATTATTTTAATAATTGAATCGAATATTGAACGACTACTGGGATGAATGAATATTAAATTAGATATTTAATGGATATGGTAGAAAGTTGTTTGAAAAGAAAGACTTTGTAAGTGCAGTATTTACCGTGTGTATTTAGGATATCACACAGCTTTAAATTGACCACTCTGTATAGGTGATTCAATCTCACCTAGGTGGCAGGGCAGTTTTCCTTTTGACAATCAGCTGATCCTGTTTTGATTTGAATCTAACCTAAAATTCAAATCAGGCAGCCAGAAAAAACAGGTTCATGGCTACTTCATCGATTGACCTAATCACAGGCCTGGCAAGGGAGAGTTGAGCCGAGAACTAAAGTACTTAGCTCAAGCCTCTTTAGACCCACGATAATGTCTGGAAATGAAGTGAATGAGTTGATCAAAACCTGACCTTGATAACAGCTGATAACATTTGACAGTTCCCAATCAGCATATTATCTATCTAATTTGTGTCTTGTAATCCCTGTGAGTCAAGCCAAGGTCAATCCCAACTCTGAAAACTTTTGTCAGCTAAATTTCTCTTCAACTCCTCACTCAAAGTACCTGAAGAGCTTTTAAATCAAGCTACTTCGTACTTAACTTGCTTTTAGCTGTCAAACGTCATTTTGACAGATATGAGGCTCATGACGATGATTTTTTCTGAAATAGAAAAATTTTATATCATATTAAAATCGTGTAACTAACCTGCAGTTTTATTGCTAATGAGCTCCTTTGAATCTTATAACAAAAAACATGTTAATCACAAGTCGTGCCTTTGCGTGAGTGAGTTGTCATTAAACTGCAATTAGTTATTGTGTGGTCTTACTTTTAACGTTTCTCTTTTAAAATCATGTCTTATTCATTCATTTCTGTATTATTAATCATTTTATCTCTCCATTTAATTACAGGTCTCTTTAAAGGTTCCACCATGAACTTAGATAGTGCAAATGCATTTTTCCAACAATACCTTGCCAATTATCGTCAACAACTTCCCCAACCAGTCACATATCAACAAACCCAACAACAAGAACAAATTCAACTGCCCAATCGAAATTCACGTGTTGATATAACAATAACAACGAACAAATATACGTTAGATGATTTTAACTTGGACCAAAATGGGGATGATGCCTCATCACTTAACGGCATTGGAAGTATAATTAGTGGAAAGGATCACGTGTGTGGTGATGATAAGCAAAGTAATGGAAGTGCTACAAGTAGTAATAATAGTAATGGAAGTAAAAGTGGTGTTAATGTGATAAATAATGATATTAGTAAGGTTACAAATAATAATGATATTACCACCGATCTGATGAGTCCGTTTAATGAACAAGAGGAATGGGCCAAGATATCAGAGATCATGGAATCGTTTGGAAGTAGTCTGGTAAGTATTTGCAAAATTTAATATGAAATCCAATCATTTCATTTCATTGAAATATAACAGGACGGTGATAAGAAAGACTCCGAAAATAGTTCACCAAAGAAACTCTTTGAAACACCTCTCCAGAAGTTCCTCAATAAAATCGGGCTGATTCACGTTGATCCGATTTTAGTTGAAAGTGGGTTTGATGATGTTGATTATTTGGTAAACATTTAACTTTCATACTAAATTTCAATCAATAATTCATAAAATTTCGTAGCATGGTGTCTTAACAATGGACGATATGGAAACAATTGGAATACCTGACAACGATCGTTCACATTTAATGGAATCGATCAAAGATCTACCTTTAGCATTAACAAATTATGATCATCTCAAAATACGAGAAGACGCAGCCAAATTAGCTCATGACCAATCAAAATCTAGTCAAAATGGTTCAAATGGCACATCTATGAATGGAACTTGTTCTGTATCACCCCTGACAGTTGAACAATGGCTAGCGGATATAAAATTAGAGGAATATAAAGATATTTTTAAGTAAGTACCTGTTCAATTTTGTATGCAAATGGCGGTTTCTTTTGATTATTTTTTTGTTTAAAGTTAATTTTATTAATTATAATAATAATAATCATAAACAATGAATGCATACTTTGAATACTAATTTAACTTTTTGACGACAATTTGTCTTCCATTTATTAACATTTTTCCTTCTTCATTTCTTTTTTTTGTATTGTATTTTGACTCGCCTTGCATCGTTAACTTAATTAGGAGTCATTTATACACTGATATGGAACGCGTATCTAAAATATGGGAGATTGAATTACAAGCTGTGTTAGAAATTAATAAATTAGGTCATCGTAAACGAATTTTATACTCAGTCGCGGAAAGGAATAAATTATTGCCACCAAATTTGGAGGAGATAAATGGTGTTGATTCGGTAAGAAAATTGATATTATTAATAATAAAAATGTATATCAAGATTTTTATTTATTGAAATGGGTTTGTTTATATTTGGAAATTTAATTTAATAGTCAAATGATGTCATGAGTGATGAATCTCCGGCTAAGATCTCAAATGGAACATCACATGGATCGAGAAGTAATAGTCATAGTAGTTCAAGTAGTCATAGTTATCGTAAGAGCAGGTAAGCATTTTATTTTGACTCGAAATGTAATTTTACAGTCAAGAATAAGTCCAGATTTTAATTATTGGGATAAAATTTAATCGAGATGACCACAATAGGACTCTTTGAGATCGCGGTGGTCCGTTGTAAAAACTAACCTAATCTAAAGTCGTAAAAACAGGTTCGAGGCTCATCAGAACTATGAGAAATATCATCAGGCATCATTTAACGTCGATCAATGTTATTTTATTGATTCTATCGACTCAGAAATTCGAGGGAAAGTCAGTTTCAATTCAACAAAACTAGTTAATCCAATATTTTCGTACTCCTTTATTTTGGCTTGCGGTATCTGGGTTTCAATTCAACTAAGCAATAATCTGGGCTATTCAATGTAATCTAACAATTATCTGGGCTATTTTTCTTGATAAATTAAAAATTAAATAATTCAAAATACTTACCTTCTTTTTGTAACTTCACAGACCTGCTCCTAAACCACCGATAGAGATACGTGCTCCCGACGAGCTACTTCTAGGTCCAAGTAACTGTAATATGAAGACTCAATGGCGTCACTCCGCGTCGACACTTGTTTCCAGTTCTGTTAAATATGAAGTTTTTGTAAGTAATTTACCTTAAATTAAAAAGATTAGTTTAAATAAATTTCAATCTTACCTTTTCATAGTACCTCGGTTCAACTGTAGTCAAAGAGCTTCGTGGAACTGAATCAACGCGCAAATCAATACAAAAAATTAAAAAGGGTGAAAGACTTATTGCCACAAGTAACACAAATGGTGGTGATGACCTCCTGAATCCCCATCAACAGTTTAGTAAGACACGGAGACCCGTTTGCATTGCAATCAGTCATCGTGGCGTACAATTTATCGATATTGAGTCTCAGGGAACAATTTGCGAACATGAAATTCGTAATATTAATTGTGCGTGTCAAGATGCTGAAGATTTATCACATTTTGCTTACATTACCAAAGATTCGGAAAATAATACGCATTATTGTCATGTCTTTAATGTTGATAGTATGGTAAGAAATCTCAAAATTTTTTATCACTTCAATTTAAATTGAAATTAATTTTACATTCAACAGAGTCTCGCTACAGAAATAATCCTTACACTTGGTCAAGCATTTGAAGTCGCCTACCAATTAGCATTAAGAGACGCTTCTTCCACAACTTTAGCACTAAGAAGTCCCAGTTCAGCAGGAATTCTAGCATCAAAATCAAAATAATAGTGATAAAAATTCAACAGACAAAATACAAACCAAAAATCATCACATCATCACTTGACCAACCTACTTGTACAAGTTACTTGTATGTAATATTATACAATACAAAAAACACACACATACCCAGTAAAAACTCACATAAACTTATAAGACCTTTAAATATAATATAATAAGAATTAGTTATAAAACTATTAAAATGAATTGTGTGATAATCGGTTTTAAATTCCTGCTGAGTTGTTCAAAGATTATAATAATAATAAATTGAAATTGAAAGAGAATTTATTGGGATTAAGTTAAGGATTGCTTATGATGATAAATTGACATATATCGCTAATATTGAAACAAAAGATGATATTTAATGAAGATATAAAGAAAATGAAATCAATTGTGTATTTGTTAGATAGCTAAAGTGAAAAGTAAAGGAAGAAAAAAATGATAGTTAGTTAGAAATTGAAATGTAATTCAATATTCAAGTTAAATTATTTTTAATAATTATTGATTTTTTTTGTATCTTTGTTTAAATTTGAGCATATCAAAAGTTAAAAAAAAAGAAATTTCAATCAAATAACGTCTTCCTTTGAATTTGAACTAAATTCCTTTGATTGAGTAAATTTGAAATAATTTGATTATTTCGTTTAAAATTTGAACGTTATCATTCCTGTTTTTTGAGACCAATTTAAGTTTTTTTGTACTGTTTACCTTTAAAAGAATATTGTTAGGAGTTAATTTAATGTTAAATGTCTGTTTATCAAATTAAATTTTAGGCTGATTAGATGATTACTACTTGATTTGATGTGAGCTTGTAAATTTTGAATGAAATGAGGTTCAATGAAATGTTAAAATAATGATTGGGAAAGCTAGTTTCCACTGATGTCCCACTGGTTTACGGTTGAGAGTGTACAAAAAGACTCTAAGAGGCTTACAATCTACCTTATGTAGGTTTAAGCGTCAAGCTATTTTTTCTACTGAAGTCATAAATGGGCTAATGATTGAAGTACTACTTACCCATTGATAAGTCCGGCACCGATAAGTATACTCTACCTTTGACATACTGACTCTGCATATCTCTCAGAAGAGAATACAGTAAAGAGATCATTGTGACTGGAAATCGTCTCATTACAAACCATACCGTGCACAAATGATCATCTTTATTGGATTGAAATCGTACCTTCAGGTCTATGTGATTGCGGACAGAATTATGAGACAATCGATCATACCATCTGGCAATGTCCACTTATTATAAGAGGGAACTTAACACAGAATTTGTTTTTTTAACGCAAATGAACAACTGCGTATGTTCTTGGGACCATGAATTTAGCGCAATTAAGACCCTCTCTGCATTCTTTAAACAAAATAACGAGATCATCTGACAAAATAATAGGCTCCCAGTCATCTGAATGTTCCTTATTCTACCATTGATCTGGAACAGGAGGAGGCTTGTAAGCCCCAAGCTTTCAAGATTGGAATAACGCTGTGCGAGTACTTCACCAGTATTGATTCCGTCATAAAAGTGAAGGTGTCTGCCCTGACTAGCTTTATGAGAAATTGTGATCACTTTCCTGAACTGAACCAGGTCTAGAAGACTTCTTATTACTTTACTTGAATCTCTAGATTTGGTTCCATCTTCATCAGATATGATGATAAATGGGTAAGCACAATGGACTCGTCTGTACTTCTGAGGGGATCGCCCTTGAAATCTGATCTGATCCAACTTTTGGGACCCATTGGCGATAAGCTGATATCTTAACCACTGGACTATAGAAATATCTTGAAATGACAAGATAAAGGCTAAGGTCCAAGACGCTTTGATTTTAACAGTACAACCCTCAAATTTCAGTTATGGAGGGTAATGCAATCCTATTTCCTCACAGTCCTTATTTTAAATGATGCCCGGGCATGCACCTCTGAATAGTTTATCCTCACATCAAATTTCAAGCTCTAATTGAATCAAGCCATATTTTAAATAAAAAGATTTAAATGTGATTCACTAATTTTTTAGAATAAATGTGTTAAGTAGTTTTTTTTTATTATTACTTATCATCACAGATTAGAATTGTAATTGTTAATTTTTTACTGTAATTGTTATAAATTATTTGATATATCTTTCTAAATTATTATTCTGAAATGCGCTTAGATATGAAAATAAAAAAAAATAATTGTAATGTAATGTAACGTAATGGAAAAATAATAATAATAATAAACAAAATACATAGAAGAGTTTCTAAAATTCAAAACAGGTATATTTTTAAAATGTAAAATAATTAAAATAAAACTTTATAATAATGAAAATAACATTTAAACATTGACTACATTGAATTATAATAAATTTTGGCTTTTAACAATGAATATTATTAAAAATAATGATATGAAATTCAAAAAATTGAGCATAATATAAAAAATATACAAAAAAATTTGATTTTTGTAACATTTTTTACTATTAAATATTAAAATTTATATTTTTTTTTTTGTAATTTGAATACAATTTTCATTGCAATGCGATTTTATTATAAAAGATTTGCTCACAAATGTTAAAATAAAAAAATAACAGCAATAAAAACTTGTAACATTTTGAATAGAAAAGTAATATACAAAATTTTTTGATAATTATTATTATTATTAGAAATTTTTTCCCCTTTTTTGATACTCTTTTAATGAAATGTTTTATAAAATCAATCCTTTTTATATATAATTGTGAGACAACACCAATGAAAACAACAATAATTTAATATTTAATACAATCAACATTTATCATTAAATTTTATAAAAAATCAATAAAATGTAAATTAATGATATTTATAAAAAAAATACAAAAATAAATAAAACATTAACAATCATTTTAAATTTAGTAATTTTTTCATTGTTTTTTTTTTGTTTTAGTTAAATTTCAAATTAAAATTATACAATCATTTTAACAATAATATTAGTGAACGATTCAAATTTAAATTGTAACGGTTTTCAACATGTTTCAATTAAAAAAAATAAAAAATTAAATTTAAAAGAATAAAATTATAATTATTATAATAATTATACATTATAAATCAAAATATAAACTTGAATTAACTAAAAAAAACACAAATTGGCACAAATTTAATGAATTTTCATAAAAAATTGTATTAAAATTAAATTATAATAATAAATTATAATAAAAAAAACATATAATTAAAAGGATTTTTTAAAAATTAATGAGAAGGTTTTGATACAAATAATAAAAAGAAAAAATTTATTGTGTAACAATTTTGTATGAAAATTGAAAAAAATAATGATATTTATAGTTATAATGATATAACTGCCAAAATTTAAGTAAAACTTAAAAAAAATATTTATTATGATATTTATATTAAAAATTTTAAATTAATGATAACAGTAAAATAAAAAAAAATGATAATGTAAAATTTTTAATAATAAAAGGAATTGTTTTTTTGTTTTTATATTTTTATGTTTTTTTCCTTTAAAATAATGCTTAAATGATTATAATGAAAAAAGTTAAATTATTATAATATGAAACATTTTAACAAAGTAACAAAAAAAAACAGAAACTTATGTTGAATTTATGAAAAAACTTATGCACATAATGTTGATGAAAGCCAAATTTTTATTTAGAATAAAAGTCTACTTTTCATACAAGGAAATTTTTTATAAAAGTAAAAAAAAAAATTATATAAAATGAATTTTTAATCAATTTTAATCAAAAAAAAACTCAAAAATGTTTATATATATTTATTATGAAATTGATATCCTTGCAACGCATAAACCATAAAAATGAAAAAATAAAATTAAAATAAAAATTAAACATTTAGCTTACATTAAAATTAAAAAAAAAATCAGCATCCAAATAATCATCACATAAAATTATTGGAACTTTCAACAGTAAAAAAAATGTATTTTTTCTCTGCTTTTGATTTAAATAAAAACATTAAAATTTTTAGATCTATTATATTTACATTACCTGATACTACACCAATATAATTATTATCCATTTTATCGGGGCAAAAAAAAACCAACACTCACATTATTATTATATTTATTATAATCCAATCCAATATCATTACAATACATTAAAAGTAAATGAAAAACATTAAAAGAATTGTGTAAAAATTATATGTGTATAAAAATTATTTTAAAACAATAATAATATTAAATGAAAAGAATATAAAAATAAAATAAGAAAGTATATGAATGAGATTCAAAGAGAAATATTTATTATGATTATTCAAAGAAAATATGATATTAAAAAAAAATGATAAATAAATGAAAATAAAAAAAAAGAAAAAAATGATAATGAATTTTAAAATGTTAAATTGATGTGTTTTATTTAAAGTTAAAAGATTAATGTCCTGAAAATGGAATATTTTAATCAAAATAAAAAGGTTATATGTCTTGTGAAAGAGGTAAGTTTCGTTGAGTTATGCTGCAAAGTGTCCATTTTATGTTGAAAAATGTCCGATTTATGTTGGAAAATGGTGCTCGATTGTATAACAATTTTTTTGTATAACAGTTTTTTGTATAACAGTTTTTTGTTTAACAGTTTTTTATATAACAGTTTTTGTATAACAGATTTTGTATAACAGTTTTTTGTATAACAGTTTTTGTATAACAGATTTTGTATAACAGTTTTTTGTATAACAGTTTTTTGTATAACAGTTTTTTGTATAACAGTTTTTCGTATAACAGTTTTGAAAATTTTTAAAAATTAACCTCCTCATGTTTATGTTCTTCTGGTACTTTTGGATCAAAAAAGTAATATAAATGTGGTAAAAATCTGGAGCTCAGTAACAGGAGAACATAAACATGAGGAGGTTGTGGAACCAATGGAAAATGAAACACTTGAAACGTTTGGAAAATGAAACACGTGAAACGAATGGGAAATGGAACACGTGAAATGAATGGAAAATGGAACACGTGAAACGTGTGGAAAATGAAACACGTGAAACGAATGGAAAATGGAACACGTGAAACAAATGGAAAATGAAACTGTTATACAAAAAACTGTTATACAAAAAACTGTTATACAAAAAACTGTTACACAAAACTGTTATACAAAACTGTTATACAAAAAACTGTTATACAAAAATTTTTAAATATCAACCTCCTCATGTTTATGTTCTTCTGTTACTTTCGAATCATAAAAGAAATATAAATATGGTAAAAATCTGGAGCTCAGTAACAGGAGAACATAAACATGAGGAGGTTGTGAAACGAATGGAAAATGGAACACGCTCATAAATCGAGCACCATGTAGTATAAAATGGACACCATGCAACATAAATCGAGTATAACAAGAACTTACCTTATCATCATTTTCATGGAAAATCAATTCAACAAAATGAAACAACAAGCATAATTTTTTTAATATAATTTTTTTTATTATAATGTATTATTTATAAGAACGAATTTGAATGATTTTTTTTTTGTTTATATGTATTTTAATTAAAATTTTTAATTATTATATAATTTTTCCTGATTTTTTTTATTATTATTTTAAATTTTATTTATATAATTTGACTCTTATACACTGATTTTCATGATTTTTTATTCATTTTTATTTTTTTTTTAAATAAATGATTGAAGTTTTAAATTTTCTTTTTTTTTGTATAATTACACAATTGAAAAATTTATTATAATTAATTGTTTACAGTTCACTATTTTAAGTGTTTAAAATTATATTTTTATATTAACTATTTAAAAAGAAAATTTGATCAATTTTTTTTTTAATTTAAAAAAAAGTTACATTGATGGTCAATTTTCGCGTTAATCTCACAATATATTACAATTAAAAAGTGTTTTATAGAAGAAAATTATTCGTATTTTTTGAAAATACATCAAATATGTTCAATAAGCAAACATTGTAAGTTAAAAAAGATATGTTTAGTATTTGAAATGTGAGACATTGATATAATTTTTTTTTTGTTTAAATGTTTAATTGTGATGTTTTTTAACTTTTAACTTGATATTGAAGTAAAAATTTCATATAAAATTTATTGTTGTTTTATTTAATTTTATATTTTTTTTTTGATAGAAAATCATTCAATCAATCATCATGAGGTAGCTTTTATTGTTGAAACTTATTAAAATGTATTTTCTAATAAAATCTTGGCTGTGTTCTTTTTTTAATTTAATTATTATTATTTTATTTATATATATTTTTTTTCTTTTTTCATTCATTTAGCTACAGTTTGTTTGTGTTATTTTATTATAAATTATCTCTCTCTTTTTTGTATTGTTTTGTCATTTAAATTTAAAAGCAGCTATATTTATTATAAAAAATATGATAAAAACTGCATTATTTTGTGTAATTTTTGTATTGATTTAAGTTTTTTTATTTTCATTTATTTTTTAGTTAAATTCTTGTACTGTCTCAAAGGCAGCTTGTTTCTTCACAATATTGAACAATTGAATCTTGTGTGCTCGTAGTAATTTTAATGCTATTTTAATTGGGTATCAATTTTCAAAAAAAATCAAAAATAACTGTCATTTTGAACTGATTTTATAATAGTTGAAATGTAGATTTACATTGAGTAAAAATCAATTATTTTGATATATTTTATTGTTTTTTAATGCAGGGTATGATTTTGACTTATCTGATAAAATTTCATTGAAAATTAAGATTTAGGTCCCCTGAAATTGATTTTAGAGTAGGGTCGAAGTACCAGTTATCGTTACCTGAAGAACTATTATCGTTTTTATTAGTATTTGGAAGAATTCAGTGTCTGTATAAATATAAAGCTCAATTCTGTTTTTAAATCTTTGAAATCTCTTGTTTATTTTTTAAAAAAAAACAGATACAGGGTACCCCTTACCCCTTACGAATGGTAGGCGGTTCTACGAGGTCTCTTTGATTTGAAAAGAGAAACTTATGGAACTTATTCCTGGGATTGGCCTCAAATCGTTATACTGTCACCCTAGCAATACATCACGGTAAAATTCCACCGTGGTTCTTGGGGTTGATTTTAGTGTCAGAGCTTAAAAATCCTTTACAGTTAAAACCAGATTTAATAAAAAACTAATTTTAGAGCTTAACTGTAATTACCTGAGCTCTATAAGAGCTTAAAGTCCTCGTGACTTAAAAAGTTCTTATACGTTCTTAAAGTTTGATAAAATGCTGATGATAGCTTTTATGATAGTATTTATATAAAACTTCGGACCACAAATGTCTACTGGGACTTTAAGACTCTTCTAATGTGTTAAATAACCTCAAAAGACTCATCAAATCCTCAAAAGTGTTCTTACAGAGCCTAACCTCTTATTTAAATTTATTGTAAATTCCTTGTTTACTTCTTTTTAGTGCGTCAAACGTTAATTTTATCAGATAAAGTCAATTTCCCCAAGGGCCGACTAGTGAAAGGGGTCGCAGTACAGGGGGTGAGAGAGGGAATAGCTCAGCCCCTTTATTGTTTCAACAATTTTTGTTTAAAATGTGTTAGTTAGCAAAATCTCACTTTAACAATTTAGTGCATCCCCTCCCCTTTTTCCTCTTCATCAAAAAAAATTTCTTAATCTATACCTGATACTAAGGGTTACAACAACCCTAAAGTTTTATTTTTGTAATAGTAAAACCTGTTGGCTGTCAAATTAAACTTTTATCATTTATATTTGACCTCCCCCTCAAAGCTCCCCTTAAAGTAAACTTCAAAGTTCGTCCCTGCAATGTCATTTTTCGTAATTCCTTTACAGTCAAGTCTGCATACAAAGAAAATTAAGCTGTACGTAATGATTCCATATAATAAAAAGTCAGTATCTATAGAAACTTGTAGTTCCATATAACATAGACTTGTCATTATTATATAATCATTACGTACAGCTTATTTATATATATATTACTATATAGAGACTTGACTGTAACAATAATTTTAATTTTATTTTAATAATAAAATTGAACCATCAATTAAACTTGCATTGTCCTTTTTCATTGTTGTAAATTTCATTGGAATGCTGATATTTTATTATATTATTATTTATTTGTTCTTTTTTTAATTTAAATTTAAATTTCATATTATTATTATTGAATTTGAGTGTGTATTTTACTTTTATTTGTTTCATTTTAATAGAAAAAACATTCAGATTGAAAAAACCGTTATATTTTTTTATTATAATTATAATTATGATAACACTTTAAAAATGTCAAAAGATTTCGTTTGGATTAAGATTTAAAAAAAAAAAATTAAAAAAAAACATTAAATTGCACATTATTTTTACATGTTTATTTTATAATAATTTTAATTTAATTTTAATTTTTATTATTTAAACATAACATTTAAAAATTATAATAATAATCATAATATTTTATATTTTTATATATAAATTGAGTAAAATATAAAATAAAATGATTGTGTCTTTGACACATTTTAATAAAAATAAAAATTTAACCACCCTATTCATTGTTATTAATGCTTAATTTTAATTTAATTTAATTTAATGTCAGCCATAGAAAAAAGTCAACCACTTATGAATCAATGAATGAATCTTGAATATGAATATCATTATCATTGTAATAATAATAATAAAATATTAATTAAAAATATGTTTAATATTTTTTTTTGTCACACTTAATAATTATTTCGATTGTACAGTATTTTTAATGTAAATATAATATAATTTAATAATATCATCTATATTTTTATTTATATATTTTTTTTATGTATGAACACTAAATCTCTGTTTTTTTTCTTTTATTATTATTATTATAATAATAATAATTATCTATGAATTTATACATTTATATTATTACTTTTAATATTAATATTAAATACAGTATTTTAATAATTAGTAGTAAAAAGTTTAAATTTTTTATTTTGTGTTTTTTTTTTGTTTAAATATTTTTTATTATTAAAATTTATCATTAAATTTGTAATTATTTTAATTTTTTTTTTTATTATTTAAAATTTAGATCACAATTTTTTATAATATATATTTTTAATTTTTGACACAAGTTATTATTTGTTTTTTTTTTCATTTATATTTATATAATATGATAAGTAAAAATTTTGATTGATTAAATTCATTAAAAGCAAGAAAAAAAAATTGTTTAATTTATTTTTTTATATACAAAAGATTTTATTAAAAATTGTATTTAATTAATATTTAAACGGAAGAGAAAAGGACATTTTTAATGATATTAATTACATTTACACAATTAATTTGTATTTAATTATTATTTATTTTTTTTAATAATTAACGAGTCAAATTTGTCTTGTTCATATATGTTTTAAGTTTAAAATTACATTTATAAATTCGAATTTCATTTTATAATTATTTTATTATTTTTATTTAATTTTTTTTTGTTTACTATTATTATTAATAAAAAATGTTTATCATGATGATAGATATTGTTTTGTTTTTTTTTTTTTATTTTAATATTGATTTAATTTACGAAGACAGGATTGATTGAAATTGGTTCTAAACGTTTTAGTATAAAAAATATAAAGATACTTAGATAGAAATTTTTATTTTTTTATTTTATCATGAATTAAATTGATTTACTTCTTTTACTTTTTCTTGTTTTTTTTTAATAATAATAATAAAAGTTAATTTTTTTGTTTACTTTAAACCTTTAAATTTAATACTGACCATTTTTGTCCCGTTTTTATTTTTATTTTTATTTGTTATTATTACATTTTAATTTATTACAATAAATGCTACATTTAGATTATTAAAATAAATGAAAGTTACAGTTTGGCACACAAAATATCATTTTTATTTTAAGATAATTTCAGTCAAAGTTTTATTTTTAATTTTTTATTATTTTTTTAACTTGAGCGATTAAATTTCGTTAAATTGAAATGAAAATCAAAACAAAAGTTAGTACAAAAATTATTTTTACGAGTTCAAATTAAATTAAAAGTAAACATTGACGTATACTTTAATTAGGTGTTTAATTGTATTTGATATTTATTATTATTTTAATGTTAATGTTCTTAATTAAAAAAGTATTAAATTAAAAATGTTTAAAAATACCGAAAATTTGAGGTATATCGTTATTTGTTATTTATAATAAATTTTACTTTGATGCTACTTTTTAATATGATATTGATATTGTTTTTTTATGATTGTTATTAAGGCCATTACAAATTTTGAGGTTAATTCCAGTATGAACACTTTTATACGTGACCCAGGTCCTGACTAAAAGATCTCAATGTAGAATGAGCTTGGGGTTTTGATTAATCTGAATTGGCCGAACGTTACCTTAAAGGCAATTGATTTGGTTTGGAATTTTATTTTCTTGTCCAAATTGCGCTTATTAAAGTTTTTGGCGTACGAGTTGCCGAGTCAGAGTTGCCTCTAAACCAATATCTAAACTACATTTAAGACTATATTTGGACCTAAGCCATTAACAGTTTGTAATTAAATCGCCAAGATAAGGTTTAAGTTTATCTAAAAGTCATTCCCAGATCTTCGAAGTTTCAAAGGTTATCGATTAATTTAATGGCTTACTTTTCTCGAACCTTAATTTTAATATTCTTAAAATCAATGAGGTTTCATTTTCTCTTTATCATGTCATCATAGAGGTAGAACTCAATACTCAAAGGTTATACAAAGAGGTACCTCTTTTCCTATTCATTTTCATTTGTTGATTTACTACTATAAAAATTGTAGGAACGTGATTCATTACTCATAATTGCCAGGGATTTCATACATCACCTGACTTTTTGAGGCTTAAAAGCTCTCATCCTTGCAGGCTCTTAAAAGTATTTTTTCTCAGGAAGTCCTCGTAATTCAAATATGAGGTGATATGAATTCTCTGGAAAATTTTGAGTAAAGAAACACGTTTCTACAATTTTTATAGTCATCAAATGAGAATAAATAGAGAGGCAGGTTCCAATTTGTTTCACTTTTAATATGAAGTCCATGAGCCACTCTTTGAGTATATGCCTAAAAGTCACTTTGATGAACACAATGTAAGTATTAGATTTTCTTTCATCTGAGTGGCATAAGCTGTCACAAATGAGGCTTTCCGGGGACGAGCTCTTACTCCAATTCTAACTTTCTTTATGTTCTTCTAGCCGGGTTTGGGCAGTCCCTAATGAGATGACTCCTGAGATGGCTCAGATTGCTGGGACGTACTACTATAATGTCTTGGTAATCAACCTCGAACTTCAAAACGTTCTCATGTTACGTTGCTTCTCCTGAGGGGCCTGTTCAACTGTTCACCGGTTCATTTGTTTGTTTTTAGCTTTTTGGTGGCTTCCTGGATCTCTGAATGTGTGTCCACGAAAAGTTGTTAGGCCAAATCCAATCTTTCTGCCACACTCACTTAGAATTTTTAGTTTATTCTTTAGTTTTGTTATTTAATTTTATTTTTACAAGGGATGCCACTTGTGACTATATTTAGTATTTTAATCAACTAAATTCAAGCTTCCTGAAATTTTGCTTTCTATCAATTTCATTATTTTTCTTATATGATTCAAAAGGTCTTAGCTGGGCCTTGTCACTCAAAGTATGGTCAGTACAATTCTTTTGTCTTATCCCTTAATAAATTTCAGTACTGGAAACATCACTTCAATTTGCAATAACCTTAATAAGAACACTAATAAAAAATTTTCAATTAAAAAGTAAGCATTGAAACAAAAAATACTGTGGTGGGGTACAAAATATATGGCACCGATATGTGTGAGCGAGCTACTGTCTCCTATTTTTTTTCTCTAAATTAACTTTGATAATAAACTTTTTTGTTTGATCTACATTGTTTCCTTGTTTGTTTTTTGTACTTTAAATTTTTTTTTTTAGTTATTTTCATCAGGACAAATGTGTATCAGAAATGTATTTTTTTTTCTTTTTTGTATTGAAGCTCTAAATTAATTTTACATATGTTTCATTTTTATAATTTCCTGTTTTTTTGTTGTATCATTTTTTTTCTAAAGTTATTACATTTTAATTTCTTTTCATTTTAAACTATACACAATAAATAATTTTAAATTGTAAATGCCTAAAAGGTTCCTGAGACAGATATGTAAAAATTTTTGTAATTTTTTTTGTAAATATTTTTTCTTTTAAATTTAAATTTAATTTAATTTTAGTTTCATCTTGTATTTCATTATCTTTTTTTTGTACTGATCTGGTGAATTTTTAACTTTATATTCTTAAAAATTTCAAAAGGAAAATTAAAATTTATAATTTTTTTTTCATTTTAATTTAAATTTAATATTTTAATTTAATGGCATCTATGAACCACTTTATGGGGGATATTTTCAATGTATGTGAAACCATTTTTTTACTTTTATGAGTTGATTTTATGTTAATCTTAAAATGTATTGAGTTAATTTAAAACAATAAGACCTTAAACAAAAAATTAACATTAATTTAATTGACACTTATATTTAATAATTAAATGTTATTTTAAGGATAATTATGATTATTTGTTACAAAATTCAAAAAAAATTAATGATTAAATTAAATTTAAAATTATTTGCACATTTATTTTATAAACTAATTGGGTAATTTTCGTTTAAATTTAAAATTTAATGAAAAAAATTGTCTTAATGATATAAAAATTTTATAGTATAAGGAGACACCTGGTCATTTTTAAATGCTAAAACTGTTTTGATATGATTAAATTTCATGATATTTGTTTTAAAATTAACTTTTTTTCTTTTAATATGTTATCACTTTATAAAATTAATTAAATTGTAAAAAAAAATTAAAATTATATTAAAATATTTTTTTGTTTTCAAAGCTCATAATTTTCGTAAATGATATATTTTTTATATATTGCACGTTCGCCAATGCAGTTTTTTTTGTTTGTTTCTCATTAGTCTTGTCCTTATACAAAAATTAAATTTAAAATTATAAAAAGTCCCCATTATTATTATTATAATGATGATAATTAATTAAAGGATCACTTAAATAGTAAGGAAACACAGGAATTTGATTATATTTCACCTAATTTTATTGTATCCCCGGTGGAGGTTGTCCTAATTCAGCGGCAAAGTCAAACAGGTGTGACCTTTGTGTGTGACTATGCGGATGTGGCACAAGTGCACTTTTAAGTGCTGACGTTTTGAGTAGTCGCTTCAACATTCCACTACTACCTCGATGCTGGAGACTCTTGTGTGTGGTGAGGGAGTTTTTTGTGCGATACCTTCGATGACAAAATTCACACACATATAACGTGTCTGATTGTTCATGTTTGTCCTGAAAATGGCGTTTGAGTGAGTAGTAACACGAGAATGTTCGACGACAATATGGACATTCCTGAGGTTCATTTATGCCACCACTTGTCGGAGGTGGCATTCGTAGAGGTGTCAGGGAACCTGATGACGATGATGGTGGTGATGATGGAGATGGCGGGGAGTTTGCTATAATTTTCCACAGAAAAAAAAAATTGAAGAGAAAAAAAAATTAATTAGTTTTTTAATTTTAGTTTAAATTTAAAAGTTTAATGATAAATTTATTTATAAAAGATTGGAGAAATTTTTATACTAGATTTTTATTTTTTTTAAATAGAATCATAGAAGAATAGCTGCTTTTTATTTTAATGAGAAAATTCAATTTAATTGGGCTTAGATCTATTTGCAAAATTTCGTTTTTGAAGAATTGCCTAAAAGTATTCAATTCCATGCCTTTAAAAAGCAGATTGTGAATTGACCATAAATTTGAAATTTTACTATCATATTGTGAATGAAGCTATTGTTATATGAAATTTGAAAATGTTGACTGGGAAAACTTTTTTTTTTTGAAAATGTTAACTGAAAATTAACCCTTTTATTTAAGTGAAGCCCTTTGAAAAGCCTTATTTTGATCATTTAAAACATTAAGGTCCTTTCACGTATCAAGATTTTTCGTTAAGGTTGGTTGGAAATAAATTTTTGCTCACTGGGACTCAATTTAAAATGACAGTTACTGTTACATTGAAATTAATTTGATTCACATACCAAGTCTTTCAAATTATATCATCTGAGACATTTAATTTAAAGTTAGAAATTGGTCACGTTTCATATCCTATTAAGTGGCGCCATCTTTGTATCTAGAAAATACCCAAATAACGTTAAACATTAAAATCTATCAAAATTTGATTAGACAAGGAAATTGAAGCACGATTCCGATCCATTCCGATTGAGACCTTTCTTGGAATTCCCATTTTAACTTTAAGCGATATCCAAAATCCCACGCGACGAATCGCAATCACATTGTGAATTCACCCTAAAAACGCTAGCTATTTATTTTTTATGGTTCATTCGCAATCAGTCCAAAAATTTCAATTGAATTTCCTCATTTTCGTTTAAATTTAAATTTAAGTTTTAAAAATTCGAAAAGAATGTCCTGATTTTTATAATTTATAAATTTTTTAATAAAAACTAGATATTATCAATATTTTTTGTCAAGTTAACTCAAAAAATATGTTATTATATAAAAATATTAAAAGAAGTTACAGAAAAGGTTACAAACAAATTAAATTATAAAATGAGAAAAAAAACAGGACAGTAAGCATGCAAATAGTTATTAGACAAAGAAAGCATTTTGTAAAAAAATATGAAAGCAATTTTGAAATGGTTGGAATATAAGAGTTTCCATAAAGAGTTTATAATAAATATAATGTATTGTGAAAAGCCTTATATTATTTTTTTTTTGTTTTGAAAGGATTCGAACCATTTCTGAAAATTTTTTTTCATGCCCGAATTTCAATTTTTTTTTTTTTTGTAAAACAGATAGATAAAATTTTAAGCCGATTTCATTGTATTTTAATTTGATAATGATTCGAAATTTCATTTAAATTTTTTTTCTATAAAAATATTGTTAAAATGTATTATATAAAAAAATGTTCAATTTTATACCTACCAAGCCCCCTAACTTACTTTCATATATTTCAATCATTTCAACGTAATTTCATTACAAAAAAACCGATTTATGCAAAAAACAATTAATATTTTGAATTTCATTTTTTTAAAGGAAAAAAAAATCACATTTATATTCGACGACATCAACATACAAATACATCAAATTGAACGTCATTATACATTTAGAGGTTTTTTATTTTGATTATTTATTATTTTAATATTAAAGTTAACAGAAAGTTACAACAATCAATCAATTTCAATCCAGTATGAGGTAAATTATAAGGAAAAATGTCTAATAATTGTGATAGAAAAAACAGTCCAATTCCAACAGAAAAAATGAAAGAAAACTTAAAAAATTAAAATCATGCACATCGATACAAATTTTACTTCAGCAAAAATGTCAGCGTTTACACTAAAAAAATAAAATAAAATTTAAAGCATTATTTGTGTGGATGACAAAAAAAATTAAATGATTTATAACTGAAATTAAAATAAAAAAAAAATTAAATTTAAATTAAAATGAAATGAAATCAAAATAAAATGAAATAAAAAAGCAAGCAATTAATAATTTATTAGCAATAATAATGACCGTGATCATTTTTTTTTTAATTTTAATACAATTCAGTATTAATTGTATATGAATAGCAATAATTTTATGGTTGATAGTTTTTTTTTTAAATAATAAATGAATCAAAGTGAAGTGATTATAAAATTATAATAATGAAATATTTCATGTTTTATAGAAGAATTTGTGTTTATCAGAGTATTTTGATTTGTTTTTATCAAAGTTACTTATAATAATTTATATGATCATTCAATTTAATCTTAAGTTTAATTTTAAGTTTAAGTTTAAGACAGAGAAGAATATTAGAAGATTATTTTATTATATAGAGAATTCAGTTACGATAGAGATTTTGATAGAATCACGATGATTTTTGTAGCATTTAAGAGTATTTTCAATGAACTAATCGAATATTATTTGGAGGAATCGATTTCAGGAGCCACAGTGGACTACAAGACAATATATTTTTGATGAAAAATGGAGGCGCCTGGTTTTTTTCAATAGACAATATTTGCCTAGTCTTTTAAGCAAATTTTGAGGAAACTCTAGTTGTTAAGTTGCCGCGTGACTGAAGAAGGACTGGGCTCGTCTATTCGGTTCTTTAAGTAAAGATCCAAAATCATGAAGCTTAAGAGAAAGGAAAAGGTGGGAATACTGTGATACAAGTTCAACTGAGACACGATCTGTATCAATTCAGAGAGAATGTAAGAACTTTTCTTGACTTGAAGTTGTCAATTCTATTTTATTCTATTCTATTTTAAGGGCTGGCAAATACTGTTCTCTAAGGAACCCAGTAAAAAATAAGAGTCACAAGGGAAACTCATCATTGCGCTCTACTCAGATTGAGGCACAATAAAATGCTTTCTCGGATAGTCAATTTCATCCTTTCAGAAGATTTCCAGAAGAAGAAAACAATAATAACAGAGGAGGACATGTTAGGCCTTGGTCCTGAAGATTTTTGTACATATTTATCGTCGATTAAAAAAAACATAAATTTAGATGCTCTTTTCGACGACAAATATTTACATTTCTATAATTACGGTGGCAAAAGAGGCTTGAAAGATACAACCCTCATTTTGAACATGTATACCGAAATGGCCTGATGAAACAAGGATTATCTGACAACGAAATTGTAAAAAAAATGTAAATAGGAACTTGAAAGAAGCCACGGCCGATATAGAACACAAAAGAGTAGACAACAATTGAGAAGTCAGAGTCAAACAGTTCTTCCAAGTCCAGTCGAACAATTGGGAAGTCGGAATCAAAGTCCAGTTGAAGAATTGAGAAGTCAAAGTCAAAAAGTTCGTCTAAGAGTCAGGCTATAAGATAAGTGGGGAAGAGTGTAAAATCAGTTTTTATACCAATGTCATAGTTTTCCAATAGCCATCCACAGTGCAGAAAGACTTCAATTACATTGTAGACCAGATATTTTAACCTTCATGTTGTTCTCAGTTGAATGCTGTCCTTAGTTCATTTTTAAATTTTCTGTATGAAACATACTCAGATGACAGTGTCTTGTGAAATTAAAGTACGAGTCAAATCAAAAAAATTATTTGATAAAGTTACAGGGACTAAAAAGCCTCTGAATAGGGTAAAGGTTAAGGAATCACCTCAAGGTAAGTCAATCAACTTTTTTTTTCAATTTAATATTCGATTAATTCAATCAAAATCTCTTAAATGCTAATTCAAAGTCAATTTAAGAATCTATTGCACTTTTTTTGTATTAAAACCCTGTAATTGAAAATAGATTTTCTACATTAGCGATAAAGAAAGATTAAGAGCTTCTAAAGCATATTTTTTCCTATAATTATTATTGTTAGTATTTACAAGAAAGTTCATTGTTCTTTTAAAGGCACACAAGAAAGAAAAGAAGAAGAGTTGAGTTGAGTAAATATTATGTTTAATAAGGCACTCATTGTCATATATCACTGAAATTTCATAAATAATAAAGTAAAGTAAAATTATAAATATTTTCTCTAATTAAACATAATAATTCATCAGTAGTTAGTTAGTTAGCATCATAGTTTATGTAATAAAGTTCTACAGAAGTTTGAAGTAGTAAAAGAGTGTGAAAGGAGAGTGGAAATTGTAAATTTATTTTATATAATCCTAGTTTAGAGATTTTAATTTTAATTTAAGTGTGAGAAAAAAATTTAGAGAAATGTATTTCATAGCAGCAGACTATAATTCATAGCAATAAATAATGTTGTATGGCGTTCAATTCTACATACGTTTGTTTTTGATGTATTTCCGTTAACCGATAACCGATTCATTGTTTTTCTTATCTATCTATTTTTTTAGTAATTTTAATTTCAAGCAAGGCAATTGAAATGTTTTTTTTTGTAGAAAAGAAAGATTTCCTTAATAGAATGCATATACTAAGAAGTGTTTTCTAAATTAAAAAAAAATAGGAAATTGAAAGTATTTTTTATGAAAATTATGATAGAATTCAAGAATCAGCGTTAATATTTTGATTTTGTATGAAAAAAAACGAACCTTGACGAACGAACGCTTACAACAATAACAACAGCAAATTCGGCGGGAACTTAAATAGTGTTTTTTTTTTCTCTCATAAAAATTCTCATCTCTCATGATTAACACACACATTGTGTAAATTGTGAATGTTTTGAGTGTTATTACATTTAAAGTTATAATTAAAATAATTCAATGTCCTTGTCTTTTACTCGTTTCCTTGTTTTTTTTTTTTAAAGTTATATCTAATAGTAGTCCTTATCTAATTTTTATTTATTTTATTTTAATAGTATAATATTTAAAATTTGTATTTAAAAAGTTTGCTAATAGAAGGCGAAATGTTTGATTGAAGGCGAAGGCATAAAAGGTGAAGTTATTATTGTTTTGTCATTTTCAAATAACTTTTTGTAAATCGTAAAGTTTTTTTTATCAATATATAATATGATATAAAGTGATTATGATAATTATTAACTGGTCTTAAATTCTAACTTTCAAACTGTAGCTTTAAAAAAAAATTTTTTTCCTCTAATTATTATTTTTTTTATCTCAAAAACTGTGTGAGAGAGAGAGAGCTCTTAAGATATTTGATCGGGTTTTTTCAATGAAAAACCTTTCCTAAAAAAATTTAATATCCTTCATTTCCAACTCTCCAGGTCTTGATTTATGATATGTATAGATGTGTGTCATTAATGAGTTACGTGAACAATAAACACGTTCACAGATGATGCAACGATATTCTTCTTGACGTTCTGCATGCTTGTCAGCAATGTGACGCTTTAGAGATGCCTTTGAACACAATACCTTACCACATAGTTGACATGAAAACAATTTCTTGGGAGAACATCCTGTAAAATTTTTATTTGATTCATTTTGTTTTTTGGTTTGGTTTTGAAACAATTTTTTTTTTTGATAATTTAAATCAGTGAAAATTAAAAAAAAATAATATTATGATCTACAATTTTCTCATACCATACTTAAAGAAATAATAAAAATTTAAAGATATCTCAAATTTCAATCATGAGAAGATAAATTTTTGTCACACCACACCATTACATGTTTAAAATTCACTCTACGCAAATGGAAGAATGTGAAGTTTCTACCATGAACACATTCAATGTCATCAATTGTTTAATAGAAAAATTAATTTTAATGCGATTTGAAAAATAGCCTTTAAATGATAAGTCATCAAATATTCTGTATCTGATATAGCTTTGAATTTAGTGCTAGTTAGTCAAATTTTTATTAATCATAGATTTTCTTTTACATTTCAGGAGCAAAAGGGATCTGAAACCCGATGAGCTGTTTGATGTAAGACTATTGCAAGAAAATACACCAGTGTTCAACTTTATAATTATGCAGACACGTATAGTATTGCCCACGGCATCGAGAAAAAGGCCCGTTTAATCGATATGAGTTATCGCCTAAATAGGATGTCTCCACACGCACATGTAACGTTTCCTGAGAGTATAACTTATATGGCAGGATTATGAATGAAACATTAAAATTGTTGACATTTTTGATTAATAAAAGTTTATGAATGTTAGAAGTTAACAGGTAGGTAAAAGCCGTTCAAAAATTTCATACAGTCAAAACTGATACAATGATGTGTCATTTCCCAAGAACTCAACTACAATTAAATTTTCAAAATTAAAAATCAAGGACTGGTACTTGTTTAAAGTATATTAACCGAAGAACTTTTTACTGCCACTTCTTATAATTATTGAAGGGGATTTGTTGACCGAGTAAGTTGAGTGACTAAAGCAGCTCAGTTTTGCTAGTTGATATAGACAAAGTGGTCCTTCAAAGTCGTTTTTGGTATCAAGTATCGACAACAAACGAATGTGAGGTTCGTTTGAACCATAATTGATTGAATAAGATGTGGCTTATAAAAGTTCCCGGTTCTTTGTATGATAAGGGTTTGAATAATAAGAAATGTCTTGGACCAGTTCAGTGGTTGAATATTCCTATGGATAAGCTTGCACATGTATACAAAGTCCGCTGACTCACGCCTATAGGTGGATGTTCATTCCTAAAAAAGAAAGTCGACCTTCATTTGAAGGCAACAGATAAAAACTTGCCTAACCAAGACCCCTAAGGGCAAACTTCAGAAATTGTTTCTGCACAGACTCTATCCGTTTCTTTTGTAACAACGTGTAAGGGCTCCAAGCAAGACTAGAATAATCCAAAAGAGGTCTCATCAGTAGAGAGAAGTGACATTGTTACAAAAGGATCGTCCTTACATTCTAGTGGGCATTAAATTTCACCATTACATTGAATTTTATTATCAGAGTATAAAAGATCTTGTTTGTATAGTACTGGTAGAAACTTCACACTCATCAAATTTCAATACAATGCAATATTTTTTTTTAAGTTCCATACTTCAAAATTTATCTTCTCACTCTCAGTCAATGCCAATAAGTTATCTTTTTGTTTTAAATTGTATTAAAATAATAATTGAATTATAACGATTTTTTATAAAAATAATTATAAATAAAAATTTAAAATTATAAAACCATTTCGAATAAATAAGTTTTCACCTAAGTATCATCAATTTCATAAATCATTAAAAATTCATCTCAGTAACGGCACCAATTCGACACAATAATGAATATAGCACAGAAATTGTAGTAAAGTGAAGATAGTAAATAAATTAATAAGTAGTTCAACAATCAATCAATTTTAAGTTTACATTCAAGATTAGAAATCTCTAAAACACATTTAGAGAGATTCATAGAAGGAAATTTAATTGTAATTTTTCGATTTAATTCTATTATTAGCTCATAATTAATGTAATAATGAGATAATCAGAATTAAATTAAATTAAGTAATAATAATTTTGTTTTTTAAAAATAATACTAAGTCAATAGTTATGAAAAGTTTGTATGGTAAGAGGAGGTCATAGAGAAGATTCCATTAAATTCCATTAAATCTAAAATTTTTGTTTGTTTTTTTTTTGTTTTCAAGACTTACATTTATTACTTCTTTTTTTAATTTTTTTTTATCATTATTATTTTTTATATAATTATGTTTTTTTGTTTTTTTTTTTTTTAATTTAAATGTATATAATTTTTTGTTTCTGTATACATTTCATATATCATTGTGTATACGTTCCATTTTTTCTTTTCAATTTAAATTAAATATATAAAATATTATATTTAATTTTTTTCTTACTAATTACAATTATGATAATGTTAATTTAAAAATAATTAATCAATATAAGAATTAAATAAATTTTAATAATTATAAACATAATATTGTAGTACTTGAGCCAACAATTTCATTTCATTATATTATATTAATTTTTTTTTTAAATATTTCTATTGTTTTAATTGATCATTTTACATTATTTTATACATCATTTCAATGGAATGAAGCGTGACATTGTTTATAAATAATAATATTAAATTTCAATGTTTAAGTCAACAATAAACAAAATTTAAGTTAACTTTAAAGTAAACATGTTTACAAATAAAAATCACTATATAACATATTACATGAGTCATGTTAACATTGAAAGTAAATACAAATAAAAAAAAACTTATAAAAAAAATTAATGATTAAAATTTAATCTTTAATAATAATTTATGAAAAATGCGTCTTCAAATTCAAATTCAATTTAATATTAACATGAGTATAGAAAAAAGAACAAAAACATTAAATTTACACATAACATTTAAACAATGTCACGCTTCTGACCCATAATTGTAATTATTATAAAAAAAAATGTATAAAAACAAAATAAATAAGATAACTGTGTATTATTTTTTTCTTTTAATTTAAATTTAAATGTCTCACTATTTCATCTATTGATAAATAAATATAAGAATATGTATAATTGTATATGTTTAATGGAAGCAAAATTGATAATAATAATGTTTAAAAATGTATAACAAAAATAATAATAATATTAAAAAAAAACAATATTTGTATTGTAAACAATCATTATTATTATTATTTTTTTTTATTAATGTACCATTCATATTGAAATTTGTAAAATTGTAAATTTTTTTATACATCTTCTTTCTTTTAAATCCTTTAATTTAAAGTTATATGTTTAATTACATTTGTCTATTTTCTTTTAATTTAATTTTTAATAATAATTTAATTATAATCATTGTATTTTGATTGAAAAATAACTTTTTTTATTTAAGGAAAAACTTTGTTATCTTGAAATTTAAGTTTACACATCTATTGAATTGAAATGTATGATAATGATGAAAAAGAAAACATTTTAACTATTTTTTTGCATGTTTTTTATTATTATGTTTAATATTAAATTTAAATAATTTCAATTTAAATATACATTGTTACAAAAATTGGTTTAATATTAAAACTGGGTTGAATTGTAATTTTAATTGTTTATTTTATTTGTTTATTATTTAGTTTGCTTTCTTCGTCTTATTATTTTTTTATTTTTTTTTACATGATACATTTAATTTAATGATACAGATTTTTTTTTACTATTATGATGATTTTATTTTAAATGTAAATTAAATGCCATTTCTATTGAACTTCTATTTTATGTTTTAAGTTTGATATTATTGATGTTAATATTAAAAATAATTAAATTGTGTATTTAAATTTTTTTACTTATTTCACTTAATTTTATTGTAAAGTGCGTTTCACATTGATTTTAATAAAAATTAACAGTAATAAGGATAATAATAATAATTATTTTGCTTGTTCAATTTAATGTATTTATTTCATTGTAACTTGACAGAAGTAGATTGAATCGGATTAGAATCACAAATGTAGTTCATTGATCTTTATTTGCAGAATTGTGACGTCAGTTGCAATTTTATATAAGAGATTTGATTTCAAAGAAATGTGAAATTGAATCAATAATAAAAAGTTAAAATAAAAATAAAAAGGAAAGTTTTTGACTTGAGAAAGTGCATTTTGATATAAAATGAATTTTTCCCAGGTAGCATACAAGCAGTTAACGGTCAAAATTCAAATTATTTGAGAAGGAATTTTTTAGATGAAAGTTAGTTTATCAAAAAGGTTCTTTAAGAGGCCTCATTTTGACTGTCAGAGAGTCTCAAAGTAAGGTCGTGACATTTCAAACAGTGATCAACTTCATTATTGAATTGAAAGACCGAAAAAAGTGACATTTGAGCTGTCAAGTTTCGTTGAACGAAGCGTGTGTCAAAATACAGCCCTTAAAAATGATTTGTAGCGTTTTTTGGTTCAAAATTGTTCCTAAACCATATTTTCAAGCCATGAGGGCTTCCAGTAAATCCCTTAAATATAATCAGCTCAGCGTCTTACTCTTGGGATCGTTGGAATTTAAAAAAAAACCGTTAAACTTTTCAAAAACGCTTTAAAAGCTTCTTAATCTCAGTTCTTATGATAAATTTCATTACTGATCATAATTCTGATTATGAAATGTATTTACAAGCTGTGAAGTGTCAAGTCAGAAGTCAAACCGGCCTTAAAATGCTCATCATCCATTTTTTTGAATACTCAAGTACATTTCAGTATTTACTAGAAATTTCAAACAAATCATTCTCTTTCATTACAGACTCTCATTTAAAATTTTCTGTACGTGAATCAATTTCAAAACAAGTAATGACGAGATTTCTTATCACCGAAGTTGTCGTTCACTGACTCAAACTCGTTTCAGTCTGAGTGCGATTTCAAGAGAATTTCTATAATTAAATTGATATGAGATTAAAAAACAATGTAATTTAACGTTAGTCTTATTTAAACAATTGATCGTTTAACATACAAAACAAAAAAAGAAGAAGTAAAAATGAAAACAATAAGAATTTTCTATTTCATAACATTTTTCATGTTTCTATTCCTTGGACGATTACTACCTGCAACGAAACCTCCGCTTAACAACGTGCCAAAACAAAGCAAGAAACATTTTGTGTCTGTTACAGTGAATTAAAATCAAGACACAGAGAAGCTGGGATTAAAACCGAATGAGATACAAAATATTCAAACAGTGGAGACGCCTGGCATTTATTAACAAATAACTTCACTTCACTTTACATTTCATACAAGAAATGAACAAATAACTCCGATTAATCTACTTCACACTTAAGTTATGAATTGAATTGTAACAGAAAAAAATGTTTAACACCGATTTTGTTTTCTACCGGATTCGGATTCTATTCTAAGATTTCACTACATTTTTTTATTATGTTTTTATTTTCATTGTAATTTATTACTTTAATGTTTAAAAACTGTACATTTACTAGATTAACAAAAAAAAATATTTGTGTTCAATGTAAAATTTAAACAAATATCACCTGATTTAATCATAAAACGGTGTTCAATAATGAGAATGAAAACAAAATGAAAAACACAACAAATGTTATATTTTTATACTAATAATGAAATATAACTGGGTTTTTTATTATTATTATTATCATTATCTTATTTAATTTTAAGTTTTAATCATATTATGTTTAACATACGTAATAAGAAATTGAAATAAAAATTGTAACTTTAAACTTAATTACAAATAACTTTTAATAATATTAAATATACAAAAAATGATATTTAAATTAATAAAAGTTGTTAATATTAAAAGTTAAATAAAAAAATAAAATATAAAAATAAATTTAAAGTGCGTTTGTGTAATATATTAGATTTTTTTTTATAAGTTATAAATAAATTTTTATATGTTTTTTTTAATATTTTGAATAATAAGAATTTTTAATAAATATACTAATAATAAAAAAAATATTAGAATTAGAAAAAAATTTAAATTTGTTTTTTATTAATATAAAAGTAACAAAAAAAATGTAAACAAAAATAATAAGTAAGTATAAATAAATAATAAATATCATCTTATACTTCATTCAAATAATTTAAGATCACATAAGGACTTGATCCCATTAGATTTTGAATTTTGAAAAATAAATATAAGTCTTTTCAATGTAAAATCAGTCACGAGAGTCAAAAATATCATGTAAATGTCAAGGGACATGTCACTCTCCTTAAGATTATTCAAATAATAAATTTAGAGAATTTTTTTTCAAAAAAATTGTTTTATAAAAGTAAATTGGGTCAAGTCAAGACAATGAAATTGAAGTGGTGTTATCAATTTAATTGTGTTTTTTACGTTGATATGATCACTGTGCAACAAATTAAATGTTGGTTTATTTTAATTGTGGTCATTGAAATTAGAACTGATATTAAAATATCTTATTTAGATTTTTGGGTCCAATATGAGATCACTTTTGGGTCATTTCTTGTTTAAGTAGAGGGTTCATCGTTTGATGGTCCTACTTGATAGATATCAACTTTATTTTAAAACTAAAGTGCTTTTTTGTCAGATCCAAGGGTTCTCTTTAAGGTCATGTAGATTCTTGTTTCTAATTCTTATTAAACGTGACCCATAATTACAAGACACTTGGCTGTCCATAGCTTTACTTTGGCCTAATTGTATGAAACTGAAGCTTAGCCTTATTAACTGTCCAAGGCGCCCTCTATTAAGACTTGAAAACTGCTTTTAAATAACTTCTTTGTTTTAATTGGAATTTCATTTCCGAAAAAAATTAACAGGTAATTTCAAAGTTCACTGGGTGATTGATCGCTTGTTGGCTTATTTGAAAGTATTTTTTCAGGGTCAAAGGTAACTCTGTTTGAACAAGGATGGAACTACTCTAAGGCTAAGGCTTATGGATAAGAACTTAATATGGATATCCCAATAAAGTGAGTTATGGTGTTGTTGTTCTTTACGCGTGCTTTATGCATGGTATAACTCCTTATAATTTACGTAATTTACGTACGTATATAGCGGAAAAAGTATAACGCGTTCTGTACGTAAATAATAAGGAGTTATACCATTCATAAAGTAGTAGTTAAGGCCTCAAGTCATTTTTATGCTAAACGGATTTGATATCTTAGGGCTTTCTGTTCTTTGATCTCAACCTGAATCTCTTCTAGGACCTTTTTTCAATTCTTTGAGTTTTCTTGTTTCGTTTGTTAGTTCTGAGTTAGTTAGTTCTCACTTGCCAATCTCGAATACAAACTCGGTTTTAGTGCCATGGCGTTGATTCGTCGTCTTGCTTCAGGATATAGAATTGTCATGTCTATAATCACTTTGATTACCGTCTCTTTTTTCTGTAGACCTGGCATGATAATGAATTTGGTTGATGACTGTTATTGGAATCAGGGCAGTTAGGGCATTCTGGAGGATCAAAGCATTCGTGTATGTTTAGGACGAGTTTTGTCTTTTCGTCACGTCTGAATTGAAGCCGGCTTGATCTCAGCTTTACAATTACGGGCAAAAATCCCATAGCCAAGGCATCTTGCACATGCTCTTGGATGCGGGTACCACGTGCTTGAATTTTTTTTGAATCGGTGAAATCCAATCTTTACAATTGCGGGAAGTATTTGAGGGTCAAAAGAAAGTACAACGGGATCTTCTCTGATCTGATTATCAAAAATTCCCACAGGACCAAGATTCCAATCGAACCTCCTTTAAAGCAACTACCCATTAAAATGACTTCAATTTATTTTGTTTTAATTTTTTGTTGCACAGTGATTTCAAAGATGATATATTATTTTGTATACACACAACTAAAATTTAAAAATAAAAGTAGTACAGCCCATGTGCTTTTTCAATTAAACAAAAAATAATTAATAAATAAATATAAAGATGTTTAAATTTCGTTTTTAATTTAATAATTTAATTATAATAATAATAATTAATAAAAAAAATATATATTTAAATTTATAAAGAGTGTAAAAATAATATAATTTTAGTTTTAATTAAATTTGGTATCGAACAATATCTGTTCTCAGACTTTTGTGGTTCTTTTTAAATTTTATACATACATTTAACTTTTAATTTTTTTCCTTAATAATTTTTTAAAAATTTTGATTTTTGGAGGCCAATTGTTACTGAAGTTTTTTTATATGTTTCTCACATTTTTTTTTGTTTTATAATCATAATACAATTTTTTTACAATTTAATTATTTTTTTTTTAAGCTTTTTTCTTCGAAAAAAAATTCAGTCTTTTCGACAATCACAAATATATATTTTTTCATAATTTCTTTATCTGTGTTCAAAAAACCAGAAAAATACATTTTATTTTTATTTTCATCTTATTTAATTTAGAAAGGCGCCTAAACTATGTTTTATCGTTTCGAATATTAAAGTTAAAAATTCAATTTTTTTCTTTTTGTTTCCTTAAATTTTGAGAATCGAAATGTATCATATTTAATTTTAATTTAATTTTTTTTAGATCACAATCGTCTTTATGTTTTTTAATTTTTAATTTAATTTAAATTTATTATTATAATTTTGTTTCTTAATTCGCACAAATAGCATTTTATCGCATTTAAATCACAAAATAAAAATACATTTAATGTATAATATTTTTTGTTTTATAAAAAATTCCAAAAAAAAGTTATTTTTTTTATAATATGTGTATGAAGAGTGCGCTAAATTATTAATAATTAATAATAATATAATAATAAGTTAAATTTTCTACATTATATTATAATTTTTATGTATAAATAACTTTAATATTATTCGGGGTTTTATTTTTTTTATATTAAAGTTAAATTTTTAAATAAATTCTGAATTTACATCATATTATCATCATTTATTTATTATTATTATTATAATATATATTATTTAGATTTGAAATATGTTTTTTTTTCTTCTTCAAAAAATTATTATTTATAATAATAATAATAATACATCATTCAGTCTCAAAATTAAAAAGAAAAATTTTTTAGTCCATCGATCACGTTATTTTTTTTTCTTTTAAATATAATTCGTATATCATTTAATTATTAAAATTAAATAAATCTGACTGTTCTTTGATGTGTATTTTTTTTCTTAATGTTTTTCATTTTTTTCATTTTAATTTAAACATAAAAGCATTTATTTACACATAACATTATTTTTGTATTGTTACACATTCATTTCTAATGTTGAGTATTATTATTATGTAAAAATTTATTCTTCCAATCTCTCCTTGAATTACAATTTTAATAAGAAATTAATATTTATTAATATTATAATTGTTTATTTTAATTTAACAGTTTAATCATAATAATAAACATAAACATTAAATTAAGTTTGAATACAAATATAATAATATTAAAAAAAAAACAAGTTTTAGATAATAATAAAATTATTTAAATTTGGTGTAATTTGAAGTCAATCAATAATAATATTTAACTATAAAATAAAGTATAGAACATTAAATATGAATATTATATAAAAATTAAATATATAATATTTTTTTAAACAAAATATGTTTTTATTAAGCTCTTTTATTTTTTAATAATATTTGTATAAAAAGAATATATTTAAATATATATTTTAATTTAAATCAATAATGTTTATATTTAAATAAACTAATTTATTAAGTATTAAATTTAAATAAATAAAAATAGATCACAATTCAGAATTATTTTAAAGCATTTAATATTTATATGAATGATTAAATTAAATTTATTTATGTTTAATGTAAGATATTTTTTTTTTAAATAAATTTATAACATTAAACAAAAAATATTCTTATCAGGAAATTGTCATGTGAAAGTTAACGGTTTTTTAGAAAAAGTTTAAAAAACGTGCTAACTAGGTTTGTTTAAATTTTACGGAGATATTTTGAAAAAAAAGATCTAAATGTCAAATTTAACTTAAACTTGACTGAAACCCATGTAGCACATGTAGTTTTGAATAATTTTCATTTTAAGTGCTTCTTGGGATTTTGCCCAATCAACATATTACAGACAAGTTAATTGTATAGTGAGCCAATTTTTTATTGGGAATTACTGATGATAACTGTAAATTCATTATATTACAGTTATTAAAAGCATGTTTCAGATCTGTCAAATTATAATAAAAATGAAATTTCCCTAACATTTTTTAATGAAATTTCTTAAAACCCAGTTAGCATGTTGTTTGGAATATATTTTTTGCTTAAATCTTAAATTTTTTTTATTGTATTTTGACAGATGATACAAAAAAATGAGAGGTCACCGTAAGATATGACCATACTTCAGTTCTTACGATTTAAAAAACGATGCCTCTCTATTTTTTTTTGACAATTAACCCAGTTTGCATTTCTTTTTCATTGAAATAAGAAATATTAATTTTGAATATTTAGAAAAATAATTTTTAGAAATATTTATTGATTTGAAATTTAAATAAAATTGATCACTGGAAGGTAAAAAATTTCTCACCGCTGTCAAAATGTACTATCAAATTTAAATAAAATGACAGTTACTAGAGATCTAACAATGATTATTATTGGACAAAGTCTCTTGACTAAAATGCATTTTGACGTTTGAAAATTTTACATACAAAATTTTGAAGTTTCTTTATGTATTTCTATAGAAACTAAACGTCAATATAAAATTCTATTTTGACATTTAGCCCAATTAGCAACAATTATTGAAGTTTTATCAAATCGTAAATTGACTTGGCAAGAATTTTTTTGACAGCTGTCAAAATGTACTATAAAATTTAAATTAAATGACAGTTAGAGAATTTAACGTTTACTTCACATGACATATTTAAAGTGTTCCCTTGGGAAAAAAAATTTCAAATGAATTTTAAGATCAAAATCTGAATTAAAATTAGCTTTTAATTAATTTTTTTTTAAAGTTTTTTGGGATAATTTACAAAAATTCAAGTTTATGTGGATTATTTGATTGTGTCGGAGAGATTGGAGAATGTAAACCCAAATGTGTTGGAGGTGGTCCCTGGTGATGTAAACCAGTATTACCACCACCCGCACCAAATTGATGGTGCTTCTGTCTACGATGATAAATGCTTTTATGATTATTAAGACTATTAAGTGTACGAAAAACTTTATGACATAAATTACAAACTGCATTATTTAGTGGTTGCAAGTGTTGTTGTTCCTTGTGTCGTTTCAGTGTCAACTTTGTGCTCAACAATTTTCCACAAACATCACAACGATGACACGCCGTCAACGGTAAAGGCAACGATAAACGATTTGCCAATGCACTAGATGACGATGCTGAACCCATTAAGCTGCCACAAACGCCACCACCTTTGTGTTATAATTTTTTGGTTTTTTGTTATGACATTTCATATTTGACATTTCATTTTGACATTTCATATTGATTGACATTTGATTTGACATGTTAGCGTCGTTTTAGTAGTATTGCAACGTGGATTGATGGATTTGCGTGTTGTTTGGTCGTCGTTGATTGGGAAGCGGGCACGTCGAAAACGGTACCGGAAAATAAAGAGAGAGACAATAGTGACTTTTATGAGTAAAAAATTGTATATATATATAAATTTTTATATTTAAATAATTTATTATATTAATTCTGTGCAAAAAAAATATATAGATTTTTTATTTACTATAAGATGTTGTTTTGTTATATTTTTTTTTGTTTTAAAGATTAACAACTGTCGCATGAAACATAAAATTGATTATTAATGTTATTATTATTATTTTTTTATTACAAATAATAATACAAAGGCCTTACCCGAAAAAAACAAGGCAGCAGTTTCTGTAAAAGTATTTTTTTTTTTTTTTTGATATATTTCAATTAAGTACATGAATGAAAACTACTTTTATTATTTGAATATTACTTTCTTGCAACGCATAAATGTTTTTCTCCTCAATGAATAATGTTTAATTTTGATTGTTTTTTTTTGGTATTGTATTGGACAAAATAAAATCCAACAGGTTCCAATCAGAAGAACCAATTGGTGAAATTTTTCGCGGTTTCAATGATTAAAAAAAACATCCCCAAATATTTAATTTTGAAAATAATTTTCCCTTTAAGTAAATTTTTGGCCTGATTCATACATATATACAATTTTTTTTTTTTTTTTGAATTTACGTTTTTTTTAATTTTTATTTTATCATAATAATAATATTACAACAACAAAAAAATAATACAGTCACTACTGTCTCTGTGTGTTTGCTTATTTATTTACTTTTTCTCGTCCACCGAAAGGAAAGGGATAGATTTGTGCTAATTTTACTTTTTTTAAGATAAGATATGAATTGAATTCAGTGCAATAATAATAATTATAATAATCAATAATTAAAATGTGTATTTACAAAATATAATGTTTAAATTTTTATATAATAATAATAAAAATATTAAAACGAGCAAATAAAAACAAAATTTAATTAAAAAAAAAAATTTTAAGAAAAAAATTAAATTTAAGTTTAAAGTAACACGCGAGGGCAAGCAAACATTATTTTAATTTATAATTATATTTAAAGTTATATAATGTATAATTTTATATATAAAACATTATAAAAAAAACGAAACAACGACGACAACGCACTCCAATTGGTTCCAAGTTGAAATAGAACTAGTCAGATTTATTTATTTCATTGTTTTAAATTTAACTTTTTTTTTTATTAAAGTTAAAGATTTTTAATATAATATTATAATATAATGTTTAATAAAGAAAATTTAAAATAATATATTATTATATTATTGTAATTATTAAACTCACCTATGAATGTTTAAAATTAAAATAAAATTTTAAAAATATATAAATTTTTCATCAAAAAATTTGGATATAAACCGATAAATGCTGTTTGCGATATAATTTTTGTAATAAATTTCATTGTAAGTCTTATTTATGTTTTATTTATTATTATTATATATGTTTATTAATAATAAACAAACACTTTAAAAGAGAACAAGTTTAATTAATATTATTATTATAAATTTTTAATATAGATTTGAGCTGATAAAGAGGAATTCTATAAGTGAATGAAAGTGAGTGAGAGATAGAGAAAAGGTGTGATGAGAAGCAAAATGTGTAATTTTATTATTAAAATGTATTATTATACTTTATCTTCTTTATAATATGTATAATTAAACTTTATACAATTATTAAAATTGAAATAAAAAAAAATTATAATAATACTTTTTTTTTATTTATTATTAATTTAATTTTATTTAATGATATAGCACTTTGTTTCATTGTTTTATATTATTATATTATATAACATTATAATGTTTCATTTAAAATTATAACTTTAACTTTTTTTAATGTTTAATTCGAGAAAAAAACTTTCTTATTATTATAATTACTTATAAATATATTTCAATATAAATTTTCCTATCATTAAGTACACACAAATCTCAAAAATAAAATATTAAAACATAAAAAAACTTATTTTTTATTTAATTATTTTATCCCACTACCTATAAATTTATATATGTTTATTTTAACATTATTATTATAATAATTTTTTTTGAATACCATTTAAATGTTAAACTAAAATAAAACTTATTATTTTAACTTTATTATTATTATGTTTTAATATTTTGAATTAAAATTATTTTTTTAAACTAATCTCAATTTTTATATATTTTATTTTTATTTAAAGCTACTTATTTTCATTTTTAATTTGATTATTTAATAATCATAATTTTTATTTAACCTTAAATTTTTCATTTAAATTTATATTATAATGATAGAAGTTAAATTTGTTTAAATCTCTAGGGAAGCTCATAAAGTTCGATATATGTTTTTTTTTTTATTTTAACTTTAATTTTAATTTAAGTTTAAAAAATGCATTTAAATGTGAGAATTTATTTTAATTTTAATTATTTTCCACAAATTGGAGCTATATTAATATTATTAATAATAATAATAAAATTATGTAACTATTATGTATGAATAACAAATTTAATTATATTATTATTATATGGCTAAGAAATTGGCGTTTAATTACTTATTTTATTTAATTTTTTCTTTTCTGTTTATTATTATTAAAAGTGAGCAAATTCTGTTTTTTTTTTATTATTATAAATTTTATTTTTTAAGTAACTTTTCTATAATGGACGATGATGAAATTGTAATGGAAGCTGATGATGTTGATGGCGATGATGATGATGATGTGCTGAAAAAATTAAATTCTACATGGCAGACGGTCTATGACTCAATTGAAAAAATGGATTTGAACTTTGTTGTTGTGCTGCAGCAGCGGCGGCAATCATTGATTGTGGACTCTGTGGCTCCTCTTTCGGTTGTTTCATGTTACGATGATAAATACTCTTGTGATTCCTTAGGCTATTCAACGAACTGTACACACGTTTACAGATATTACAGACAGGTTCCTTTGTGGGTCTCATATGGACATTTTGGATGTGACGCTTAAGGCGTGTTAGGGATGACAAATTCTTGTTACATGGATCACATCGGAAATCTTCACTTGCTCCAGGACCGCCGGCTCCATTATTGCCACCTGGTGAACCCATCAAGCCTGAAGATGTGGTACGGGGTTGAGTTGATGTTGAATTCGTCGTCAGTAAACCTGACGACAAGAGGCATAAATAACAGGAGGCATTAGCCAAGTTTTTTTTCAGGTATTATATGATGAAGGTAATAAATTTTGAATTTTACATATTTTGTGTGTGATAAGGTCCAAGTTTTAGGAGTGAAATTTATTTTTTCTAGGGCTGGGACTTCTTATAAAGAGCCATATTTAGTTTTTTTCTTTGGAGAGTGGGTATTAGCAAATTAAAAAGTTCAATATATCAAATAACAGGTTCTTTATACACAAATTTTATCATTAGGGTCCCTCCTTCTCCCCTTCTTAAATCCGGTCCTGCTTCATTTGATCATCTGGGGTAAAAATAAGTTGCTTGGTTAAGAGGAGAGAGTTAAGCGAAGTGTATAGTAGACTCTTAAAAAGGGAAGATCCAAATCTTTCTTAATTGTAACTCGACGTATCTAGAAAATTACATTGATCGGCGGAAGGGGGCGCCCTGGTATTTCGAATCGATTTAATTTCTTAACAAGGGCATTAAGTATTCAAAATTCTTTAACCATAGGGTCCCAGGAAAGGACAAGGTATAAATTTGAGAGCCAATGAAGTATAATGTCAAAATTTAAACTCTTATTCATAAAAATTTCATCTCCTTCAATTTGAACCGCATCATTTTTTGTGTATGTGTTTGTGTGTACACCATCACCACATTGTACATGTGTGCTGATTTATTTTTTTTTTTGGAATTAAATATTTACCGGGAATAGGGTTGATTTTATATAAGTATTTACAGAGGAACTATGTACAAAATCATGTCAAATCATCCGCCTATTTTGCCTAAGCCTTTAAATTACTTCAAATTTTGCTCCATTACTCCAATTATTAACGAATTACTTTTTGCCAATTTTATAAATTAAATTATACAATTTTCAATAATTTTATATCAATTTTTTTTTAATAATAATTTAATGTTAGTGCTAATTTTAATAATTAATTTAATTTTAAATTAAATTTATTTTTTTTACATTTTACAAAAAATATACATTTTTTCATTTTATTACAAAATAAATAAATTTTGTTGTTCACTTAAAGTTCAAATTATTATTATGATGAAATGCTGCGTATGATGTTTAATTTCAATAAAGATGCCAATTTTTCCAGTAAATTTTGAAAGTTTTTCCAATCAATTTTTTTGTAATCAATTTTAATATTTTTTGCACTTTTATTATATAAATTTTGAAATTCACGTTTTATTTTTTATTTTGTCTTCATTTTTTTTTTGTATTTAACTTTTTTAAAAGTATGAAGAAAGAATTTTGATAGTGAAATCATAAGACATTGAACAAGGAAAAGATGAAACGAAAACACGATTGTAGTAAAATAATTTAAATACTTTGTAGGCAAAATGTTATTATTAAGAAGATGGAGTTAAATAAAAAAAAGTAAGTATGTAAAGATAGATTAAGAATGAAATTGAAACGTCGAAAGGCCGCACTGCAATTTTATTTTCTTGTTATTTATTGTAAAAAAAAACACACACAACTCATTTTATTTTTTTTTGTATATGATAAATTAAAACAAGAAATAAATTCAAATAAAATGATGCACTGTTATAAAAAAATATATTATTAAAATTATACACTGAATCAAAGCGACCTTAAACATTAAAATTTCATAATTAAATAATGACGTAAATTTTCCATCATTGATCACCACAAAAGGGAATTACAAAAAAAATGTAAAATCAAAAATAAATAATAAAATTAACATGTATATTTATAACAAAACCCAAATCAGTTTCATTATTATTACATTTAATCACATTATAATATAAAATATTATATTAAATTACAGTAAAACAAAAAAAAACATAATAAAATAAAATTTAATATAATAGAAAAAGCCACTAATCAATTAGGACATTTTTCCACAAAAAATATATAATATAAAAAATCATAAAAGTATTGATTTTTTCATCGTTTTCATTGTTATTATTAAATAATATAAAATTTAATGACGGTATTACAATATGATTGTAAAATGTGTTTAAAAATTCTATTACATTTATATGAATATTAAAAAAACGAATGAAATGCAGTAAAAAACATTGATTTTTTGATTTATCTGTTTATATTTTTAATTAAATTTAAATAATAAAATTATTAATAATAAACATAAAAAAATAATGATAATAAAATACATTTATGTTTAGATACAAATAAAAAGGACAACGATGAAATTTATATAAAATGATGAAAAAAAAAACAATTAAAATAGTTATTATTATCCTCGGTTATTTATTATTATCATGAGGTTAGAAAAAAACTAAAATTTAATGAAGTTTTTAATTTAAAATAATAATAAAGTTTCATTTTTTGACATACAACTGATTTATGTATGATATCATAAAATTCAATGTAACTGAGGTAATTTATTGTAAAAGTTGGGAGAAGGAAAATCATGTGCTGTGATTGTGTTCAAATTATGTTTGCACATTTAATTACAAATTTTTATAGACACCACAGAAATTGTGCAGGACAATTATTTTTAGCCCTCCTTTGGTTAATTCCCTTTTAACCCATCATGCTGAAAAATACCACACATTCAAATACATCGCTTCTGAAATCGAAATTTTTAATACCATAGAAGGGTTCAAACGTATTGTCTTCCTTACTCTGAACAACTTCTGAGGTGCTAGTGAAAAAATATTAGAATTATTGAAATTGAATCAATGAACAATCTTTGGAGATTTCAGATCTTATGAAGGTTACCATAACAGAAGTTATTGAAACCGAGAAAATCTAACCTTACTAAGTTTTAATAGCAGTTCAGATATTTCTTGCGGTTTCCTACTAAGCGACTGTCAAAAGCTAGCAAGAGAAGATCGTGAGATCATCTTCTGATTGTGAGAAGTTGAGAAACGACGGACGTGTTTATAAATCGTTGAAATAAATAAAATCCGATATAAATTCTTATAATAACATGATCAGATGAATATTGTATTGCCTTTGACATTTTTGAGAATGATCTTTCATATATTCTTGTCACAAATTCACTTTTTATGAGCTGAACTACTGAAAATTTTTTGTTATGATTCAAATGCTTCAAATGATCAATGATTCTGTTCGTCTTTCAAATATTCAGATTCATGTTATCATTTTTTTCAGAAAAATGCCGAAATGGCTGCATTTAGCCTGCTTGTTTACTTAACTTAGATCATAAGGTGTGTTTAAAACTTTGACCGAGATCATAAAGAATGTGCAATCTCCATTTGGTTAGTGAAATACATGATTTTTACTTTTCGCAACATGACAGTTTCATTATATGTTTTATATAAGCTTTTCATATTAGTTGATGTTGCTCGTTAAGCTCTATTATATGGGGATGTAAGTTTTCCAATGAGCTAAAATTAAATGCTTCTTTAAGTCGTCTATTGACATCCTTTAAAATTAGACAGAATTCGAACTCTCATAGAATTCAAAAGTGGTGCTACTACAATATAAAATTTTATTCTTCTTCTTTAGGTTTTTCTGCCGATTAAGTTCTCAGTTTAACTCAGTTATGGATAGTAACATTAAAATTTTTATGTTTCTTTCGAACATATTGAGCTTTATATTATTTAAAATCTTGAAAGCGTCCTTTTATCTAACTAGTATTAAAAAAGTACATGAAATTCAATCTCCCAACTTCTAACTTAAATTACCTCATTACATCACATTTTATTATCATCGTCATCATCATAATTATTATTTAAAAATGCATTTTGATGTTGATTTCTAACAAGCTTTTTCAATTTTTGTGGTTTTTTCTCTTTCATATTTTATTATACATCATTATATTGTTTATTATTTATTATTAAAATTATATTATAATAATAATCATACATCATCATAATCAATATAATAATAATAATAAACTAATATCAGCGTCATCATCGTAATCATTTTATATTGAATATAATTATTATTTTTATATTATTATTATTATTAGATGTACAAAACATGTCATATCATGTTAAAATTAAGTGAGTGTGAAAACCGATAATGATAATAACAATTAGAGTGAATGAATCCTACTGTGTGACAGTTTTAAATGAAATTTTTAGAAAAATATTTCAATGTGTAATTTTATTATTTATTTTTTGACTTTTAAATTTATATGATGGATTTATATGCAGTGAAGACCGTTTTTTCTTGAAATAAAGTAACATGAAAGGGAATCAGATATATATAAATAATAACAATTAAAATTACCCATAACCTTTTATATTTACATTAATATTTTTTATAATTATAATGATTTCTATAAAGTAGCAAATAAAAGAAGTTATTTTTTGTAAATGTTCATACATTTGTTTGAGTATTTCTGGCATTTTTCAATTCAATTCAATTTAAATCAAATCATAACAAAATTATAGTTCCGCCTCCTTTTATTTGCATATTAAAAATGTATAATTGTATTTTTATGTATATACACACACACACACACATCATACATGGAAATACGTGTGAAAATTGTGAAAAATTTGTGTGCTTTTTTTATTTAAATACATGTCCGTGTGTGTATATGTATGAATTTGACTATGAAAAAATAATCATTATAAAAAAAAATATCCACTCCCTTTTACCAAAAAAAAAAAAATTGTATAATAATAAAATAAAATATACATATTATGATCGATTTAATTTATATATAACCAAAAAAAAATTTTTTTTCGTTGTAATATTTATTTACAAAATATATATTATTAAAACATATTATTTGGACAGTTTATATTGATTTAAAAATGTATGATTTATTTTTTTTTGTTGTAAATTAAAACGCACCTCGTTCTTATTTTTTATGTCTTTTTTTTATTTTAGAATGATGATAGGAATGAGAAGCTGATGCACATTCACTGTGTTAATTCATATATTTTTTGCATGATAACGTTAAAAAGCCTTATTATTATTATTTGTATTATTATTTATATATATCCAATATCCTTTTATGTATATGAATATTTATTATAATTATTATAAAAATGATGGTTATAATAAAAATGTTTAATATTGATCTGTTTAAAATAAAATGTTAAATTTTCCATCATTTATATAATAATACAATATTAAAAAAAAATGCCGCCAACAAACACTTATGTATAAATTTATATTATAATTATTATTATCATACAAAAACAGTTGTATTCAAAAAAAAAATAAAATTAAGTTATAATTAAAAAAACAACAACCAAAAAAAAAGTAAAAGCAAAACTAAACACATTATCGCGATTTTTTATTATTATCATTAAAATATATTATTTTTTGTAAACACTCCTTTTTAAGGATTAGCACACAAACATTGATAAAAATGATTAACAATGAAATCAAAAACAAAACAATGTTTAATAATATTCAATAAAAAAAATTACAACATAAAAATGAACGATCATTATTAGTTTGAATTGAAACTCAAACGAAATAATAAGAAAACATTTTAAATTAATAATAATAATAATAAAAAAAAATCACACACGTTTATATTGATATCAAAAAGCAACAACTTTTATATGGATAAAACATCGACATAATGTTAATTATTAATATATATTAAGACATTTATATATATATATATTTAAATTAAACACGTGAAGAAAGTAATAATCAATTATAACAATTATTATTTTTTTTTGTAATTTAATAATTATTATGATAATATTAAAAGAAAAATATTACGAAAAACCAATCAAAAAAAAATCACAATATTTATTTATTTTAAAACAAAAAAAAATTGTAAAATTTTCAATTGAACGCGAAAAAACACTTAAATTTTTTAAATTTAATATTAGACGTATCTAGTTTTACTTTATTATTATTAAAATTTTAATGTTAATTTAAACCTTTTTATGTTTTATATTTAAGTTTATATTTAAATGTAATTTAATAATAAAAATTAATCACAGTTTATTATTAAAAAAAAAAATTAAAAAGGGGAATGTTGATTATTTATGATTATTAATTTTGTATTATTATATTAAATATAATATGTATATTTATATATTTAGTTCGCAAACAGCACAATTTGTTAATTGTTTTATATTTAAAAAAAATGTTTTATTTTTATTGTTATTAAATTTAATTTATTATTATTATTTTATTTTTATTAGACAGGTGTAAAAATATCGATTTTATGTATGTATAATAATAATAATTTAAAATGTTTATATTAAAAGGTGAGAAGAAAAAAAATATAAGGAAAAAGTGATTTTATCTTACCTTGAGGGCCCATGTCACCAGGATTCGGTAGGTGTGGATTAAAGCCTATAAGAGGAATTAGGAGAAAATTTAATTTGATTGAATTTGAAGTTAAATGTCATTTAGGGAGGGGTTTGGGCGTCTGACGTTGAAAGGAAGGTTTAAAGGAAATCGAATCTAAAACCTATTCATGATTAGTGCAGTGGTATTTCTTACTTCAGTCACTACTATTGGACTCTAAGTGGGCTATACCATGAGAACTGAAATGTCTTACAAATTAGTTTTTAAAAGGGCACTACCGTGACCTTGATGAGCTCTACTGTAGTCCATTGGACCTATTAGCTGTCATCTAGAACAGTTGCATCTTTTACAAAAAGAAACAATCTGCTTGTATAGTCCAGTTATTAAGCTATTAGCTTAGTATACTGGATGTCACGGGTTCGATACTCGGAGCAGACAGAAAAAATCAAAGTGCTGGAATTGTGATTTTTCTCCAGTTTGGATTAGTACAGCATGAAACCGTAAAAGAAAAATTATAAGATCTCGTGGACCTGATTCTACGCACTAATAGCAATCGTTGTGGTTGATGGAAAATACTTAAAAAAAAAAAAATCTTAACCGAAAACCCGTGGAGCATTAGAGGGAACTAGGATTTCCCTAGGGTTTAAAACACATTAGGGTTGAAATAATTTTTGTAGTAAGTAGGATCGAGCTCAGCACCTATGATATGGAATGCGATACGTTTTTCACTAAGCTATGACTAGTCTTATCACTGAAACGTCAGATTTTAGATTTTAAATGTAGGAAAGAACCAGTAAGAAGTGCTTCGTCGGTTATATTCAGCAAGGACTTCACAGCGGGCTCAATATGTCCTGTTGTGGTCAGCAGCAGTAGTTCATATATTAGGACTTTCATCGAAACGATGGATTAAAGGGTCAGTATTAAGAAAACTTCACAAAAACTCCTTAAGGGTGGTAGAGCTCTCAAATGACAGTTAAATTGAAGCCTGTTATCACACGAAAACGATTTCGTATATTGAGTAAAGGTCAGAGCTATTTCATGATTGAAATTTAAAGAAAAAATAACTTACCAAGTGAAGATGGATCCGTTAGTGCTGCCATGGAAAAATTAAAAGAGCCTGGCGATGAAAATAATTTACTTTCAGCCGGTGACATTAAAAAAGGTGGTGCTGTATGTGAATGTATTCCACTGTCAATTTCTTCTGCGTTCGGTGAACTGTGAAATTTAGAAATATATGAAAACAAATTATTATATGATTATATAAGTTTTTCATATAAAAAAGGATACTAATTTACCTTGCACACGCCTTTGCCTCAGATGCCGATCCAGATCTATTTATAACTCGTTCATTGATTGAATCATTACTTTGATCACCATCCATATTATTTCCACATATCAATTCCATTGGTTCAGATTTGACGTCGTCATTTGCACTTGGTGACGGTGTACAACTTTCTTTATCTGTAACCGAGCCGACACTTCCACCACCATTGCCAATCGTTAAATTGGATGGGTTATGTTGTTCCTTGTTATTTGATGAATTCAAGACATTGTTATTTGTGTTGATATTGTTGTTGTTGTGGCCTATTATTAATTCAATTCAATTCAATAAAGGGGTTAACATGAAAAAAAATGGAAAAAGAAGAAAAAAAGGTTAATCAAAAAGGACACTTAATGCTAATAATAGTAAATAAGTGATATATAATTTTACATACCAATAGATAATTTTGTTGGGTCAAGTCGGTCATTGTCTTTTATTTGTGGTGATAAATTGTTGTTTGAGTGTTTTGTTAAATTTGTTGAGAAATCTGCTGCCTGTATTTGTGGTGGGTGTGACAAAATATCTAAATTATTGTTGTTGCCCGGTCCATTGCCTGGTCCCTCACTGCGATGACGTTTCTGCATACCAGCCATATCATCTGAATGACTTGAGCTATTACGTTCACGACGCATTGCTGCAGCGGCAGCTGCACGTCTCAGTAATTGATTGACAGTGGCTCCAGAGTGTGCTAAAAAAAAATAATAATTAAAATTGAATTTAAATAAACATTTAATCAAATTCCCACCAGTTGGTAAACTGTTCATGTGAGGTGGAGGTGAAGCACCCTGATGCCCTGGAAACATTCCCTCCTCACTTATCCTATTTGCATAAATGTCATGTTGACTTATTGGTGGTCGCATACTTTGATTAGCTGGACCTTGCACTTGAGTCAACTAAAATTAAAATGAAAAAATTTAAATCAAGTGAGTAAAAAAACAACAAACAAATTTTTGCAATATCAATGACCTGTTAAATATTTGTGTATATTAAACTCATACCAACACACACATACATCAAAATTTGCTTCAAGGAGAGAAAAAAAACACATTTTCTATTCTTTTTTAATACATTTCATTTCTTTTTTCGTTCCAAAAAAAAAATTATAATAAATTTAGGCACATACACATCCACACATACAAAAAAATTATTTTTGCACATCATACGGACGAAAAAATTATAAAAATAACGCAACAAAACAAAAAATGTGTGTACTTACATTGTGTGTTTCTTCTGCTTGTTGTTGTGTTAAGCCAGAAACTCGTAATATTTCAGCTGTCTTTAAAAATGAGCTCAATGACCGTTGATGCACATTTACCTCACCATGATAGATGAATTCAACAAGTGCATGTAAATCGGTAAATGCGACATCTTGCAGCACAATTACTGGATGTTTGCATGGTGTGCTCTGAAAATAAATTTAAGATAAAAAAAATACATTTAAAAAGATTTCATTCAAATTTACCTTTAACAGCTCCCTAAAATAGGGACTGCATGCCGATAAAACGACTCGATGTGCTTTTAAGCTTCTGCCATCACATGCCAATGTAACATCAACAAAATCCTCGTCATCACGAAGATTTTCAAATGCTGATGTTATACTACTCTGATAATTATTCCACCGTAGACAAAAATGTTGTGTATCAACCATTGTGTTGTCTTTTTTATTTAATGTTGATTCACCTTTTAATTTAAAAAAAAGACAAAATTTAATATCAATTCAAAAAAAATTAATATTCTTAAAATATTACAATTATATTTGAAATGAAGTGAATGCACTAAAAGTTCAAGACAATTTCAATGATAATTATTAAAGATGTGGCATTTAATTCAACGTGAGAATAAGTACATTTCCGAATAGAAATTTCGGATTATCATTTTCAAAAATCTCTAATCATCACTAATGTTTTGATGAATGATACGATTCAAATTAAACTAAAACAGTAGAATTGGAGTTAGGTATGTACAAAATTTACTTATATTTTAATACTAAATTATTTTTCGTTTCATGATGAATTTAATGGCATTATTGCATTATAATATGGATGATATCCGGTCTGGAGTTTGATTAGAAGATAAGATTAAATTTGAAATGAATTTTAATCAAAAAAAAAAACGAAGTGCATACTTTTGATGAAATTTGGATGGATGATTGCATTGGATTACGAAGCATGTAAGTGAAGTGCATCAAATTTTTATCTAAGAGGTCTTAAAGGGTCATTTTAGGTTCAAGTAAGAAAAAAAGTTTATTATTTTTATTTAATTCAAGTTTTTTTTTCTAGGAAATATTTAAAATCACAATCAAGGAAATACCAGAGCCAATAATATATTATATATTGAGGTGACTACAATAGGTCTCTTTGAGACCGTGGTGGTGCTCTTGTAAAACCTAATCTAATCCAGGAAATACAACAAGGTAAGTTTAAATAAGTACGAGCCCAGAAAACAAGTAGAACTAAGCCCAGAGGACCAACAACTGATGGATACTGGAAATGCAGAGCAATCTTAATCTTCTTCCAAAAGGAGATGGGAATATTTGTTGAGTCATGAAACTGTTATGTCAATAGCATATCACATTTCTTCACTCTCGATCCAAGTCCAGTGGGGCAACTAGTTCCCATAGTTGCCTTACTGGATAAAGGTTGAGAGTGTCAAAACTTCGTCTTGTTTAAAACCAAAAAAAAAAACGAATTCAATCGCTTCTGATATCTGAGAAGATATATGAAGGCAGATACTCTCGACTCCTATGCAGTGGGACACCACTAGGGGGTCCTAGTAGTGTTCTAAGGGGTTGAGAGTGTGAAATTTTGTATCTGGATGTTTTATCATTTATCATCAAACACCATGAGAGGAAGATACTGATCAGGAACGCATTGACACCTATCTGATTTGGAATTATTGATTCTGGCAGCTTATGTCCACCAGAATGTTCAATATAACTACTGCAATACTGATCATGAGTGTCATAACGCCATGGCGCGCCATCTTCGAGTATTTCGGGCCTTATCTTAAAAAACCAATTAAAATTAAGCTTTGAATATTAGAAATCAGTATTCAAAGCAGTATAAACTGATTTTCATACCAAACAAAGTTCAAACCAGAAAAACATCAAATTTTTACACCTTACTCTGTTTAGTGACCCATGAGAGTAGGCAAAGATTTCAACTTAATTAGTTTAAATTTTCTTTCACTTAAGTCTTTCACAAAATCACAATTATCAATCAAAAACCTCCAAAATATTTACATTCAACTTTATACACCGGCCGGTTCTTTTTTTTAATTTTAATCAAATTAATGTGCAACAATCCTCGTATTAGACGAATAATTTTCGGTTAACTGTATAATAATTTAATCACCTGTGTGTTGTATAATATGCCGACTTTCAAAAGTTAAAGTACAAATAATAAATAAATAAAATCAAAGTTTTGATAATAAATTGTCAATCATCAATTTTTCCATTTAATCACATTATTATTTCATTTAAATTTCAAGTATTTTTGCTCATTTAAAAGAACATTTTTAATTTCATTTCATTTTTTAATGCAGAGTATCAAAAAATGCAAAATTTCAATATCAATTTAATAGATTAATCAATTTTAATCTAATTTTTATTATGCAATGTAATTCAAAAGTAAAATAAAATGCAACAATGGCAAATTTTTGGTTTAGTTTTCAGTTTTCAATTTTATTTTAGATTTTTTTTTAATTATTTCTTTAAAAAATCAGTTAAATTTGAAATTTAATTTTATTTTTTTATCACAATTTGATGACTTTTAAATTATTTTTCATTATCTCATTATATTTAGAATCGCGCAAAATTTCTAATATTTTATCACTCTGTATATAAAAATACACTTTACACTTGAATTATCAAAATGCAAGTGGTCCAAAAAATCTTTTTTTCCTTCAAATCACATATCACATATTTTAATATTATATTGTATACTCATGTCTCAAAAAAAAACAAAATAATAACTAACAAAATCGCGAAAATCTATACCAAGTGTTTGTGTGTATGGTCTCGTGTATGTGTCGCGATCTACTGTCTGTCTTTGCTTTAACTTGACTATGAAAGAGCTATGGTCAAAAAATTTTAGTGCTTTTTTTATTGTAAAGTATATTTCATTTGATTCATTTTTATATTTTATTTTGTTATATTATTATTATAGTTCTACTTCTCTATAATATTCTTTTTTAACTGAATTCTGTACGACCAAATACATTTTTACAGTACACACACACACAAGTCGCAACAGACATATGTGCAATTTTTATACATTTGCCAGTCGAATATTTTTTTTTCTTCTTTTTTTTGATATGTGAACAACAACAGTGTACAATTCACAAAAAAAATAAACAAATTATAAAGAATTTTTTCGCAGTCGCATACAAAATTGAATAGTACAAGACGACACACATTGCATTATTGAGCATCTAAAGTAAGTGAGTTAGTTTTTTTAACTACAATCTACAAATAAATTATTTTTCCGAAAAATTCATTTAATTTCAAACAAATTTTTTTTCATTACTTTTCATTTTTTATGATCGTCATCCAAACAATACATTCTAAAACATAATCATTTTCAATGGCCGTGTACAGTTGAAAGTGAACTCTGCATACTGCCAAAATAAAATATCAACAAATATCACAACTATTAAAAATGTGTATGATGACGATGACACACATGCACAATTTAGTTCTTCTTTTTTTTTTAAAAAAATTTAAAAAGAAATAATAATAAAAAAAAATAAATGCGAATTTTACCTACTTATAGTCGATTCACAATCACACATTGGCACTAAATATACATATTCATGAAAATTGGATGATGATTATGAACTGAACTACTTGTGATATGGATACAGAAAAAAATAGTGTAGTAATAAAAATAGATTTTTGTTGCAAATCTATGCATGTGGAATTTGAATTTGGGAATTTCTTTCTAATATCATTGGATCGTTGATATTAACATGAAATCATTTTCATTGAAAGGGAAAGTTTCAAGGAATATTTTTAAAGGGTGACTTCCTGGATTTTTATCGTAGAGACCACAATAGAACTCTTTAAGACCGCGGTGGTGTCCTTGTAAAACCTAACCTAACCTAAGCTTGAGAAGGTGTTGAAATGGAAAATTCAAAGAGCATCAGAAAAAAACTTAAAGGCAAAGCATTCATTGAAGATCATGAGGGTCAGAATTTTCGACTCCAGTGGCTGATCAACAGAGTTTTCGCAAGAAGGCTCTTTTGGACTTTAAGCAGCATTGCATAGCATTTAAAGAATCAAAGGCAGATTTATGAACTACTCCATGATCCATGCACAACGATTCCAAAGACGATGTCAAGAATGAGTTCTACGATGCACTCCGACGATTCTACGACTGATGCCCGAACCATGGCGTTAAAGTTCTTCTTGGAGGCATAAATGCTAAAATATGGAGTTGACGTTACGATAAAGGTAGGTCCAGTCTCTTAAGTGATTTTCAGGAGTAATAATCGATGAAAATTTGACATTTAAAAAAAACACAGAGTTTGCCAAAAAAAAAAAAATTCGAAAAAAGTGTACTTTTTAGAACGAATGAAGAGAAAATTGAACGAAAATACTGAATTTACAATATACAAAACGCTCATTCAACCGCATATTGACTATTGTGCAACAATTATTCTGATGGCTAATGAAGGTGAATTAAGGGAGATTCAAAAAATGTGCAATAGAGCTTATAGAAGTATATTACTAGCTGACAGACTAGAAAATGTTGACCAATGTTGAATAAATTAGAATTATTAGATGTTAAGCAGAGAATTTATTCCTTCCAGCAAACCGATCCACTTTTGGTCAAAATTCACTATTTTACAAAGGCATTAATTTTTATAATCAAATGAAAAATGAGACAAGTGATGTGTTAAATATTTTTAAAAGACTTTGTTAAACAGAAAATTGCATCCCACCGAAATTAACATCATCCAATTGGATTGACCAACATAACAAGTAACAAGTAAGTTACAAATTTCAACCCATATCTGTTCAAGTCCTTGACATTAAATTTCCAGATAACCCAAAGCAATGTCAATAAATTTTTCATTTCATTACCCTTCTTCATATTAATCAAAGTAATCAAAAAAAACTAAATTTCACCACAAATTCAAACTCATAGAGACAACAGCAAAACAATATCCAAATCTCTCCAATGTACTTCTATATAAAATAATAAATTACCCATATTTAACCACCGATTTTCATTTCATTTCTTATCATATTATTCCACTTAACCTCTTTTTTTCCTATGACTTTCAATCACAATTCATATCCAATCATTCACTTCAGTTTCACACATCCTGAAAACAAAAATCCAAAAAAAAATTTAAATGAATCAAAAAATAAAATTGAAGGAATATACCAAAAAATATTCATATCCATAAAAATATTTTTTTCCCACACATAGTTTGTTTGTTTGTATTTCACTCTTTTTTTCTATTAGAAGTATTATTTTTATTATTATTATTATTTTGTTCAGAATCAGAATCAAAACCAGGATTCTGGTGTAAAAAGATATGAGCACTCACTGGTTTATGCATAGTCACACACACATACATTGCAATATTCTTTTTATTTTCATCGAATTTTTTTCAATGTAAAATTTCTATGATCCTGTCATCACACCATTTTTTTTATTCATATCCCTTTTATCCTAGTAATGCAAGTCCCAGTGAATGTACATTGAGAATACAAAAAGGCATAAAAAGCATAAAAAGATGAAAAAAAACAAATTTATAGTGAAAAATATCAGTGAAAGTACAACAAACAAACACAGGAATTGTGCAATATTCAATTTCATGGGATATTTTTTTTCATATTTTTTTGGTATCAAAAAAAAGTAAAACCACGATTTTCACGATACGACATCAATTTTTTTTAAGTTCAGTTTCATATGAAACGGTTTAGCTTCATCATCGTCATCGTCGTCCTAGTTGCTATCCTATGATGTAATTTGTATTTTTTTTTCTTCTTTTTTTTTATTTACTATTCCAGTTACATACAAGCAAGTTAATGCAACTTCGTTGATGGTTCGTACAAATGAAATGAAATGAATAGTAAAAAAATAAAAATGTAAACATTACATTGCTCTTCTTGCATTTCAATGAAAAAGATAAACGGAGAAGGTCAATGTTGAAATGTAACGAACATGAAGCAAATAAAATAAAAAAAGTGCAATTGGATATAAAATTAAAAAAAAAAACGAATAATCTTTTTCTATGAATGAAATCAGTGAAACCATGAATGAATGAAAAAAAATGGTAAAAAAGGGATTGTGGGTATTTTCATTCATAAAATTATAAAAAAAAAAAATTTCAACATAACGAAATGCAATTTCTATGAAATTAAATTGTAAACGTCATTGCATTTTAATTTTAACTTTAAAAAGAAATTTACTTCAATGAAACAACTTTAAGCTGTTGTTTCAGCATTTTTAACAATGCCTGATCATTTTTTATTCAATTCAATTCCAACGGACTTTGAAATTTTTCGAAATTCAAAAATCGAAAATTTTATTCAAAAATTTCAAAGTTTTAGACCCAAATTTTGATTTCATGACGTGAAATTTCAATAAAATCTATTAATTTGACTTGAATTTCATTTTGATCGTCAAATGAGGGTCAAATCAAATTCCTAATAGAACTTGACACCGACATCCTCTAATAAAACTAAAAAAAATATATAATTATTGCTTTAATCATCAAAATAATAATAATAATAATAAAAAAAAAACTTATTCCGATTACGCAAATGATCAAATATTAATCTACAATGAAATTCCCATACAAATATATTCTGTATCATGTGTGCCATGTGTGTCATATGTGTGTGTGTATGCACGTTTTGTGTGGAAGTGTGTGGAAAAAAACATCTAATCAAACTAAATGCACAAAATTTTTGTCTAGTGTATATTTTAAGTTGAAGTCGTGTCGTGAATTTTTTTTTTTATTATTTTGCACAAATGTGTTCTACAAATACATCGCGAATAAAATTATTTTTTATTGTATATTTTTGCAAGAGTTTAAATATAAATATGTATAATTTTTTTTGGTATATTTCGGGTATGTTATCTCATTCTATAACTATAATAATAGTAATAATAATAAAATTAAAATGTTTAGAGTTAGATTGAATAGTCAAGGTCATCATTAAAAAATCGTCTGCATCATTAAAGCGTTAGAATGAGTTTTTTTCATATAACTATATAAATATAAATGTATATTAAAAAGAGGACTAGAAATAACTAGAATAAGTTGATGATCCAATGATTTGGTATTTGAATGATATTTTTTGTATTTTTTTTAGGTACGGTGCGTTTTTTGCAATGATAAATGAGATTCAAATGACGATTAGGAGGTTTGAAGGTCAAAATGAGGTCACTCTGAAAAAAAAATGAAATCATTGGATAAGAAAAGGATTGAGAGCAGACTGACAAGAAGCCAAACCTTTACTGAAAGGACTTCACTGCGCTTACAATGCTCTGTCGTTTACGAGGCCTCAAGGGTCCAAGGAGGGCTGGCAATCAGTGGCGCTATTTTTAATTTAGGTTAATTTATTGATTATTGGCTTAAAAAAAATTGAAGACCCATATTTCATTTTAAGCTAACGACGACTATTTACGGCACTTTTTCTACTAACCGTGAACGCTTGTCGCTTGAACGCTCTGAACGTTTTCGGGGGGAAGGTTGAAGTGTCAAAATTCCTCACCTCTAGTCAAAATCTCAAAGGAGAGATGGAAACATTATTTGAACAAATAATTTACCCTGTTGGCAAAAAAGATAGAAATTTCTATGAACTTAGATCTAAAGACCTCAAAACGGTATCCGATGCAAAACTAAGATACCCATGCAAATATTATTGAATATACGAAGTCGGAGGATCCATTTAAAGGTTTTTTTTCTACAAAGTATCTTTTGGATGTTCAATGCCAACCGGGTAATTGTACGATGAATCAAGGGCGGATTGAAAATTTTTAACGGCTCTGGCATTCTGTATGATTTTCTTTAAAATTTACACTAAACTTAACTTTAACAAGACGATCGACTGCGATCTCTCTGGCATTTGTCTGATTGCCCGTATGGCAAATCCGCTACTGACGATAAATAACCGATCTCTTCACCCACACCCGGTGAGTCATCGATAGGAGCTTTATTGGAAGTGATTTGATCAGTTTTTTTTATGCCACTAACTCGCAGGTCGGCACTAAGGCCTAGAATAGCATCAGTGTACTTTAAAAAAGTCCCAAGAGTCTTGAAATGTCAAAATCGTGTCATTTCATAGGAAATTCTCTCCATTTATAACGAGTCCTTTTCAAAAATTCAAAATCATACTTAAAGATTTCATCTCAAATCTTCTCCTAAACTAAAAATATTCCATTTCAACTTAAAAAAAATGAAAAAAATGAAATCCATTGTTAATTAATTTACATTTCCGGTCCTAGCTCCTTTCATTTTCGCATATATTTGACGCTATCTATCAAATGGACATCGTGACATTTTTTTTCATCTTCTTCTTCTTCTCCTTTTATCTAACACTGAATGGTCAACTTATAGAACAAGGCATTGTTTTCTTCTTCTTTTATAATGAAATAAAAAAAATAATAATAATAATGGTTTTTGGATCACATTATAATAAATAAATAAGTGAGTGAATGAATGAATGCAAAGGAATGAAAGGAAGATAAATTTTATAATAAGAAAAATATATAACAAGTAAGATGACAACAAGTGAGGGCGATGAAAAATAAATATAATAATATGAAACTACTAATAAAATTAGTTTTTTTTTTTGGTTTTTTGTTTTGTTGTCTGTCGCTCTTGAATTTTGTATTAAATGTTAAATAAAATGAAATGAAATAAAAATCACGTCGTCTTCGACATCGTCGCATATTTGCACACAAATAACTATGGACTAATAAAAATAATACTAATAATAATAAGAATAAACGCGAAAAATAAGAAAAAAATATAAAATATAAATAAAAATATATTCATGTGTATATTATTTTGTTTTTTTTTTTTATTTTGTGTGCAGTTTTGCTCTTTTTATTCTTGTTTCATTGAAAAAGTGCGCTTCAGGGATTGATTTGAATGTCCGTTCATTTTCAAATTCATTGAGTTTCATTTTCATTTGAGTCTGGGGAAATTGAAATAATTTTAAGACGATCTGATTCATTTCAGTTTGAAATTCAACTTTAAAAAGCCGTTAAACTGATTAAATGTCAAAACTGATAAATTTTTGACATTTAAACGTCAACTGTCAGTTACGATCAACTTTTAAAGGATAAGCCGGAGACTTATCACGATAAAACCTATCACGAGAATTCATTTGGCCCCATTTGACATTTTCTGTCACTGTGAATTAAAAATTATCCCTTAAGCTGGTTCAATTCAGTTTCAGACAACCCTAACCACAGGGGTGTATTGAAACCTATTTTTGACTCTAGGCATTGGAAAATCTGACAGTCCTTAGGTTGAAAAGCTGGGTCCAAGGACATATTCATTAAATTTAAGCTGATACCTTTTCTGGCATTTTTCAGAATGCAAAAAAGCCTTATATGACACTTACATCCCCCTCCCCGCCTCTTCTTTTTCTTGGCACTTTTACCTTGATATCATAAGACAATAGGAAATTTAAACAAATTTTAAGATCGTTTCATTAAATTTTCTTTGAGATTCAAATTTTAAGGCTCTCAGATTTTTGAACGTCAAATCGAATCATCGCACGGTTCATGGATTAAAAATTATTCTTACGGGGGAGGGGCGAAAATAAATGTATGAAAGCCAAATCTTGCCAATGAACACAAATAATCCATTGAAATGTTTTAAAACTGATGGGTCTAAGCCCCTCCTTGCAACCCCCTCGCTTTTCATGGTAAGTTCTGAATCACCCTCACGCTAAATCTAATTAAAATGCACTTTCAACTCACATTTAAAATCACATTCTTTCATTTTTTCGCAACAGATTTTATTTAACTCATGGATCTAATTTAACCAACAAAAAAATCAAATAAATCTATATGAAAACGATGCATGTTAAAAAAAAATAAGAAGAAAAAAAAACATTTTATATTATATTAGATTTGTAGACAATATACCTACTTCACATATTCACATTCACATATACACGTACAGTGTGTGTATGTATAATGCATGAATATGCGGGGATTTTATACACTAATGCATGAATGTGAATAGAAAAGGCAATCGACCGTTTGTCCGACACTGTCACTAGGTTAAGGTGAAGGTTATTTGTCTGTTCTTTGTATTTTATTATTATTATTATTTTATTCTATGTGTGTTTTGATTTCTTATTGTTTTGCTTTACTTTGCCTAATATTATGCATGCATGTCTGTATGTGTGTGTGTATGTATATGTGCAAATGCGTGTGCAATAAATAATCATAATACGAATCAACAGGAATTTAATTTTTTATCATCATCATTTGAACTAAAGCAATTTTAATGTGAAATGAAAAGCCACACAGCATGCGGTTCCCAAACTATTATAAGCATCATCATCATCATCCTAGACATGTGAATTCACATATGTGGAATTTTACGTGTGTGTATGTGTATAATGTACATAAAATACAAAATTCCTTTTTTTTGCATAAAATATGGGTGAACTAGTCTCAGTTGCCTCTTATTATTTGCTTTTATGCTACTACACTATTTATTATTATTATTTTCACATATTCACACACACACACACACACACATACACGTGAACAACATGAATTTGAGTACACCGAAGAGCAAAACTTTTATTCAGAGAAAATGAAAGTGAACACACACCACATTCATTGCTTTTATGTGCAGTACATACAAAATAAAAAAAGATTTTTCTCGCATCTATGCAAAAATGTTAGGAACAAAAAAAGTCACATATGTAATCATATGTGAAAATAAAGTGAGTGTGGGTGTTTTTCTCGTGCATGCATCAAATGAAAAATAAAACTATCATCGTTCTTGTCTAAAAGAAAGTGAAAATTTTATCATGTATATAGTCAAGTTCATGTGCGTTCAAATGGAAAATTCACATGTGAGTGTGTGTGTGTGTCTAATTTTGTTTTTGATGTCTCAAGGGTAGTTTAAATAAGGTAATTTCTTTGCAATTAAAGGAGTTAATGAAGAAGAAGGAAATTTTTGAAATGGAAAGGGATGATTTTTAAAGACACGTAAAATAGTGTCAAATTAAACATGAATTTTGTTTAAATGAAATGTGTGTGATGAAAACTGGTTTAAGTTTAATGAGCTGATGCGACATATATTTAAATGGGTGATGATTTAAAGGGATTTGAAAGGATTGTGTGAGATATTTTGTTAAAGAATTTAAAAGTTTGTCATGAAATTTTTGTTCAAATTTAATTACAAGGTTTTTTTTTTATTTTAGGAAGATGGAAGGGGGCTGATAGAACTGTGTCGAATGGAAGACGCCTTAGATGACCGTCTTGATCTTCAAGGTGCTTCAGGACCAACAGAGGGAATCAAGATAAGCATCAGAGTATGGACCAGCACCTTAATGGCATAAATCGGTAAGTACCTTTAAAAAAATCTCACTGTCCTTGTCTTTAAAGTTCATTTAATTAAAATTCATCAAATCAAATTAAAGTAAATGCATCAGAACATACAAATTATTTTCTATTCATATAAATCTCTTATTCGTTCAAATTCGGTATAATAACACATGACTATGCGACCAGATTAGCAATGACCTTCATATTTTTTTGTGTATTTTTTGTATTTTATCTCTATTCACATTCAAACACGTACAGAACACATTTTTTTTCTATTTTATATACTTTTATAATATTAGACATAGATACGAATAAAATCGTACATTCAAAGGAAAATAACATGCAAGCAACAGGTGCCATTGAGTTTAGACAAAATATATACAATTTCATATGTGAATTCACATTCTCAGTACTATCAAAAAAAAAACATTTTTATATTGAAATATAATCTCTAAGTTAAAAAAATATAAAATTGCATTCTTATCAAATAAATTAAATGTATTTTACTAAAAAATAGCACAGACATTATCAAAAAAATTGCAAGTAAAACAATGGACTTTAAACTAATGATTTGTGAGTTCGTTGTCCTAAAAAAAATATTGTTAATTAAATGCATCATAGTTTAATTCTTTTTTTCCTCTATATATTTGTATTTTAGCGGATTTTTTTTTCAATTAAAAATTATGACAATAGACGATAAGAAATTATTTATCGTCTATTAAACCAGAGTTCTGGTGAATTCTAAGATGACTGAATCAGAATTTGAATTGATTCATTTCTTACATGACTATCAAATTTCATCTTAATTTCATCATATCCGGAATAAACAATATTTTGTGAACTATTGAAAATGATTTGGCATCTAGATTAAATTCAAGACTAAACAAAACTATGCAAATAATAATTAATAGAATATTAGTCTCATATTCATATTCATTGTTATTAAAAGTGTGTGTTATGATAATAAATTTTAACTGTTATACAATTAAGTGATAAGTCGTTGTGGTGATTTTCCATTAATTAAATCACCATAAATTAATGACTTAGATTTCTTTTTATTTTTTATGATAGTAATATAAAATGGTTAAGACCTTATTGGTGTCCTTGTAAGTTGTTTAGAAAAGTCAACACTAGAATTGAAAACACTGATTTAACCTTGAGAAACTTTCAATGTTATCAAATTTAGTGGTCTTTTTAAAAAAAATACTCTATTGTGAGGATTTTGATTGTCTGTATGTATTTAATTATATTCAGAGATTACACTTCCAAACGTAAGCTAGTGGCAACTAGAAATAGGTATTCCACTTGTTTTAGGTTGAGAGTGTACTTGAATTAAATTTATCTTTTCTTTTTCAGGAAGTACAAACTGTCGAACTACATAAGTGAAGCCATCGAGACAATTGAATCCAAATAATATTTTGATACAAACTGAAATTAGTCAGAAAAGGTAAGTTAAGATTCAATCACGGCTTTCAGATATCCGGTGGTCGGTCTTGGCTGCTATAAGCAAACTTAAGATTCTTTTAGGTAAATACGGATAAATAACGATAAATTATTGATATTGATAAATGATGCTACTGCAAAAAAAATCAACACAGATTGAATCCTTTCTAATCATTTACATGTGGACAAAATACCTGTTTCAAATAAAAAGCAATAACAAGACTTTATATGAAAATATTTTACCAGCCAGTTACAAACAGACTTGGAAGTCTTTGAAGCTATCAACTTTCATGTCAGAAAGCAAATTTTCTGAATTAAATTTGGACCTGAAAAAGACAGTTACTTCTAAAAAACTAAACACTAAGATAAGTGAAACTGCTTCGAAAAAATGGTACATACTAAGAAAAGTGCGTCGAAGAGAATTTGTTTGAATTGAGCATACCTGACAAAAGGAACTTTCACATATTCACAACAAGATCATTGTGAATAAATTACAAGGTTGTTATGAAAGAGGTCAACCATCTTTTTCAGTTGGAGATGCTCCACATTCTCTGATCCAATCTTTAGCATAGAGATAAATGATTTCAAATTAGCAGCCAATTTTAGCCGCAAACTTTATTGCTCCTCTCTTAACTGAATTAATTAATGAAGCATTTATTTCAGGAACATTCCCAAATGCCATGAAAGCTGCTAGGGTTACCCCTGTTTTTAAATCCGGCTGCAGTGAAAGCTTGGTGCATTAGGATACTTGAAAGTTCCTTGAAATGGATAATTATAAAGTAGCTTTGGTGGTGGGCTCTCTCCACTAAAGAATCTGATTGTCGAACTCTTCACCATAGTCAGTAACTGTTTCGTTTGATCTAGTAAAGTAATTGGGTAGCTATTTGTAATCTTGATCATGCTTTTCCCAAGCTCATATACACAAAATTTGAAATTAATAAAGATAATGCCCTAAAAAGCATGATTAAATAATTCATCATTCAAATTCAAGAAACTGAAACAGATCACAACCCGATCGACATGACGACCCAAATGGAGGGTTTTTTTATATGAACCGCTTTTGCTCAATAGGAAGACAGGACTCCATGGAGAACAGACAAAGTGTCAAATTCTAATCATGCCCAACATCAAGGCTACACTTTCATCTAAAAACCAATGTGACTTGGTTTTCCCAATGGTTTTTGTTTGAAATTATATCAAAAAATTTCACGTCCCTTATGTATCAATGAAATGCACTTTCATAAAACTTTCATTATTCAATTCCTTTAATTTCATTTCTAATACCCAATTGATAACAAAAATTTTGTTTATTTTTTATAATTATTAGTATTGACTTATCAAAATTCAATTGAATATCATTTTTTTACATTTTATATTTAACATACTCACATATGTGTTTATAGCAAACAAACAACACTAATCTGATGATAGAGCAAGTTTTATTATATTTTTTAACATATTTTTTATAACTTTAAATATTTGCTCAAATAATCTAGAAAAAAAAAACTTGAGAACTAAGCATAATTTGACAATGACACTGACAGTAAAATAATAGTCTTGATAGATAGACAAAAAAAAATGTAAATATAAAAAATTGTTTAAATTTTTTGGCTTGTGTTACTAATGTCTTATAAAAGTTTAATAATATATAGTGATATAATAAATAAGTAATTAAGCTGATAGTAGTTGTTATCATATTTTTGTTGATTTTTTTTTAAATTTAAACAGCAAAAAATATACTCAAATTTATTTAAAGTTTTTTTTCTAATAATATTAGTGATGATACGTCATTTGTTTGCGATTTATAGAAAAATCTTATCTCAATAAAATGTTAGTAAAACATTTTAATCTTAACATGGGGCTTTTTTATTATTATTAGATAGAGTTCCCATGAATTTATTTGAATAGTTAACTTTGGTAATTCCAGCCAAATTTTAACTATCATTGAAATAAAACTTCATTTAAGCTATTTTTGAATAGAATCACACAAGCAAACACCACACATGTGTTTTAAAAGTTTATCACTTTTCTAATTAATTGAACAAATTTAATATCATACACTCATATAGATAAAATATAGTTTTAATCCGTACATGAAACGTACGTTGATAAAATTTATCTTTAATTTTGTGTGAATTTTATCAAAAACCATATCAATTCAAGCAATATTTAAAATGTCTAAGGTACGCTTTAAATATTTTATATTTTGATGTTGTTTTTTTTTATCTTAAAATCAAAGTTTATTTCTAAAATATACACATCGTATGCAGTACATTAAAGTTTCATAAGATTTTTCAAGTGTAAGGTGAATATTTTTGATCTGTAGAAGTGAATTGAGCATAGGACGGTTTTTAGTGTGTTTTGTACGCGATATGAAGGGTGTAACGAGAAATATATTTTTTTAAAAAATAAAAAGGGGTTCATTTCATCTTAATTCACTTGTGAATACTTTTCTCGTGTGTAATAAATAAAAAAAATATTCAAATTTATATAAATAATGAAAAAAAAATATGATGAGGGGTGTCTGAAGATGTTTTAAGTTTTTTTTTAGAGTTTTTACTTTTAAAATGAAATCTAGTGAAAAGGTTTGAAAGTTTCATGTCATAGTTTATTGCTTTAAGTATTTGATGGATTGTTTTTAATATAAATTATTAAAATTTTTTTAAGGATAATTCAATTTTTAATGGTGTTTCCAGGTTTAGGGTAGTTAAGGCGATTTAGGCCATTTAATCAAAAAAAAAATCTGTGTCTGCTTCATTTCATGTTTGTAAAGATGATTTGCAGTTAGTGGGAGTTGGACATCAGGTAAGCATAAAATTAATTTTTTACTATATTTTTTTTATATTCATTTTAGAAATCACCACGGAAATTAAAAAAATCCAAAGTTTTGAGAAATTAAAGGCCGTTTAAAGCAATAAGGCAACCAAGGCTCAACGTACCTTACTTTGCAAGTTTTCTAAAAAATTTAATTTTCTGAGTAACTGAAGGCCGTTTAAAAACAACAGGGCAACCAAGGCATAACGCACCCTACTTTGTGAGTTTTTTAAAAAATGGAAATTTTTGAGTAACTGAAAGCCGTTTGTAAGCAATAGGATAACGAAGGCCTAACGCACCTTACTATGTGAGCTTTTTAAAAAATGTAATTTTGAGTAACTGAAGGCCGTTTACAAGCAACAGGGCAACCAAGGCTTAACGCACCTTATTTTGTGAGTTTTCTAAAAAATGTAAATTTTTGAGTAACTGAAGGCCGTTTACAAGCAACAGGGCAACCAAGGCTTAACGTACCTTATTTTGTGAGTTTTCTAAAAAATGTAAATTTTTGGGTAACTGACCAGGGCTTAACGAACCTTACTTTGTGAGTTTTCTAAAATTTTAATTAAGTTTTCTAAAGTAAAACAACACTTAAACTTGTAACACCCTTTCAATCATCTCAACTTAAACTTAATATTATCAAATACGAATTTAATTTTAAATGTAATTCAAATTTACCTTAATTTTCGTTAAATTTCACACATTAATTCGTTAGTTGGTTCTTCATTAGTTGACTCATTTGTACTGTTGGTTTCTTTTTATTAGATTTTTTGAATTGTAAGGTTTTCAATGTAAATTTTTTTCTTGACTTTAAATTTAAATTTAATTTACTTGCACACCACTTTTAAGTTCGTAAAATGAATTTTTACAGTTGCAATTTTTTACAATAAGACGTTATAGTAAAAAAAAAAATAATTAATTAATTTAGTTAATTTTGATGATAATTTTAATGAACCTGTTTCACATTTAATTTTAATTTTTTTTTAAGAGAAATATAATAATAATTCAATTTTCAGTCATGGTGTTTAACACTTAACTAAGTTTTGTTTTAAATTTAGTGTCACTATTAATATCCTTCATTAATCACAGAAAAATTATATTTTATTTTTAATTTTAAATTTAATGATATTTTGAATATTTTTTTTAAATTAAATATCTTTTATAAAGATATTTTATTTTACTTGTAAATTTTTATATTATCATATGTATTTTAATTCCAATTTCACTTAAATTTCAAGTCCTTTTGATTGATTGAATTTGAATTTGAATTTCAATGTGACTTAGAACCGCCTAAATTTTATTGAGAATAAATTATTAAATTTAATATAAGACAAAAATCAATCTGTGTGTGTTAAATTGTTAACAGTTATGATTCTAATTTAAAAATGGGAATGAAAGGGTTTTTTTCTTGTTTGCTACAATCTTGGCGATATTTGGTATAATAAATACAAAGTAATATTTCAATGTACGTGTGTATGGGTGACTATGCCTGTGTACGATGTACAATAAATTGTATATAACACTAATTCTGTATCAAATTCTATAGAAACGGATTGTCGGGTGTAATTTAAGTGTATACGAAAAAAATTTATATTATAGATTGACGAAAAATATGTTTTTTTTTTAATTTTTAATTTTATCGCATTTTAAAGAGCTTAGACAAAATTCGCGATTCAATATATACAATGTAATAATATTAGTAGTGACATTAGTTGTAGCAAACATTGAAAAAAAATAAAACACTTGATTATCTATTTATATTTTTTTTTTTTTTTTTTTTTTTTTTTAATGGAATCAATGAAGAAAAATTACAAGGAAATCAAGGAAATGTATCCCTTATATCAAATAATAAAAAGGACGATAAATAAATAATCATGTGTTGTATATCATGAGATGGAAGAAGGAAAAAATACAAAATAAAGACAAACACTAGGAATTCTAGTCAATATTATTACACTACATACGTTTTAAATCAACACGTTATAAATGTGTACCGAGAGACGGTCTAGTATTTTATTTTCCTTTTTCTTATCCTTTTTATTTTATTTTACTTTCCTTATCCGAACGATTATAATCATAAAAGTACAGTTAAAGGAAAAACATGTATTTTAATACAAAAAAATAAGGAAACTGAAAGGAAAAATAGTTTCAACACAATTTTTTTTTTATTTTATGTTAGTAATGTTAAATTTTTTGTTACATTTTTTATAAGTTATTGTAATATTATGATTATTATTAATTTAATATTAAAATAGACAGATGAACGATAATGTACGTACGACCGCGATGGTGGTTAGCAATCTTTTGCCATTCCAAAAAATATAATGTGTTGTTTTGTATTAACTTCCCGACATACATATCTCATTGTGTGTAGTGTGTTGTGTCGTAGTGTGTCAGTACTATTTGGAGAATATACCAAAAAAAAAAAAAAATATTTTTGTCGAATTTTTCTCTGTTTATACATACATTAAATACTGTGTACGACCACTATATAGCCGAAAATTTTTATTATTATATATGTGTTTAGTGTGCATATATATATATATAGATTTTCTAACACCGCCTACACGCGAAACCCCCTAAAAAAACTGCTATTCTATTCAAGCTCTTTTACTGCTTTTTTAACTCTAACCTATTATACATTATTTTTCCATGAACATACACACACACACACAAACAGAAGGAAAAAAACTAAATATAAAATGTATACGCGAATGGATGATGATGATGATATTGTTGCTGTTCTCTCAGCGATTTTTATGTCTATTCTCCATGTAAGTCTATATTGTATATGATGATGATGATTTGCCACCCAACGAAAAATATCACCCACAATAACATCCACCCAATTTAGCCACCCCATTGATTCATTTTAATGTGTACGTACATACACAGTACACACAAATTTTATATTAAAAGTTTTATGTTATAGTGTACTCTAGAAAAAAAGAATACGCGAACACACATTTTTATTACAACTAAAAATCCCCCCAGTAATTTTATATTTTTTATACATTTTTCGTAGATTTTCTGATCAGGCACGTACTGCTACACACACAGCCCATATGTCCATAGTTGTAAGTGCACGGGAAAAACACATAAAAAAATGATGGTTAAACATTGGAAATAGAGAATAGGAATAGTAAGTAAGTACACATTATATTTATTTATTATAGTAGTCGTCGTCGTACTATTATTATTATTTTTTTGACTGTTTGTTAGATTTTTACTTATTTTTTTTCGCTACTGAGGATGATGATGCTTGTGATCATTATACATCCTAATACACATACATTTCAAGTACAATACAATACAAAAAAAAAGTTTTTTTAAAATTATTGTTTAAACAGAAGTAGAGTGTATGCTTGTACTTACCACCCTCTAAAAAATACATGTTTTATTTCATTTTATTTTACTTGTTTTTTTTTTGTTTAAATACATGTCAGTTAAATTACAGCTCAGAATAAGAAGAAAAATAATAATGAAAAACTGTTCGTTGTATCGTAAATAATGCTCATATACACACAAAATAATAAAAATTATAAGAGAGATGTGTTTTTTTTTTCTGTAATAATATTTCAATATAATACATACTTACCTCCCATTTTTTTATTTTAATATTTATACAGCTTTCATACTTTACAGAACATTTTTCATATTAAAAAGCGTTTTAGTTATACAAAAATCTAAATCCATTCTAATGCATATGAGGGGGTATAGGAAGAAATATTATAAAATGATATGATAGTACACTCATAAACAGAACAAATTTATAGATAGATAGATCTATTACTATAGAAATATGTGATCGTTTTACATTATTTTTTTTGTATTTTTTTTTTAATAATATAAAGGGAGTTGAAAATAAAATTTTTAAATGTAGTAAGTAGTTTAATGTTATACACACATTCATACATTTAACGGATTGTATGTTGTTTGTAAAGAGGGATTTTGAAGTGGGGCTGATTGAGATTCTTTTTTTTTGTGATGTAGTTAAATATAATTTTAATTTCAGTATTTATGAGTGGGATGAGGTACATTATACTTAGGATGCTGTATTAGAATAATTTGGATTAAATGGAAATTTTTTTAATAGAGTTTCATTGAAAGTTTCATTTTTAGATGAATGATGAGATTATGATAGATTTTTTACGATTAATCATTAAATTTTTGATAGATTTACTTTTATTTTTATTGCAGGGTTGATGAAACTGAACTAGAAATAGCACGTAAAGAAGGAGGGTTATGAAATTTGCTGACAGAGAAGTAATGGAAGATTTAGCTTCAAAATATGCTGGTGAACAATTGTGAGAAGGAATTTCATTGAAACAATGCTCGTGTACTCTAACATCTCAAAGCTTGGATCTAAGTGAAACAAATTGTTTTAGGATATGTGATGAAGAAGAGAGTACAAGAACAAGAACCAAGTAAGTATAATGGATTAATATTTCAGGTTATATAGCCCAGAAAAGAAAAGTGAACAGAGGTACCTGGGATTTGTAAGTAAACTATGATTGCCTTTAGGGTAAGTAGGGTAGGATCTACAAGGCTCCCATAATAAACATCATCCTAAGGATGGACCCCAACAACAAGTAAGTATAATGGATTACTATGGCAATACTTAGCCAACAAATTGACAGTTGTTAGAAGTGATCAACCGTATAATTTGAGAACAAATGATCACTACCGTCTTCCAAATTATCGTCATGACAAGCAGAAACATTCAGTATATTACAAAAGCATGAAACTATGTAACGATTTAATGAAAACGAAAACTGTCGATACATCAAATTTAAAACGCTTTAAACGATCAGTATTAATTTATGTGAAAGCTATAGTCAATTGTAAAAACGTTCTGTAATTTAATATAAAGCTGTGGTATAATGCTATGATAAACATCATCCTAAGGATGGACCCCAGCCACAAGTAAGTATAGGGACCTATTGTGTTCCTACTATTTCCACCATAGTTTCAATAGTAAACGCCAAACCTTCAGCCTTAGCTTAAGGCTGGACCTAAGCTTTTATACTGTCATCTTAGAGCGGTCGCACCTTAATTAGGTCAGAACAATGCTTTAGTCTGAAATGACATCATTGAATTGAAAATTTTTTTGCGGTTTATTGGATTCGAACCCACGCTAATGACATGATAGACGAATGCCTTAATCACTGGACTATGATAAAGTCAAGCAGTTGGAAAAGGAATTTTGTATTGGAAGTTGAGTGCTGTCTTTCGATCGAAAATAGGAGAAACTTAATCTGATTATTGGTGTCATTATGTAGAGTGTGTTGAATGCTCTGATAAGCTACGGAAGCTTAACCCAAATTATGCTACAGTCTTTCCAGAAGGACAAGAAAGTTTGATTCAAACTCGTTTAAAGCCTACTTTACTTAATAACTGAAATGTATCGAAAACTGTCCAAAAAACTCTGTAGTTTAAAATTGAAATTGATTAATAAGGACGGCAATATATGTCGCCTTATCTACGTTAAGATAACGAAAAATGGGCAAGTAAATTCTGGCTCTTCAAAGCTGAAATCTTTCTGGACCAGTTTTCAAGTTCTTCAGATGAAGTGTGTTCAGCCCGAAACTTCCTCGCCAGCGTTTGATGTAGGGTACAAAAATCCCATACCCATAAAACCTTCATGGGGCTACGATGGGGCTTCTGTTTTATTTAAATTTTTATTTTAATGTAACATCAGCACAAGATTCAATCACCAAATTTTCAACTAACCCATTCCCAATTTAACTCTCACTCCAACTTTAATTTCCAAAAAATCTACATTATATTCAATCATTTTCCATCCCACCCATATTATATGTGAATATATTATATTTTAATAATAATTTTTGTACATTTTTCAGAATGTTTTTCATTCGTTTTTCTCTTTTTTTTTGTTTGGTACAACATACATCATTATAGCACATATAAAAACATTTACATAACATAAACACACACACACACACACACACACACACACACTAAAAACAGGTACATAATCATTTATGGGATAGAGGTACCTTCATGTTATATTATATCATTATATTATTATTATTATTATTTTATTTAAAATTCAAACTGAAAAAAAGCATAGAAATTTTGTGTTATAATACAGAGAGTAAAAAAAACAACACACGCAAAAATTATAAAACAGCATCCCCCCAATTCCATCACTATTATCATTTTTTTACGCATATTCAAACATATATGGAAAATTTTATTTAATTTTTTTTTTTCATTTCATTCTATTTTGTATGTATACTTTTTTTATTTTATTATAATTCTATACTAATAAAACATTGCTTGATGCTTTGTCATGTCGTTAAATACCTTAACTAATATGAAAAATGTGTCTGTGTGGAAATGATACATAATGTCATTAAAAAATATTTTGAATAATAATAAAAAAAATTTTAAAAAGGGTTGTTTTTTTCAAAAAAAATTAAATATTTGATTTTAAATGTAAAAATAAAAATTAATTCTAATAAAAATTTTTTAATGACCTGAGTCAATGAAAAATCTTGATTCAAAATACATGAAAATAATAAAAAAGGAACTTAATTGTCCCAATCATGTCATCTCTCTATTAGTTTCAATGTATCATCAGTACAATACACATAAAAAAAGACGAGTTTTAACAGTATTACACAGGTTTTTTTTCCTCGTTTTAAAAGTAATCTCATCACTCACAAAAATATGATGAATATTCATTGGGTATTTTACCATACATTTATTTTTTCACGTCATAAAATACAATCGGGGATAAAAAACACACACACACTCGATTTTTATTTTATTTTTTTTCATACATATCAGGATGAATTTTAGTGTGTAATCTGTTTTCTAATCATAAAATGTATGTTAAAACATAAATTGGAGATTTATGTGTATGACTATGAGTGGAAATTGGTGATTGTTGTGTTCAATCTACCAAACTATATTAAATTATATCATAGTTTTATTTATTTTGTAGCATATTTTGGGGGCTTTTTGAATTTCACGTTGGATTTAATTGAAATTTTTACTTTAAATGCATGTTTTGCCGTTTTAGGGTTACCCAATTAGGGCATTTTTTGTAATTTAAAAATAACCCACAACGAGCAATGTCAATTTTTATTCAATTTCGACTAAATTGGACTAAAACTAGCCAATTTTTATTCGATGTTGACTAAATTGGACTAAAACTGGCCAATTTTTATTCAATGTCAACTAAATTGGACCAAAACAAGCCAATTTTTATGCAATGTCGAATAAATTGGACCAAAACAAGCCAATTTTTATTCAATGCCGACTAAATTGGACCAAAACTAGCCAATTTTTTTTCAATGTCGACTAAATTGAACTAAAACTAGCCAATTTTTATTCAATGCCGACTAAATTGGACCAAAACTAGCCAATTTTTATTCATTGCCGACTAAATTTAATCAAATTGGACTAAAACTAGCCAATTTTTATTCAATGTCGATTAAAATGGACTAAAACTAGCCAATTTTTATTCAATGCCGACTAAATTGGACCAAAACTAGCCAATTTTTATTCATTGCCGACTAAATTTAATCAAATTGGACTAAAACTAGCCAATTTTTATTCAATGTCGATTAAATTAGACTAAAACTAGACAATTTTTATTCAAAATCTACCAAAATGAACCAAAACTAGGTGACTAAAACTAAATCAAGACCAAAAATAGCATTTAAGGGTTAAAATCAAGCAAAATTCAATTAAAACGAATTTCGTTTAAAAAGCACCCTATGATGGGCCTACATGTGTCATATTTTCTATTTTCCTATCAATTTTTTTGTTGATACATTAAACAATATCCCAAATATGAAATTTTTATTTGAAAAAAAAAATTATATTACCCAATTTATCTACAAACATTCTACTACAGATTGATTTTATTTTGTTTTTATTATTATTTAAAATAAAATCTATCAATTTTTTTCAATGAAATATTTATTTTGTCTCTATTATTCCACAGAATTTTAATTATTATTAGATTATGATGAAATGAAATAAAAAAAAAAAAACTAAAATTCAGTGTGTTGTGTGTTGTGTGTTCAGTGTTCATTTAATAGAAAAGTGAGTCAATATTAAAATTATATTAAGTGTAATGGTGTTGAAAATCAATTTGGAAATGATGTGGAATAGATTTTAGTAGTTTATTATTAATATTAAATGTTAATTAATCAAAATTACTTGTCGTAATCTATTGACTCATAAATTCATTTAAGAGCTTGACATCAATCCGAAGTGATCCAAGTTTCGTTTCATTTGCATCCAAGTTATCAAATTCAAGTCTCCATTTATCCGATTCAGGTAAAAGTGGTGGAATAATTGTCTTTAAATCTGGATCCCAATCCTTGCGATATCTTGGAATTTCTGCATCTTTTATGTACCACGTTCCAGCAGGAATTGGACATTTATTTGGAAAGTCTGGGACATAGGAGTGAACCGATTTGTATAACAAACCAGTTTTATTGTTAGTTAACATTTCACAGGAATGATGGTAAGTCCTTGTAAGAAGTCCCTTCATCATACCATGATCAAATGTGTAGACAGTCATAACGTTGGAAATGGAATCAGGCCAAGGCTCTTTAAAGGTAATCGTTGCATTAATTTTATACATCGTTTTACTAACACGCTTAATTTTTGACTCGATATCTAGTGCTTTGTGGTCTCCTATGGTTCCAGCAAATTCAATGATCATTTGATCAATAGTAATCTTGAAATTTTTTATATTAAAATTTATTTAACGACATTTAATGGAAACGGAAATACTCACAGCTGAATCAATTGATTGAGTGAAAATCATTTCAAGTATTAGCACAATAAGAAATTTCATTTTAAAGGTAATTCCCTTATTACAGCTCGACTAACAGTAAACCACTATTGAATTTAGTTCATGAGATCGAACATTATATAAAGAATATTTGTTGATACCCGTAAATGTAATCAATTGTAACAAATAATATATGTAATTATTTGTGTGATCTTATCAAAGGTGTGAAGTGTCAATTTGATGTGATTTGATTTCAAAGTGACATGCAATAAAATTTAAAATTTGATTCAAGTATAGATATTTTTGTTAATGGTTATTGGTGATAAAGGTAAATATTTATTGAAATTTTAAAATGATTTAGTCACGGAAACTTAATTTGAGTTTTATAGGTAGATGAAGCTGGAGATTGAAATGACAAGGATTAAAGACACTTGTAAGCAACCACAATGAGAAACCTTGTTGACAGTACTCTGAAGAGTTTCAGGTAAGTTTTACTCATAAGAAAAAGTTTACCTTCCCCTTCTTTTGCTTTTTAGGAAGTGGCTTTAATCTAGGAGGGAAAAGGCAAGAGGAGAAGCAAAGACATGAGACATGATATTCAATTAAACTAGGGCTAAACGTAAAATTTCAAGACAAACCCAATGGAAATTCTAAAACGAAAAAGGTAAGTAGATTTAAATTTCTAATTCTTACGAAGGCTTCAAATATCATCATGGCTTCATCAAAGATGAATAAATCTTTTGAAGATTGCATTACTTAAGATCGTTGACAAACATTTGGCATTTTCCCTTGAATGGTTTGACAGTTAGCGATAGGGAAAGCCCCAAGACATCGTCAAGGTCCTAAAGGATCCTAGTGTGTTAGGATTTGACTACGAATAGTAAACGCCAAACTTGTAGCCTAAGAGTGGACCATAGCTTCAATATTGTCATCCAAGAGCAGTCGTATCGTAATCTATCAGATTCAAACCCACACTAACAACAAACCGTGTTCCCACTGGTATAGGGTACAGAATGTGATAGACGAATGTCTTAACCACTTGAACTATGTCAACTCTTATTGGTTTAACGATGACAGTAATCACGTCATAAGAAGAAGGATTTTCCATTTGACCAGACCCTCTCCATGTTAGACTGTGAACCTGATTATCATGCTCCATTTATATTGTAATCAGGAAAAGAAATCACATTTCAAATTTCCAGGAAAACTCTCATAAATAAATTAATTAAAAGTCAATCTCAGCAAACTCAAACTCCTCGAAGACAATTCATTTCCATGAACTCACAATTTTAAAATTTTCATTATTCCATTCCAGCATCATCTAACACTGAAATCTATAATACATTGTTTTATTATGGATGGATGTTGTTGCGAAATTTTAAGATGTTTTATTATTAGTATATTTGCAGTACTACACAGATACACAAATCATGTAATATGTATAGATAGTTCTCCGTATTACTTTTTTATTATTATTATTATATGAAATGTATCTAAATTTTGTTTAACTTTTTTTTGGGGATCTGCGCATGAATGCTATAAATTATATAGACGATACTTTTATATTTTTTTTAAGCTAATGCTACATTATATTTTTCCAAACAACGGAAAAAAGCGCTCCACCAAAAAAGTGTACACGGATGCTGTGTACGTACACAATGTGTGTGTATGTATGTAAAGAAGTAGATTGTAAATGCCAAAATAAGACTATTGAAGTAGTGTATAGTAATAATAATAATATTCAGAACATCTAACTTACATTTTCTCCGTTGTTCTCCTGTTGTGTTCTATATAATGTAATACACATATATAACTAATATACACAACATGGATATGGTATTAGAATCAACCAAGTACATTTTTAAAATCTATAAAATACAAAAAAAAACAAACTCGCGTTTTTTGGGCTATGAAATTTTTTTAAAGCTCTATATATGTTCGCATTGTATAGTCATATAAAAAAATATAATATAATATGTTTTATTTAGAGCGATATTTATACACACACACATAATATGTTTTGTGCCGATTTTATTTTACTTTTTTATACTTTTATAATATAACGTTATAATGTAAAATGTATAATAATAAAAAATAAAATGGTATAGTTATTTGTAATGTAATGTAATGTGTGTGTGTGTGTAGGTTTAAGCATCATCCAAAAATAATAATATTATAGGCACATCAGGTACAGACACTAAACATTTTTCTCCATCCTCATAATTTGAAGCAAGTGTGTGCTTGAAGCATAAATTGTATATATGTTTTTTATTTTTTAAAAAAAGATATCATGGTTATAGAGCGTCATTTAATGTAATATATTTATCATTATTTACCTCGTTTTTCATCATATTTATATCCATCTATAGAATCATTAAAATACATTTCATAACCGAAAAAAAAAGCTTGCTTTAAAAATTCAAATTGAAAAGAAGTTTAAGCACCCATTTTATTCTAATTTTTAAGGTAAGTTAATCATTTTTGTATCTTTTTTTAATTAAAAACTACTATACTTTTCTTTTAAGTTTAGGTAGGATACGAAAGCATTCAAAGGAAGTATTGACAAGTGGGACGAGGAACGTTGTTAAAGTGGCTTATAAGTGGTTTCTTCAAAAGTGTAAGTATAATTTAAATTTAAAATTAAATAGAAGGCCTCAAAATATTATCAAGGCTTCATTAGTGGAGAAGAATTTTTTGAGTATTGCATTATTATTGAATGGAGCAGAACTGAAATCTGAAGGTAAGTTGAAGATGGAAGTAAATCAACCAATTAAATAAAGACACCAGCTACAAGACAACTCAAAAGCTGCATTTGATCCTGGGTTGAGTTCCCGACTATCGTTACCTTAAGAACCCTTATCGTCCATTCTATTATGTGGGATAACTCACTGTTTATCCACGACCCTAGGTTAGTTGAGATTAGATGTAAACAAGCTCCACCGTGTTCGTACTACTTCAGCCGAAGCTTCCATAGTAAGCACCTCAATGGTCGAACCACATAGGACCTGCAATTAATACTGTAATTCTATCTAGTCACCTTCAGATTTCACTGAGCACCTCTAAAAATACTGGAGAACATTTGGAACTCCAAAATCACTCTGGGGCTGTACCTGTCTCTTAACCAACTCGGTCAACGAGCTCTACGACCCTAAGTTAAGGTAGTTTCGAAATTCTGAACGTAATTAAAAGATTTCTCTGATAGTTAAGGCCATAATAAGCTTAGACAAATTAATATAAGTACCTTACTATTTTATTTTTAAAGTGCATTCACTGTCATCTCTGTCAAATAACATAATATTCTAATACTTACCTTTAAAATTGGGTGATCCTGTTTCAGGACTATTTTACTTAGCAATCTTCTATTTCTGTTGATTATGAATCTGAAAAAAATAAAATAAAATAGATTTCAATGATAATTATACAAAACATATTTGAAATATTAATCAAATAGATCTCAGATCTGAAATCCAATTTTAATATTAAAAGCATTCTTTTCGATGATAAAATCTTGTTTATCGTATCATTTCAAATGTAATGTAATGGATTCCGCATTATTTTATGAAAAGATCCAAATTTATTATTAAACATATCTTGTGTTTTTTTCTCTTCATATCTTCTTTTTTTTCTTATAGCTCTTATTTTCATATTTTTTTTTTATATTCATTTCCTATTGGAAAATATAAATTTATATGATGTTTTTCTTTTTTTTTTATCAAAAACGCGCTATAATATTACAGTACATCAAAAACTTTTGCTTAGCTAAGACCGTGATGATGTTATACCTTCTCAACAAAATCCTCATACCCCTTTCAATGTGTTTTTTTTCCTTCATACTTTTTATTAGAACACGGCAACCAAAGTTTTATGAATGTTTGTATCGACACACACAGTGAAAAAAAAGAGATCGCACAATATAATAATGCACGTTTATTTTATAATGTTCATAATATATTATAGAGTAAAAAGTAATGTATTTTGCGAATTCTATACATAATTTCTACTAAAAAATCGTATGTATATCAAGCATGACAAGTACATGATATTTTTTTTATATTTTCATTTTAAGTCGTGTGTATCTAATGATGGGATCATACTAACATTAGCGATTTCCATACACAAATCATATACAATGGGAGTAAAATGGAAAAAAAATTAAAATAAAAAAGGGTTTTATTTTTCAAACATTACATTTTAACACACACACACACATACAAACACACGTGTACTCATTTAAAATAAAGTTAAAAAAAAAAGAAAACATATTCAAATACTTATAATGTAATGAAAAAATGGGGGAAAAACATCATTACGACAAAAATTGAATAGAGACTATTTTTTTAATTTTTACATACATACATTTAGTGTGTGTGTGTGTGTATGTGTAATGTGTAGTAAATAATAATAATGAATAAATATATATATATAAAAAACTGACGCTATTTTTCAAAAAATATTCAAAAAAAGTCCCCATCCTTTTTCCCTCCAACTTCCATGCAAATGTAAAACCCAATTTCACATTTGGAGTATGAGACATTTGTCTGCATTTTAATTATAATTATTTTTTATAAATATACACAAATATTTTTTTAAGGGGTTTAAATTAAAATGAAAAATAAAATAAAATTAATCATACGTGTACAAAAAAAAACCCATATGTGCGATTATGAGACTAAATAACATCACGCGGCCACTAAATGTGGATTTTTCTATTTCCGATTCCGCGCTATATTTTTCATTGGCTTACCAACAACATGATTAGCCAAATTATTTCGGTTAATTTATAAACGTGTATGAAAACGTTATAAGTGAGTGAGAGAGGACAAACATAATTTTTATTAATTATTAATTAAAAACGCATAAAACACTTAAACATGATGTGTGTGTGTGTGTGTGCTACCAAAAATAATTAAAATTCAAATCACAGCTCTTAACAAGTGTGTGTGTGTGTTTTCCGCGAATGGCAATATATGACCATTATATGAATGTGATTTGAAAAGGATGTGTGTGTGTGTGTGATAAATTTATTGGCTAACCTTTGCCATGTGACCGAGTCAGTTTGTTTGATTACCGTTATTATTATTATTATTATTTCAATTTTAATTTCAATTCTCATTGAAAATGTTTTAATGTAAATTTAACGAAATAAATTCCAAGAAATACTCAATGTACTTATTTTCCCACTAATGCCACTTCAGGTCTTAACATAATTAAGCATAATTTTGCGGACATTAATTTCCATTCAGTTTAACACAGATATTTTCATTCATATCTTTCACTTTTCGACTTGAAAAATTTATAGGACATGTAAATACACACAGATAACATTTAAACAGACACACGAACAAACATAGTTCAAGTGGTGGCATCGAATTTTTTGTTGTTGTTGGCTTATACAAACATAGAATGTCGGTGTCAGTCGTCGCACAGAGTGAATCTATGAGTGAGAAAGTATTATTTTATGTATGGCCATGCACGTGTATGTGTACGTGTGTGTGTGGTGTGGTTGTTTTGGCTATGTGAAAATTGAACACACATCAGAAAAAGTATGGTATGGATATTGTGTGTGCGTGTGTTTGAGGAAAATAAGCAACAGGTACCATTCTTTTTGGTCGTCGTGTATAAAAAGAGAGGATATCATTATTATTATTATTGTTATTATTATTTCCTGCATGTATAAGAGAAAATACGATGTGAAAGCACATGGAATGCAATCATAATAATAACAAACAAACAAAAATTTGTACATGTGATGTGATGACGGTCAAGAATCACATGGTTTTGTTGATGAAATTTGTTGCGCGTGTTTCAATGTAAAAGAAAAAGTTAACATCCTTTTAAAAATAGTTCAGTCTCATTAGTCGCTGTTTCATTAAAAATTTATTACAATGTTAAAAGCGCCAAATAAACATTAAATACAGCAGAAAAAAAAACTCCCCCTTTTTTAAAATTTATTATCATCAAAATACATAACGATTGTCACACAACTATAATACACACAACACTACCTACATAGCACTTTTATTTTAAAATATATTTCACATAATCAATGTTTAGAGTGAGTATTTATATAAAATAAAATACAAATGGGATATATGTGCTTAGCATAAAATAAAGTAAAAAAAAAACATATCGCGATAGAAAAATGTAATGATTTTTTCCACTACACACATAATTTTATACTTCACATACGTACACGCGTACACACACATACACACACACGCCAAAAAATTTTCTATATAAAAAGAGAAAAATACCCTAAAATTTTAATGTACAACAATGTAATATTATAACAATATTATAAATTTTTAATTGCACTGCTGAAAAATTTTGTTATTTCTGCGCAACTTTCATCTCGCGAAAAAACATACAAATTTTTTTTTGTGCTATACATTAGTTTGTATGTACACACACACACACACGTTAATAATATAAAATAGGGTGCTTGATTTTTCCAAAAAATATACAACAAAAATAAAATGTAAAAAAAAACTGAAAGGAAAAAAGATTTTCCATCCCTTTTTATCCCATAAGTAGGTTGTGTAGTGTGTATTTGTATTATAATATGATCTTCGTTTATTTTTGTATAATGTTCAAAAAACGGAAAAAAAACATACACACACACAGAGTGTAAAGTTATATTCGAAATATTGCTTTTGCTTAGCTTTTTTGGTACATTTCGCATTATTAGTTAGTTAGATGGAAATGCGTGGAAACTAATCTGGAAATCAGATTAGAAAAAGCAACTGAATCGAGTTCGATTCCTAACTAGTATGCTAGGATCATGATTGTCTAACAAAGAAGTGAGATGTCTGAAGCAAAGTCTTTGACCAAATGGGCTTCTGATTCGTAAATTTCCAGGCTTTGGTAAGTAGAAAAAACTTCTCAAATTGGCTTACTTTACTTTTAAGAATTGGTATGATTTTATCCTCTTAATTGAGATGGGGCGAATATTTAAGATATTTAATTCAAAGATCGAGTACTGCTCTCTGGACCTGCAAATCGATGATTGGAAAAAACTTGGGTATCCAACCAAGAACTGCAATGTAGATTTATAAAGTGATAATTTTACCCATTTTGCTATTCGGAGCAATTGTATGGTAAGACAAAACGAAAATAGGAACTTTCATCAAAGAACTTGATAAAGTTCAAAGATCAGCGTGTTCATTAGTTACTGGGCATTTCAGCACTTCACTGAACAGCAGCAATGAATGTTTTACTTGACCTTCCACCAATCCATATTCTCATAAAAGCAGAAGCGAAAATTACCAACTACAGATTCCTAGTAAATGGCAAGAATGAAATCACTACTCTTTGTGACTTATCGCTAATGAAACTAATCACGGCCTGTAGAAAGGAAAACTCAGATTTGATGAGCACGATGTATTTGTTTCCACTGAAGAAGATTGGATTTAAGAAAACATTATTCAAAATGATATAGAGGAAGTATGGTTTAGCGCTATCTGCTGTCTTAGACGAATCCTGAGTATTTCTGGCCTCATAGAATTTCGAATGAGGAACTGGTGGGAAAAGCCGAGATGCAAAACATAATTAAGGAGATACGTAGAAGAAAATTTGGTTATATTGGGCATGCCTTTACGAAAAGACCCTTCAGAAGTTTGCCACCACGCCCTTGTATCTAACCCCGAGGGAACCGTAAAATAGGTCGACCAACGAACACCTGGAGACGTTCCACACTCTCTGATGCCAACTCGGTCAGAAAGAGAAATGAGGCACAATTTAAGCACCTTGGGGAACTGAAACAAATTGAAATCCGACGTTCTAGAATCTAGATGGAGAAATTTTGTAGATCGCCTTTCCTCAACATGAGGACAGTCTGGACTCCCTGATGAAGGGTAAGGAAGTAAAGTAAAGTAAGTAAGTATGGTTCACTGATGGATCTTAAACTGAAGATAGAACTAGTTTTGGTATTTACAGGAGAGATAAGCATTGAACACTCCACAACTGTCTTTCAAGCTGATATGTAAGCCATTAAAGTTAGTATTACAACTTTGCTTCTGGTTAAGTTTACCTTAAACTTCTAAAAACATAATGACTGCGACGGGAAAAGCATTTAGAGTGAAGGACCGAAACGATTGATTGAAGTTAAATTCAATGACTGTACTTCCATAAAATCAGTGTCAATTTTTCTTTCTAAGCCATTGAATCACACCTGCCTAACTAACAAACAAACAAACATTCTACAGACGAAAAACTGTTCTCTTTATATTACCATCATATCCTTCACAATTTGTATATTCTTTTTCATATCGTCGTCGTTTTTATTCCTTTCAAATAGAAATACAAAAAAAAAATTTCATTCCATATCTGGTAATATTTGAAATAACTCATATATATTTTTTTTTTTCAAAATTTTGTTGTATGTTATTCGCCTGTTGTTATTATTATTTAGTTTCAGTATTTATAATAATACACGGCACTTATTCCTATGAAATGTGTGTGTGTGTTTGTTGTGTAGAATTTTTTTTTACTTTTCATATAAATTTAATGTTGTTTAGAGAGATATTTTATTATTATTATACAAAACATGAAACGATATTATGACGATTCTACGACGAGGAAAGGAAAAAATGAAAGAAAAACAGAATACAAAAAAAAAAGTCTGCAGAATGGATGTTGAGTTATGTGTGAGTGTGTGTAAAGTAAAGTAAAGTAGAGAAAATGTAGCTAGAAATTCACAAATTATGCCGCCAACATTCTACTGCAGCACTTTTTTTAGTTTTTTCACATTATAATTCGTTTTTTTATTTATGATGAGAAAAGAATAGAAAAATAATAATAATAATAATAATAATGGAAAATAGTGTGAGGGTGCCATGTAACGGAATGTAATTTAAATTTCAAAAGTGGGATGATGACGATGATGGAGGTAGTTAAAATTTTATTATTTATTTTTCTCCCCCACCTCACTAATCAAAGACACTGAACTCGAATAAAGTTGAACTATGAAAAATAAAATAAATTTTAAATAACTTTTATACACACACACTACACACATACAAGCGTGTGTGTGTGTGTGAGCTGTACATACAAATTATTTTTGAGTAGTGAATTTTTAGGATGTAATAAAAAGAAAGTCAAATAAAAATATAAATGAAAAGAGATACACATTTGAACACCTTTCCCAACCTCCTTTCACTTTTACATTCGATTTGGCTTTTTCTTTAAACAAAATCCACGATACACATCCCTCATCCTCCTCCTCGCCAAAAAAAAACACCCACCTCTATTATAATAACTTCAAAAAATATAAAATACATTCATTGCTCAAAATAAAAGAAAAAAAAAAGTATAAGAAGAAGTAAAAAAACATGGATTTTTGTTACGAGATATCAGCACACATTAAAATGTGTGTGTGTGTGTGTGTGTGTATGAAAAGGAAGAAAAAAAAATAAAATAAAAATATAATAATAAAACATATAAGTGTATGTTGTTGCTTCTTTCTATCACAATTTTTTTTTATTTTTATTTTAAACTTACCTAACAAACAAACACTACATATACGTTTCATATTTTAAAAAAAAAATACAGCTTAACTATACACACATTTCAATGTACATTGAATGCGAAAATAATATGAACCAAGCAACATATCCTTCTTCTTTTTAGTCAAACACACACACACACATAACTTCTAATGCGTATGTTTGTTGCCTCATTTTATTATTATTATTTGAAACTGCTGCTGCTTTTTTAGATTTTCTATATCATCTCATAATATTATGTTGTATGTTATATTATTGTATGAAACGCGAAAAGTAAAATAAAAAAAAAATGAAAATTGGGAGGCAGTAAAAATATTTTTTATATTATTCATGTTTGTAAATGTAAATGCTGCTTTTCCTCCCTTCTTGCTCTTTAAAAATGTGTGTATGTGTTTTTTTTTTTTTATAAAATTTTGTATGAATGTTGTTTTTTTTTGTATTTTAAATAATGCTTAGAGAATTATTATAGTTTTGTGTGGGTGTGTGTATGAGCAATACATTAAAATAAAACAAATAAAAAATGTTTTAAGATACAGGGAGAGAGATATGGATTTTTTTTCATGAGATGTGGTTGAAAAACAGCATTTCATCTATTTTGTCCTCAAATTTTAAATTTTTATTAGAATTTGAAATATTTTTATTATTATTTGAGAGAAATTTTTCTGATGATCAACTCTTTATTAATAAAAAATTTGACAGATTCTAATTTGAGAGAGAAAAAGAGAGTGAGAGAGACACTAGAATAAAGAGACAAAGATTAACAGTTAAGATTCTGACGAAGAGAAAGAATCAAAGTTAGAAGAAGAAAAAAATCTCACAATTATGAAGAGAGAGCATAATATAAAAGAGAGAGAAGAGAGTGAACAGAGAGAGGAACAGTTATTGAAGAAAAAGAGAGAGCTTAACAAAAAGCAAAGAGAATTTCATTTCGGAGAGACATAGAAATACAAGCAAACGCTAAAGAAAAATGAGAAAAGAGAATATAAATTTAGAGAGACGCTAATTTTAATTAGAGAGAGAGTCTTGGAACAGAATAGAATAAAAAGGCATGATTGGAATAAGATTCTGATAAAAAATGAGAAAAGTTCATCAAGACTGTGGTAATGTCCTTGTAGAACCTTAAAAGAGAGAGTGAGATGTAAACTAATAAATTATTGAAAGCTTTACTAACCAAATGACTTTTTTGAGCCAGAGAATCATTCAACTCGAATCTCTTTTCTTTTCATTGTAAGAGAAAAACTAACAGAAGAGAGAACTAACAGAACAAAACTCATAAAGAGCGAGAGTGAAAAAAAGTTCTAAGAGAAAAAGAGAGGGCGTAATATAAACAGAAAGAGCAAATTTTTTTTTTTTGAATAGAGATGAAATTACTTGCAAATTGTTCAAAAAAAGAGAGGAGAAAATGGAGAGTTAGAGATACGTTTGTTTTAATAGGAGAGAGTCTTGGGACAGATAATGAGAGATAAACCCGGTAATTGAGAGAAAAATTGAGCGAAGACTCATAAATACTGCGATGGTGCCGTTATAGGATTTGTCAAAGTGATAGAGAGAGAGAGAGAGTGAGATCTAGAGAGAGAGATTACTTATTTGAGCCAGAGAGTCATTTAACTTGAATCTCTCTTGTTTTCAAGGAGAGAAACTGCTCTCCCATTAAAAATTCTTAAATAAAAGAGAGAGAGAGCGTAAAAGAGAATCAAAAATCTTACTATGTCAATAAATTTAAATTTTCTCGTTATCATAGAAATTTCACAGATTTTACACAAAAAAATAACATCACTTACATTTTCTAATCAAATCAGTATCAAATTACAATCCATACAAATCCAATACACGTTACACATCCACAAACACCTCACATTAAATCATAAAGTCCAATCAAAAATCACACACACAAAAACAACGATAACAAAAACATGATGATTTTGATGACCATTTCATATAAATTTTGACATATTCAACGTTGTTTTGTGTGATTTTAAATAACAATCATAATAATCATAATAAGCGAATATACAGATTACAACCTAAACCTACAAACTGACATCAGTGCATTATTATTGTGATGTTGTAAATGAAATGACATTCATAATGTTAATAATAATGACAACTATATTGAATAGAGAGACTAATAATAAAATTTAAATAACATCATATCAAGTTAGAAAAATTTATTGACAAGCATAAATAGCTAATTTGTGAGTGTTTTTAAGTGTGATAGTAATTATCCCTAATTTTTAGTGGCGATTTTAAATCACATTATGTGGTTGTGTTTTATATCTGGTTTTCCGGTTTCATTATTAGAATGATGTGTGATGGTAATTCATTGAAAATTAAATAGGAAAATGTTGATGATTAATGGAGTGTGATGAGATATTCAGTTACTTGCCTCAAAATTATGAGATATTTAGTTACTGGCCTTCCATAAAACCTAATCTTCCTTTTCCTTATGACTCTATCTTCATTCAACGAGTCATCAAAAAGAAAAAAAAACTAAATTTGTTTAAAAAGAAAAAATACAAAATGCCCTTGTTAACTAAATATAATTCTATAATGACACTGCAGCACTAAAAGCAATAAAAAGTCAGCAGTACTAGAAAAAAAAATAATAATAAAAATCGACCAACAACTGTTGTACAAATAATAACATAAAACATACAGTTAAATATAACATTACTCTAAAAAATATGAGTTACTAAATAATAATATTGCCATTCATACACACACACACAGCAGCATACACACAGAGAAAATGTGTTGAACAAATGATTTTTCGCTACAATAAATATCATCATAAAAAGTGTATGAATAGTTCTTGTTATTATTATTATTTGGCATATCTATAAATTCGGCATAAAGAATATCACACAGCAGTAATATATCTAATGGTGTTCCAAAAGACTCACATACAATGTATGTGTGTGTACGAAAGAAGGACTCGCGCTTAGTACACATCTGTACGTGTCTCTGTGTCCGTATAAGAAGAAAAAGGAACAACTATTTTTATTATGTTGTATTTTATATTTTTTCCCGTCTTGTATCGAAATTTCATAGCATTCTACATATAAAAAAAAGAAAAATTACAACGTTGCCGCATTTTCCCCTCTCAGTTTTCACTAAAAAAAAAAATACACAAAAAAAAAATCATAAGCACCAAAAAAAGCTTGTTATATAAACTAATGCTGTAAAAGATGACTATTCCCTGTTATTTTTTTTACATTTTACTTTACTTTATACTTTTTTTTATACTCACTCTCTAGTTGTTGAGAATAAATGCTTTATTGTTGCCATAATTCTATACTTAAAATTTTTGTGTGTTCATATAACTCTCACGTAATTTTTGCTAAGTCTTGTAAAGTAACGATGTACCATTGGATCCTAAACACACACATACACAGAGACACTAAATGATAGTGAAGTGTATAGTAGTGAAATAAAATATAAAATAAAATAAAAATAGAAGAGTAATATGAAAAAAAAAAATTGTTCACATAAAAGAAGAGCGAAGAAGTAATTTTTATTGCTGCTATAATTTATTGATTGAATAATCAATATCGCGAACTTATGAGATGATGATGATGACGATGAAAATGAAAATCTTGTATACCAAACTACCTTCAATTTCATTTTTTTTTGTTGTTCTTTGAATAAACGGAAACACTATTAATGTAGAGATGGCTTGAAGGTGTACAATTGGTGGTGTGTGATGGCATCATAACAATATAAGCGACAGCAGTTGTTTACGACACGCACATTCAACTATTATTACATGGTTTTACCATTTTAAGCGCTGATTCTCGGTATGTATGTAACCATTTCTTCATATTTTCATCTTATTTTTTTAACAGAATTACTAATAAGAGGAATAATAACGATGATAATAATACAAATAGTGAAGAAGCAGAAGAAGATGAAACAGTTGTACAAATATTACAATGAAAAGACGATGATATTGGAAGATGATATTATTATTATTATTTGATATTACAAGACAATACGCTCAGCTCGAATATGGGTGAAAAGTAAGACGAATTATTTTATTTTATTCCATTTCGTTTTATTTTAGTAATAATCCATACAAAGTACAACACAATATGATCAATTCCTGTACATTTCGCTATATTCAAAGAGAGTAGTTTAAGGGATTATGTATTAGTTTTAGAGTGCTATTATTATTCTTATTATATTATAATATTAGATGTTTCAATACAGTGGAATGAGACAAGTTTTTCGCGAATACAAGAAAGAATCAAAGGGGAATGAGGATGATGGTGATTCCTCAATATATCTACTCTACATACAATAACTAATATAAAAAGTATGGTAAGTAATATTTTTGCCTGTTTTGTGTTCATCATTCCATCATTAATTTATTTTGTCTGTTATTTAAGCGGATACATAGTTTTATGATGATGATGATGATAGTGGGTGGAGGATATCTAAACAATTGTATAGAAATTGTTATATGAGGACAAGACATTGAAAGAAGAAAACGTACTGGGATTGTCAGAAGGGTAAGTGATTGACTAAAACTATTGATTGAAACAAAAATAAGTTTAAATTTTGTGATTTTATATCATTTAAACGAATTTTGATATTTATATTTGAAGACAATAGATGGAGCCTCGAGAAATGTCAAAAAATCATTGTAAGTATTTGTCTTTACTTGTGTAATCGTTGAAATCAAATTAACATGTGAGTCATTTAAACGAGCTGAATGAAAATTAAACTGTTGTTTTGATCACCACACAATTTGGATTTTCTGCTGGCCTACTTGACTTATTTGGCAAAAAAAAACCCATTAGGATTAAAATTAGGTTGTTTGTTGCACTATTTGTTTGCAAATCTATTAGTTTATGGTTAAATTTATTGGTCACAAAAATTACTGTAGAAGAATCTGAAAAATATCCTGTCGATAATAAGATCAAGACTGATTCAGTGTACTTTGACAGAAAAAAACTTGATGCAGGGTGAATCATCATCATTATTTTTACGGTCTACATCAATTTTCATAGTACTCACAACAAGTTTGACAGCCTGAGCAATGTGGAAATCCTACAATCAAGTAGACTGGCCACTTAATTTGAACGAAGTAGGTACGTATATTGTTGTGAGCTACTTCAATTTGTATCTTATATGACAACAAACTGGCAGACAGTTTCTTAAAGTAAGGAGTGCTGTGGAACAAAAGGACAAACAAATCTCCATGTTTTAACAACTTTGTTAGATATTGCATAGCCTCTATTAGCCTTCGGACCAATATGTGGTTACGCCTATCATGGTTTGAGAATTTTAACTGGACAAGAAAATATATCGTATTCGGAAGCCGTTTGACTTGTAATAAAATAATATCAAAGGTAGACTGAGAGCAACACAAGGAATAAGGTTTCAGAACCGAGGTTCACTAAAATATTTTGAAAATGAAATTTCAATATTGAATATTGCTAGTGACTGTTTGATCAAAAAAAGTACAAAAAAGTTTCATAAAACAATTTTGATGCATCCTTTTGACAGGAGTATGATAAGGTGTCAATAAATTGGCCTTGCCTAATTGAAGTTTAATACAAGGGTAGCAAGTAGCGGAATTACAGAAAAAATCTCCAGTATTTCCAGTTCAACAACTAAAAATACAGAATCCTGATCTAAGCGCTTATAAGAACTGTCAAAGCTGCAGTGCTACAAAATATCTTATCAGTATATTTCTGTACATGTAAAAAAACTTAACTGACATTAAAGGAACATTTCCTAAATCTACAGAAGATCTAACCATCATTACTATATTTTTAAAAAAATCTATCTGAAGTCAAACACCAGAGCATCTAATGACATTTCCGTAATATTTTCATTTCAACGTGTAACCCAACTATAATATTACTAGTAACGCTTCTAAATAAAATAATTTACAATGAGGCGAACATACAAAAAAACAAACTTACGAAAAAATTTTCGTTTAAAGAAAGGCGAAAATATCGAAAGGAAAAAAATAAATACACTCGAGTCGCGTTTTTGTATCCATACACACACACACACAGGAAAATATACAGAAAAGTAGTTGTTGATGTTATTAAAATCTATATACGCACGGAATATACATATAGAAATTCTAAAAAAGTTAGCGAACATCAGAAGCAGGCACATAAACAGCAGTATTAAAAAGGAAAAATATATTCTACAAGTGCGTGTTTTTTTTGTATTTTATTTTATTATTAAACTGTGTACTACAAATCCTCTATTCATAAACAATTTTTGTGTATTTCAGTGTGTATGTGTATAGTGATGCTGTGATACATACACCTATTTAATAACATAAAAGTATAGTCACTCTTTAAAATTTTTATTTCTTTGCTCCTGTGTGTTTAGAGAGACAACATAATAATAACAACATTTTCTATGCATACACACACACACACAGTAACTTAGAGGGTAACTGGGATGAGGGTAATAGTATAATAATAAATATACACGCGCGATTTTTATATATGTCTATATGTGTGTGTGTATGTATGTAAATGTATTTCATCATTGAAAAATAAGAACGAAAAACGAAGAATAATACTAAAAACTTTTTATATTTTATTTTATATTTTTATTTTTTTTTTTTTGAAATATAATAAAATGAAAAATAGTGTGAGGTGATTTTGGAATGAGGAATTTTTAAGGATGTTAGTAGTGTATGTGTGTAGTGTTCATACACGATGTGTGTAGAGAAGACGACAATGTATGATGATGATGTACTTCAAATAAAAAGCAAAGTAGTACAAAAGGGAAGAATTTTTTTTTCTGCTGCTGTTGTGTATGTTTTTTTTACAATAACAAGAGAAGCAGCAGCAGCAGTAGCACAAGTGAATATGCCACGTTTTTGGTTCATACACAAAAAATAAAACAACAACAACAACGATGTTTTTTGAAAACTAGACTAGAAATTTAGAGTAAAATTGTATGAAGTATGATGGGATGAGGATAATGAATGGGGAGCATTATATAAATAAAGTAAAAATTTTATGTTTTGAACTATACGCAGCAAGCAATTTTTTTAATGGTATCAGTTAATCCCCTCTATAAAAGTTCTTTATGTTTTTTAAAGGTTTTTCTGAATAATATACAATAAAAATTTTTCGTGTATATAGATTTTTATACAATAGTAAGTAATAAAATGTTGGATGGATGAATGTTTTTCGAGATGATGTATGTGTGTGTGTGTGTGTGTTTTTGTTTTTTTTTCTGCATAGAAAATATAAAAATTCCTTTTTTCCTTATTATAATCACAGCTTATACTTGAACAAAACAACTTGGAGAATGAGACATTGAATATTGTATTGTTTTAAAGGTTACATAAAAGGGAATTTTGTATATGACAGCTAATAATATAAAACATAAGAACTAAGAAAAGTATGATAATAATAATAATAGTAGGTATATATGGAAGTGCTTTTGTTCGTTACTTTTGTTCATGTTACCACCCATTTCCACTCTTTTTTTATTACTCAAACACGAAACCCCCCTCCCACCTCTCGCCATTAGCTTGTATGCATACACTGATAAAGGAAAAAATTTGAAGACGATAATAAAATAGAAAATAAATTAGAATATAAAATGAAAATTTATTTTATTTCATCTCACTAAACACTACTTCAGAAACTGCCGCATGCCGTATCGAGATATGAAGGTATCTTTTTTATGATAAATTATGGATTTATTATTATAAGCAGGATATTAAAATTCTTTTACATTGAATTTTTATCAGCTTCTATAAGATTTTTAAATGAATGAGAACTCGTTCTCAGTTGAAACGACGCGCCCTGAGTTCAAAAAGGCTCAAATTAGTGTCACAATTAATCCTGACCTTTGAAATAACTCCTTAGGTCCTTTCATTATAATTGTTTCACACTAAATTTGAATGTTTTCATGGAGAAAAAACATTTCTATTATCCTTTTTGTTATTTCTTATTATCATTTCACTTTCTTCCATCCTTTTAGCTGTTAAAGTGTGCAGAAGAAGAAGAGACCACACAAAAAAAATGCAAAACAAACCGTAATAATAATAATAATAATAATAATCATCATCATTTTTTTCCTCTCTCATCTTATTTCATTGCATTTCCCATTCACAGTCCATAATATCAAAAGGAAAAAAAAAAACAAAACAAGGAAAAAAAAAGTATAACAAATATACACATTAACTTTATTTTAGCCAGTCAGTCAACCAAACAAACCATTACAACCGAGACAATAACATTATTATCATCATCTCAAATTTTCATCGTATGGACTCTGTCTGTACATTTTTTTCCCTTTCGTTTTTTTTTACTTTATATATATTTTATTATCACTTGACATCACGTATATATAAATTTTCTTTCATTTTTTTTGGACGTATCCTTAAAAAAAATCATGTCTGTGTGCTCGTGTACTACCGCAACATGATATTGAATGTAAGTCCTTAGTCTTACAAACATGTTAATAATGTGTGTGTGTGATAACCGGTGTCATTTGGTATCATAATCTATGAATATCTAAGTGTATGTATGTGTGTGTTTGTGTGGGTGTATAATAGAAATTGGTCCCTTATTGTAGACAGTTTATACAAATAGGAGAAGGTGTGAATTGTAAATATGCCGGTCAATGATATTTGTCTTGATTTAATTTACTGTAAGGGAGAGGGAAGTGAACTTGGAAATATTATGAAAGTAAAGGTCAGATTATGACTGATAAAGAAAATCGAGGATTTGGAGGACTTCCAAGGGCAAAGAGAACAGAAATGGTCGGTAGTAAAGAGTCAAATCTGAGAGTGTTGACCTCTGCTTGAAAAAATGAGTTGAATCAGGGCTGAACGATTCTAAACTACCAATTTACGTTAGATAAGGTTTAACATGGGCACCACCTTGGTCTCGGATGAGTACAATTTCAGTGACCTCGATGTGAATTGAGATTTGGCCAAGAGCTGTAAGCTCATGTATGTCAAAATACCTAAATAAGTCTTTCAGGGCTATAACTTGTAATTTTAGGACTGATCTAATATCCCTTTAGATAAAAATTGAGTCTGGATCTTAACAAAACGAGTCAGGTTAAGTTTTTTTTGGCTCATTGTCACCAGGGCATATCCACCAAAGCTTCAGTGGCTTATTGTAAGGCAGAACCTAGTTTGCAGTAGTGACCATGGAAGAACCTTTAAATTAATTGAAGCATGCTACTCAGATTTTTAATGTGTCCAGGGGAAATAATTCTATACTACTATAAGATCTTCTTCTTTCAGCTTTGAAGGTTGAGAATTTACATTATCAGTTTTCATTGCCTTAAGCTGTCGTCACGTATAAGAGCATGGCACGTTGAATTCAAGACCCTCGACATAACGACGCCAATAGTCAGATTGAATTTCTCGTATCTTGAGTCGAATGACAGTTCTCATCTACCAGTACAAAATTCCATCTCCAACTGCCTGACTTCTACAAAATCCTTTGCACGCCTTGTGTTTGTCCTATTTCAATCGCTTCAATTCTCTTGGACACCATGGAACATTTTCTGTTACAAAAGCTCTAGACATGAAAGTAAGTACAGTTTTCTGAATTTTTCCTGTGATCTGAAACTATAATTTTTGATTAAATCTAGTCAAATTCAATCTGAAAATTACATGATTAGTATTTAAAATAAATAAATCTGTTACCTTAAATGAAATCAATTGAAAACTCACACAAAATCACTTTCATACCAGTGAAAAGTAATTTCAAAGGAAAAATCAAATTAAGATATTTTGATATACAAATAAATGTTCAGTCAAACATGAAAAAGATTTCTCTATGATATAAAATTAAATTAAACAACTTTTACCTTTCCATCTCCTCCTTTTTAGCACACATTTAAGCACACACACATTTATTCAAACTATTTCTCACCTATAATACCCACATCACTTTCTCTTAAATAATTTATTTTGTGTCTGACACGTTGTTGTTGCTTTTTATTATTTTTACCTAAAATATTCAATCTACACATCAAGTTTTAAATAATAACAATAATAATACGCCACACACTGAGTTAGAGAGTAAAATCATGACATGTATGTTGTGTGTGTGGTATCAAAATAACATCACCCCGAAACACATAATAATCTAGGTTTGAAAGTCAACAGGTTTCCCACTATCATTATACCTTTTTTTACTATTAGAGAGAAAACTCACATTGAATATGAGCAACATGTGAATATGGTTCTTTTTTGTTTGTTACTGTTGATGTTCATGTTGTTGTTGTTGTTGTTTTATTGTTATATCCTCTAACAAAATCATCATCATAACACGTACTATTCAATGTATGTGTGTGTGTGTGTCCCTATTATTATATTATTACCTAGATCACTTTATAGTGCAAATAACAACAACAACAACAATGAAATAATAATAATAATAGTAGTCGTAGTAGAATCAGCAAACAAATAAAAAGGCATAACAAAAGCAAAACTAAAACCTGAAGCCTTGTTTTATATAATTTTTTTTTGTTATTTTCTCTGTGAAATGTAGAATGTGATTCCTGTGAACATTTAAGTGAGATTCACATGTGAACAGAATAGCATTATGATGTGTGAAATGCATACACACACCTTTTATTGAATCATTTCATTTGGTTTAGAGAGAAAAAAATTTAGCACAAATTCATAGAAAAAGTGTGATTTTGTTATATGGACTGCCAAATATATAAATTTTTTTTCAATGAATGTGCTTCCTTTAATAGATTTATAGTGTTTGAAAGAGTTAAATGTGTAAAAAATATGTGTGTGTGTGTTGCTTTCATTTTTCTATGCAATTAATATCGTTTATCTTTTGCAAATTTAATTGTGATTCAATTGGAATTGAATTGAAATTTTATTGGAATCAATTAAGTTATTTTGGTTTGGAAAGTTCTTGGTAAGTTTTTATATATTTTTTTTCTTATTCGTTTTGGCCCTGAAATTTTACTAACTCTTTACTTCGAGCTAGAGAATAGAAAGAAGTGACAACTGCTACAGAGGCAAAGATTGAAATTTAAAACAAACTTTTTCGTTTTAGAGTAAAAAATGTTTTCGTAAGTTTAAGGTAAAAGTGACCTGAAGCAAAGTTTTAGAGAATATTTAAAGCTGCAACTTTGCCGAACTGACCAAGTCAATATTTCATATATTAAGAGGCTAAAAATGGCAAAATACACAAATTTTAGTTCATTTCTCGGAGAGCGACGGGAAGCTGAGATTTTCGGTGTTTTATGACGCTAAGAGCTATCCTATCCTAATCCTATGGGTCGAACTAATATCTACAGTGATTTTTCTACGACGAAGACAAAGAGCTGTAAGAGAGCCAAAAATATCACTGTGCCGTACTTCAACTCTTCTAATGAGGATCTTCCATTGACTTGGAATCTTTCTGACTTGTTATTTATCGTGTGAAAAACATCCTCTAGATTACATCAATCCATAGTTCAAGACAATTGATGATATGAAACATAGTTTGATCAGCTCCACAGTCACAATGCGGTGAAGCAACCATTTCCCATTTGTAAAGTAAATGATTATATCTTCCAGAATTTGTGCGGAAACGATTTAATGAGCAACAAATTTTGCATGGAGCATTGAAACCAGCAACTAGTTGATTTTGATTTGAAATAAGATGAGCATCATAGAACACCGGTGTTCTATGATGAGCATTTATTGGAGGTGTTCCATTCTTGTCGCCATGTAGATTTTTCATCAAATGCTATGATTTCATCAAAGCTCATGAGGCGCATTATCAACCACTACCTCGCTGGGCTTTTTGTGAGCTATCTTTTGACTTAACCCTGTCTTTTAAATTGATGGATATTTCTTCAATTCCTGCTGGTTGAACTGCCTGTTCTATCACGTGAATTTAACTGTTAGATTAACTTGACACTGAACAAAGATTGACTTGAAAAGTACCTGTAAGAACTTTTAACTTCAACTAGTTTTACAACTTACTTACTTGTCTGGCGTCACATCCAATGCTTGGATCTACCTGATGAAGGATGAGGTCCCAAGCCTGTCTGTCCTGTGCAACATTCCACTAATTTCTCACTCCTAGAGCTCGCAGATCTCGCCCATCAATTTATCGAATTTTAAAACGACCCACTCCTCGCCTTCCTCTAGGATTGTTACGGAATAATATGCTTGGTGGTCTTGTGTTTGTCATTCGAGCTAGATGACCTGCCCATGACAGCAGGCTTGTTTTGACAATGCTTACAAGATTGATTAATATTTTTTCTTTTAATTTTACGTAATTTTACTACTACTTTATGCATGGTATAACTCCTTATAATTTACGTACAGAGCGCGTTATACTTTTTCGGCTATCTATACACATACGAATTTGTTATAAGTCTTACCTTGGATAAAGTCACATTTTTTATGGCTCCTTTATTGAACAATACACCAGGGCCTGTCCCCTCCCACTAACAACAATTCCTCAAATTTCAATTTTCACAATCACTTTCATTCCATTTAATTCACTTTCTGCCTTGAAATTGACCTAAAAATACCATTTTCAAGGTCATTTCCCTATAAATTTCACACATTCACTTCCCCATAATATGAAAACAAAAACAAAATAACATCATTTTAAATTCATTTTCTCACTGTTGTCGTTGCACTTCCTAGCTAAAAATAACACACATCTAAAAATGTAAACTAAAATAATAGTAATAATAATAATAGTAGTGCACATGCATCACGATTCTCACATGTGAATTTAGATTTTCATTCACATGTGAAACCGACACGAGATCAGTCTATAAAATAAAATGAAATAAAATAGTGTAAAAACTGTAAACATAGAGAAAAGTAAACGAGACTCAAAGTATTTACACACTACTCGCATTTTATCATCATCATCACATTACATTGCACACACACATACACACACACACTCGTGTTCTAGTAAGAGAAGTGCACCAGAGTAAATTTTTCATTCATAAAATGAAATAAAACTTTTTTTTCTTATTTTGCCTTTTAAAATATAAAATAAAACTATTGCATTGCATTGCATTGCAAAATACACGTAACACGTCGTTCGTATATAGGACAAAACGTCTAGCTGATGTCTACTCTTTTGCCTTTTAACTATGTGAACATTGAAAGAACACCAACAACAACTACAACAACATGAACTATTATTATCATGTATTTTGTTTTTGTGTGTGCATTTTCTGTATGTGAGTGCACTATGAAAATAATAATAATAATAAAAGTAAAATAGGAAAAATTTCACATGTGATGTTATTTTGTAAATAAAATAAAATATAAATAAAGCGATGTAAGGTAAAAATGGTTTTATTTATTTTTCAGATCGTATTTTATTACGAAATCACATGCATTTAGTGGCATGTTAACCATTTTACAGTAAGTAAGTAAGTAAGGCAAAAGAGCTTATGCACATACATGACATTTTTGTTGTTGTTATTTTGCATTAAAATGTTGTTGACGATGATGATGATGATATTGCAAGGTCGTGAGTTGTGCTGTGTGAGTGTGTGTGTGTGCATGTAAGTTCACTTGTGTAAATAAATAAATAAAATTGAAATGTCCCATATATTTCTTTTCGTCAAATCAAGAGTGTGCAGTAAAATTACGCGATACATTTAAATGAATTTTATTGCACTTTTGCTTTTTTTTCTTGTTTTTTTTGTTGTATCAATACTGGGACTGGACGTTAAAAATTATTATTTTATTTCTCTTTACTTTTAATTTTTTGTTGTATTTGAACAATACAATGCAATGCAATTCAATGCAATATGAATATAAAAAGTACTTTTGCTTAAAATTTAAATAATAATAAAATGAAATAAAATGAAAAAAAAAATAAGTCGTTGTCACATCATCGTAAATGGACTGAATAAATATCACTACAAAATTTTAAATGTAAATAATGCAATACAAAATAAAAAAGAGTAACTTGTCACATTCGACACCATAGTGTCCGTTATTTATTCGGATTTTCTGTTAATTTTTTTTTTCTTTTATTTTTTTTTTCATTGAATTGAATTGAAAGCGCTTGTTTATTAATTTTTTTGAATATTTTTTTTTGTTTGAATATTTATTTTCTCGTTACTTTTTTGGTTATTGGCAACTGAAGTTACGCAATGCAAACTCATGAAATTGAAATTTAACCATGATTTTACTACAATGTGTGTGTGTGTGTGTGATGTGTGGTGTAATAATGTAATGTAAATTGTTTTTTTTATTGTGTGTGACACAGATGATTTTTTTTGGACATTGTTCATTAGGTTTGATCATGATTTTAATTTTTTGTAAGTTTTTTTGTTTGATTTTTTTTTTAAATCCTTGAACGGAGTTAATTAAAAATGAAATTTGATAAGCATAAAAGGAGATTTTGAATCATTTTTACTTACCTGAAGTCTCAAAATTGTCTCAAGAGTTTTTATTCTGATATTGAAATTGTCTGAAAAGAAAAAAAATAAAAAAAAGAAAATGAGATTTGAGTAAATTGAAAATTCGGTCTTATTTTTTAAAAAATTCAGCTCTTGAAAGTATTTTCTTCAAAACTTATCTATGAATAAACATTTTTTGTGAAAGTTAGCTCTGAATTGAAGATTTTTTAAATTTACATTTTAAATTTTATTTAAAAAATTCAATTTTTAAAATTTTGCACGAATCCAGGAAATTCAGCTCTTGAGAAAATATTTTTCGAAATTTTAGTTCTAAATCGACGTTATTTTCAAAATACACCCCTTGAAAGAATTTTTATCGAAATTTAGCTCTCACGAGAATCTTTTTCGAATTTTCAGTATTAAATCGACTAGATTTTCAAAATTTAGATCTCGAAAGAATTTTTATCGAAATTTCAGCTCCTTATCGACTTAATTTATAAAAATTTCAGCTCTTAATAGACTTAGTTTTCTAAATTCAGCTCTTACGAGAATCTTTTTCGTAATTTAGCTCTTAAGAGAATCTTGTTCGAATTTTCAAGTTTTTGAAAGAATATTTTTCGAAATTTCAGCTCTAAATTGATGTAATTTTCGAAATTCAGCTCTTATGAGAATGTTTTTCGAAATTTCAGCTCCTAATTGACTTAACTTTTTAAATTCAGCTCTTGAGAAATTTTTTTTCAAAATTTCAGCTTCTAATCGACTTAATTTTCTAAATTCAGCTCTATTTCGAATTTTTATTGAAATTTAGCTCTGAATCGACTTAATTTTCAGAATTCAGTTCTTGAAAGAATCTTTTTCGAAATTTCAGCTCCTTATCGACTTAATTTTATAAAATCAGCTCTAAAGAGAATCTTATTTGAAATTCAGCTCTTGAGAGAATCTTTTTCAAAATTTCAGCCCCTAATAGACTAAGTTCAGCTTTTGAAAATTTTTTTTTCGAAATTTAGTTTTAAATTGAAGTTTTTTGAAATATGTAAGCTCTGAAACGACATAAATTTTACAATTCATTTATAAATCCGTTCATAGTTTGAAAAATAACCAAACCTCAATATAAATCGCTTTTTATCATAAACCAACAACGTTACACTTGTATAATGATAATTTTCACAAGGCATGTATTTCATAAAATAAAACTTTTCATTTATGTAGATAAAAAAACAAATTCAGTTCCTTATCAAACACAAATTTGATTACAAACATTAATTTAATATAAGGATATTAACGTTTCATTTTAAAAAATTATGTGATGATATGTACTTAGGAAAAGAAATTATTATTAGTATTAAAATACATACACACAAGCACACACACACACGAGTTATAGGATCTTGATATGTGAAGCTGATTCTGTTTTTGATTATTTTATGTTGCTACTTTTCCTTTTTTTTTTTTGGTTGTATAAACATGTACAAAAAAATAATATTATAATATGCTAAGATACATATAATAAAAAATAAAATAATATCTAGAATAAAAAAGCAAACGAATAACATTCACATGAATGAGAGAGAAAAAAAAATTTCATTTACATTAAATTAATTTTTAATATCCTCCCAGTATTTATTATATATTTATTTTTCTGTGTGTAAACATACCAAAAAAAAAAAGAAAGAGTATATACGCGAATATTATTATTATTATTATTATAAAAAAAAAAGTTTTTTTTCCAAAAATGGCTGCGCATTTTTACCCGTGTCTCACACACGGAGGCACTCTCACACACATATGTGTGTGTGTGTATTAAAATTGTTATGTTGTGTTAATATACCCAATATTATAATATTAAACATAACAACATACAAAGTGTGCTAAATTGTAATACAAAAAAAAATTATATTTTGTATGAAAATTACCATTTTATAGATTTATTTATTTTTTTTCATGGCATAATGTATATTTTTATATGTTAAAAAATATATATAATATGTGTTCAAACATTCATATTAAATGTATGATGATGATGATAATTTTTGGTGGTGGTTTCTCCTCACATCCGGCTCATGTGTGTGCCTTTACTCACATTATATTGGATAACGATGTGATGTGATGTTGTTGATGATATTGCTTATATCCCATTTTTTTGTTAAATGAAAAAAAAAACAGTAAAATAAAATAAAATAATAATAATAATGAAAAAAAACCCAAAAAATAGGTGGAGTATGAGTGGTGACGAAAAATAGTACAGAGCACATACACACAATAAATTGGAAAAATAAAATATTTTGTGATAAATTTAATAAATATAATTTTTTTATTTTTATTTCATTTTAGCATACATGTGTGTATGTGTGTGTGTATGAATAATAAAATAATGTCCTTACACACACACACACACACATAATGATGATTTTTTCACTCTTTCTAACAATTACTATGTATAAAATGTAGTGCCAATAAAAAATAATCATGATTATAGTACACTGGACACTGGACATACACACAATACAAAAAATAATCAAAAAAAAAATACATGGGGACATGGCTCATTTCCATGATTATATTAAAAGAAATAACAAAAAAATGAATTGAAATATAATAATAACCAACCACTAGCCAAACAGTTTAAATATGAAAAACAATAAAAAATGTTAATAGGATGGGATTGAAATATCATTCAATATACTTTTATCTAACACCGAATATGGTCATTTAATGAAATTGCATGGTGATTATTAATGAATTTTAATTAATAGAATTTTTGGATTTACAGGTATTGAGGATGAATTTGAAATGAATCATTCTAATCAAGTTGTTTCTCATAGGATAAAAAAAGTATGATTGGTGCTTAGAATGTAAGAGCAAGCAAATTGAGCCTTATATCAGATCAGGTGATAAAAGGCGCTTACTGAATAAGAAATCAGAAATGAGGTGAAGTATCTTGAATGAAAAACGAATTCGAATGGACCTTCGATTTGGTTCCTTTGAAGTAAGTGATACTCTCTTCAGAAACTGGGTAGCCATGAAACCTTCATATTTTTGATAGAGTAATGACTGGGTAAGTGCTGTCGAGTCTTAAAGTCTCACATTTAAGTATGCTAAAGGATACTGTAAATCATAGAAGACCTCTTAAAAAACTCAAATATAATAGAAGTAGCAGATAGCAGCCCGTCACATTCAACAACTGAAGCCTTCATCCAAAATGAAGTTGACCTGAGTCATGTAAGTATCCTTTGTATATTAACCTAATTCTTTTACAGGTTGTTTTTCTGTTCACACAAATTAAGGCTTCAATATAAACTTTAAGTTAAAATAGCCCAGAAAACAACTCAAAATACAACACGTAAGCTACACTAGTACTCACAATACTTTCATTCTTGGAATTGTCATGGTAGTGACAATATAAAAGCTAAGGTGCACTTAGACTTGGGACTTAGGCTTAAGATTTGGCTTTCCTATTGAAACTTCCATGCAAACAGTATAACGCAATAGGACCCTTTGACACCACGACGGAGTCTTGTGAACTATTGATTAGATTAGATATGAACAAGCTTCAACGCGGACCCAATGGTCCTATTGTGTTCATATTCTTTGAGCCGAAGTTTCCATAGTAAGCGCCTTTTATTTATGGTCTAACCACGTGGGACCTACAATTTATACTGTCATCAGGTTTCACTGAGCGCTCCTAAAAATCCCAGGAGGATTTTCATGTGTTCTAATTAAAACTTCAGCACATTTAGAACTCGACAAACACAAATCAATTTTCATGTCCAGGACTGGATTTGAACCCCCGTCGTAGAATTCTTACCAATCATACCAGATACTACACCAACTCGGTCAACGAGCTCCCTTGTAAACTATAACCTATCGCAATTTAAAACCCCAATTACTTTAATTTAATCATCAACTTTATTATTTACTGAAATTCAAATGATCATATTCATCCTTTGACTTGTCATGATTCAATAAAATATCAGGCTTTTGATATATATGATAATTTCTACTTGGTGTTCTTGGCCACTCTTGATTTTCAATGATCGTCTCATAAATGTTACTTGATCTTCTGTTTTCAGCATCATTATTTCCTGACACTTTTCGTACTCTATTAAAGCAGTCTTTATAGATATAAATTGCGATTGAAATCAAACCTGCCACTAATACAACGAAAACTACTGTCGCTACAACATGATAGTAGTTTCTATTATGTTTTGTCTCCATTTCCATTAAACTGGCATGAAAATCATATTTCGTAAACTTCAACGAATTAACATTAAATGTTGGTTCAATAATTCGACTTGAAGCTGTAATCCCAAAATAGTATCCAAGTCTTATATTGAAATTCTTCACACTGGTACAAAACTCCATTTCATTTCCTTTTCCAGTGTGATTCACTGTCAGCGTACCATCAAAATACTGGATTGCCAATATTGAGTGAGAACTTTCAGCTAAATTTTCTGGAATCATACACGACAAAGATTTATTTGAAAATTTATCATAAATTTCAATATCAATCAAAGCTCTTTGTTTTCTCGTCACTGCAATGTAATATCCATCAAAGTTCCCCAACTCCTTATACCCCAAATGATAGTCGATTATATAAGGAGCATCAATATCGTATTGCGATGAATACCATAACACAAGTTTATCTGTACCTGCATTACGTGACTTCAACAGAGTATAATTTAAGAACAGTTCCCATGAAGATGATTGAACTGGATTTTGATTCCAAATAGAACCGATTTTGCTGAAATCTTTTGATGAGAGTTGAATATGATCAGGATGAAGCGTTGCAGTGTCATTGAATATCCAATTCGGAATTGAACTGTTCAGAAATGGGGGAATCAATGAAAATTTTGGATCTGGTACAGGTTTGCTGTAAATTCAAAGAACGTTGTTAATAGTAATTGAAAAAAATTTCAATGAATTTACTTACAAAATATGACCACTTGAGAATCCGAAAAAGCAAATCAATGAAATTACAATTTGAAATTTCATTTTTATTCAATTTAATATTTGAATTGCGTCGATTTTTGATACAAATTTGCGTAGATTGACTTCAATACTGATAATGAATTGGGCTTTGGGTTACATTTCAAGTCAAAATATTGAAAACACTCCCATTTTTATCTAATCTTATCACTAATAAGAGAGCCATAAAAGACTAATTTTTTGATATAAAAAACACATTTTTTGATATAAAAACAAATTTTTTGCCAACAAGAGTGTGATAATTTGGAAAAAAAATTCCTCAAAGTATGCAAAACATTTTCAAGACCTTGAGTCGTCCTTTTCTGTTATCAAAATCCATATTCTTGACATTTCAACATCATAATCATTAAATTTTGATTTGAAATAATAATCTTTGCAAAATTTTGATTGAAATTTATGTTAATATGCAGCTTATTAAAATAAAACATTGTAAATGAATAAATCGCCACGGTACTTGTCTCAGAGCGACATTTTCTTGCGATGACTCAAAATGACAGTTTTTTTGACAAGGCTCTTGATATTTCATGCCATATCATTTTGACAGGTCCATTTCAATATCTACATTGAGCTCTAATGAAAATTGAATTGAAATCATGAACTGAAATGCGACGACTCAAGTCAAAAAATAATTTTACAGTGCAAAAATTCAATTTTGAAGTTTTGATTCAATTATACAAAAAAACAACAAAAATCTTAACCTCAATGTGAATCCATGTATATCACTTGGCTGTAAAAATATCTGTGAATCAGGAACTGAAAACACATTTGTGTTACTTTTCATCATCATCATCATCCACATTCTTTCTTTTCATACTTGAAACATGAAAGTATGCATCTCAATGTACATAAAAAAAAATCATCAAAAATCTTTCTTTTAATATATATGTGTGTGTGTGTGCTTGTGTACGTGTACGTTAAATGTGTATTCTAATGAAAAAAAATAACTGTAAAAATGTTACGGTTTAGAGGTTTGTAAGATATTGGCATTGCATGCAATTTTATTTTATTTTCAATCAAAAAAATATTAAGGGTCACAGCAATTATTAAATTTAAATGAGAGAATCGTGATTTACGGTAATTTTACGATGCGATGCGAAAAGGATTCAAATTGAAATTTATAATAATTTTATTTCAATACAATAAAAAATTATATTGCACACTCTCAAATTGAAAAAAATGATAAAATTCTCATAAAAATTCACTCGAAATATGCATGGAAAAGAAAAAAAAAATCTAGAATTATTACATTGAATTGAAATTTTTTCATTATTATTATTATTATTATTTAATATGAAACACAGACAAATTTTCTATACATTACGATACAAAATACAACAAAAAAAGAGAAAACTCACAGAATAATAATAAAAATAATAAAGTATAATAAACATATGCGGGAAAATTTTTGCGCATCACCAGAAATTTATGTGATTTTATATATTTATTTTTTTTTTTATTTTTTAATATTCACTTAAAAAAAAGTAACTTCTTCTTTCATTCTTTCTTACTTTCATTTTGCTTTATTATTATTATTATTTTAGAATGAAACGCGCTTTTATTTTTTTTCTATTAAAATTTACTTTAATATACAACAACAATACACAAAATATGTGCCTTATAGTGTGTGTGTGTGTTAAGAAAAACCACTGAAAAATGTTATAATAAGCATTTTAAACTTTTATATAAAAAGAAGTTTTTTTTGTAAAAAATTTTTTTAAAAAGATTTACTTTGACGTTACTCAATTTTAACATAAAAAAATAATTTTCATCATACATGATTTTTCTTGTCAAGTCATTTCAGTAGTTTAGAATTTTTTTGTGAAAGGATGAGTGAATTTTAATGTGATGATGACGTTGAATAGACTTTCCTCGTGTTAAAAAGAAATCAAAATTATAATGAAATTGGAAAATCATCGCACATCAAGAGCTTGAATGGGTTTTTAAGTGATTCGTGACTGGCCTGAACATGTTGATTTAGTTTTGTAAAGTTTGAATGGATATTTTTGATATGAATTGAAATTTTGATTGTTATTAAGACGATTTAAAAGAAATCTGACACCGGTTGGATCACAATGAGAGGCATCGAGACTACAGTGGTGCCATTGAAGGATTTGATCAAAATAGACACAGTGATAGGAAGAGGTGAGTCAAAGTAGAGCTCTTACTTAGTAATTTCAAATTAAAAAAAAAATGTGTTTTCAGGAAGCAAACAAAGATCGAAGACTGACTGAGATTTGAAGCATTCATCCAATATGAAAGTGACCTGATCAATGTAAGTAATTCAATTTGTTAATTAACTCAAATCTTTTACAGGTAGTTTTTCTGTTCACACAAATTAAGGCTTCAATAAATACTTTAAATTAAAATAGCCCAGAAAACAAGCAGACCAGATGCAGACACAAGTAAATAGGAGTACATTTCAAAATGTAAGCTGGCAAACGTTTCATCCTTGCAATTGTAAAAGTCAACAGACTTCGATGTACAGGTCATTTGGGTAGATCACAAATGAACCACAATCGAGTCCCAGCTGTGCTATTTCAGAATGATCTTGAAGGCCGCCGAGGTGTTAGTTGCCCCAAAAGAAGGCAACTATATCAACGGCATCCAACAAGACCTGCGAACATTACAGGTGCATGACTGGAAACAGCAAGCGTAGGATAAAGAACCTTGGAATGGTATTCTTCAACAAGCTCGGTCTAAAAAATGGACGTATCGACGTGGTGCGCCGGAAAAGTAGATGTAAGTAAACGTCATGTACGCTGTAAGTAAGATGTTAGGTCTATAGACTAGTTAGTGGTCAACTGGATATAAATCCAGGAATTCTCAAAAGTTGTAGGCTACCAATAACTTTCTTCGGTTTGTTTTTTAAGACAGAGCCTTAGTTAAGTCTTACAAGGGCACCACCGCAGTTTCAAAGAGTCCTATTATGGTCAGACAGAGTCTTAACTGTAGATGGAATTTATTTTTTACATGACAAACGTGACCATCTTCGATCTAATTTCATTGTGTTGGTGCTCAATTCATCTTCTTATCGTTGACTTTAAACTTTCCCTACATCACCTTACTTTCATTTTTTCAATCTTCGTCATTGATTCAGTTTCTTTAAAAAGTAAAAACCTTATTAAAGTAAACTCAAGATATACATTTATAAATAAAATAAATAACAAAAATTTCATCTAGACATTGAATATTTCGGTATTTCCGTACACCGGTAAAATATTTTTTCTCTCTTTCCCTTCATTTAAATTTCCACAAGACGCATATTTTTATTTACTTGCAATCAATAATTCAATGAAACAAAATTTAACCTCCTCTTAAATTCAATTCAACATAACATAACATTAAATCACCATCGTCATCTAAACAATAGTCTGAGTCAATCTATTCTTCGTCTCCTTTTTTCATTTTTATATTAATTTGACTTTTTTACCAATTTTTCTTTGCTCTATCATTCTATTCAATAATTCAATCTAAAATTAAAAAAAAAATGTAAATCATTTATAATGAAAAAAAGAAAAAAAAAATCCCAGACACAACAAACAACTTAACTATACAACTAATAATAATAATAATAAACCTACACTACGATGATCAACTCATCACATGTATGAAACATATTGACTTAAATAGTCATCAATTTCGTGAATAGCAATTTTACTCTATTTCATTCAATATGCATATAAATACGAAAATAAAATGAAAAAAATATGTCTAAGTATTGACTGAATTGAATAGAATTGTTCGGTATGTTTTTTTTATCTTCTTTTCCTCTACTAACCCATTTAAGTGTCTGGTTTATTTTATTTTATTTATTCTTTATTTGAAGATTAGCGAACTATAATCGAATGTAGACGAAATTTGAACTCAAATCGCTTGTTTATTATTTTTTTTCATTTAACGAGACTATTCTTGTTGATTCTAGCAACTACTAAAATTCTTCGACTTTTTAATGATATGTGTGACTTTGAATTCATGCATATTCATTTGTGATATAAATGTTTAGATAGTGATTTTTTTTGTATTTGCTAATTTTTTTTTGGCTAGACATCATGACGTAATTTGCACATATACTATATTTAAAAAAAAAATATAACAAACTATACCTAATAATAGTAACGCATCGTTATAATAAAATTAAAAAAAAAAGTCAGTCAGTCAATGACCGCATTTATTTTACACTTATAATAGCAAGTCATATATGTGTATATTAAATTTTTACAATACACAAATTTTATTTATTTCATTTTTTTGCAAGAGTCAGAAAATGATCATCAAATGTCTACAAAGCATACACAGATTATTAATACAAACTATTATTATTATTTAGATACATTCATTAATGAATTTTTTTTGAGAACACAGAACAAGCATATTGTGAGATGTGTTCCAGACAAACTTTTCGGGTATTTAATAACATTATACTGATTAGTATGCTTACAAAAAAAATTGGATGTATGTGAATTTTTGTAGGTGAATAATAATTATTTGTATGTTTTTCGTGGCTAAGTTCAATGTACAGACAACAAGCAATGACTTACTATAATATTATTATTATTTGCAAAAAAAATGTGTTTTTTTCACTATTCATATAACGTTTTATTATATGGAAATGTGTTTAGTGTGTAGACGATTAGACAATGTCAATGATTCATGTATTGGATGACATTGGCAATGAAATTTAGACGTAATTTGTGGTTATGATATAATAGTTTTATTTTTCTATGAAATTCAAATGATTGGAACTTTTATATATTAATTTTATTCTTACATTTTTATTTTAGGAATTGACAAGGAATGAAGGTTTTTTGGATTGGAAGAGAACAAGCAATGAAGTCGACTCAATTTCTGAAAATGGGTTACGATGCAATTTGAAGGAATCAGGGAAGCATGAAATTTAGCATACGATTTTTCGAGCTTTATGGCCTTGGAAGTACAGATCACCTCTAGACATCAGTAGTTCAGGTAAGGATCTATCTTTCAAGTTAAACCTACTTTCTAAGTCCAGATTAATCTTTTTTTTTAATTTGATTTTAAGCAAAAGCTTTAGGACAGAACAGGTTCTTGCGATTTCAAAGATGTTCAAAATATTCAATTTAATTCAAATACTACTTGACTATTTATTCGTAAGATTCAAGAGAACGACTTCTATCCAAAATCAGTAAGGCCAATCATTTTGGCTTTCTTTGAGTAATTGTACTTTAAGCACTTATACTGAATGACACAAAGGATCATGGAGAGAATGTGCACGAATGAATCGGAAAGAACGTTTCATTGTTCCGAGTTTTGCTAGTATGGAGCTTAAACGTTCAATAAGAGCGAATCAAAAGATAAGGCTGGCAGATCAATCACTAATGAGATGTCTAACGCTAGTTTAAATTATTTGAGCCGACTAAGGATGCAATTACGTCTGCTAAACGTCTGTAGCTATTATCATATAGTGATGGAAACAAGAATAGTTTGATATGGGTGCTGAACATGAACTGCAGAAAAGTCGGAGGTGAAAATTTGATTTTTTGATAAACTGGACTCAATTTTTAACGTATTCATGCATAGATGTGGCCTGCGCGTCACGTTCGCTCAATTACGATTGAGAAATATTTTCAACTCTTAGCCTGGTCAAAAATTGGAATCCAGAGATCCCAAGTAGTGCCCTTAGATTTACTTCAATGCCATCGATCGACATCATTTTGACACTAAGATGGTCTTAATGAGCCCTACTGTTGTACCCTCGATATAAACTGTCACTTTACAAGAAATATGACAACAAATTTGAGGCCTCAAGGAGAATATTCTTCATAGATCCTAGTCAAGCAGATTTTGCTCGAAATTAGAGTCACTAACTTTCCAGAATCAATCTAGTTAACTGCAGTACAACTTCATAACAATTTTTTTTCTTGTAATTTTTTTATCATCATCATTTCATTTTATTCCATTTCCTTATTCTTTGAAATACAATTGAATTCAATTGACCCCTTTCGGCATTCACATCACAAATTACACAGAACATTTATCTTAAAAAATATTATTTTAAAAACTTTTTATTTTTTTTTTTCAATTTCTACCAAACACTCATCATCATATACTCAGTCACATTCTCATACTCACAATTTCTATCTACTAAAACGTAGTAATAAAATTATAAAAAAACTGCAATATTTTTATAACATTACATTTTGATATAAAAATAAAAAAAAATAATCATAACAAACACAAAGACATTGTGCTAAAAAAAAATAAGTTTTGTAAGTAATTGTATGGCTTTTCAAATTGTTATCTCTCTGTTCCATTCAATTCAAGTCAATTCAATTCAATTCACAGAATTTGTACTTAAATGTATGTCGATGATACAAAAATCTACACAAAAAATAAAAAGAAGGTACATCCAAAAATATTTTATTATCTTGTATTTATTTATATGGATGCATTTTTATAGTATACAATTGCTAAAATAAAAATGTACAAAAAAATTTTTTAAAAGACGAAACAATCGCATCGCATCACATCACGAATGTAGCACAAATTCATCTCTTATACGTACATTGTGCATGTGACTTTGTTCAGTCATGCATTTTATATTATTATTATTATGAAAAAGTTAAAATAAAAATACACAAATTTACTAACTAAATCCTGTTCTACATACTTAAGGCTTGATTGTTTGGATTCAATTTTTTGGTTGAAATTTGGTGTGTGTAGGAAGAATTGCCTACATGTTACATGTTTATATGATTTATATGAAATTGTGCATACATTCGATTAACAGCCAAAATAAATGCATTTGATTGTGTTTGTTTCTGATGTTAAAAATATTTTTTTTTTACTAATAATAATAATAATAATGGATGAACGGACATGGATCGTGAAAAGTAATAAGCAAAGCATGGTTTCTCTCGTATGTGTGTGTACACACATGTGTGTGTGTGTCTGCGTGTAAGTTAATTTTTCGGGCCAGTTTTTTTTATTTTAAATGTTACTGCAAGGTGAATAATTTTTGCTTGAACGCTTCTATGCATCGTGTTATTATTTTTTGTTAGTTTGGGTTTCTCTCTTCTGTGCTAAAAATGTCATTGACCTTTCTATTACTTCTCTACTATACTTTTTTTTATTTATTTTGATTCTATGCTCTCATATACACACACACAGACAGTGCATGCCAAAATGCACGATCACTCAGATGGATGAAATGAAATTAAATGACTTCTAGCCGAAAAAAAATTTGTATGTACAGAAAAAATTTCGGCGTTTGAACTTTTCTGTACTCATTTGAAGATCGAAGACAAACATTTTTCTTAGTATTGTCTTAGTTTGTCTGGTTTATAATAAAAAAATTGCAAGGGAATTGGCATTATCGCGCGCTGTCTATGCATCCAATGAAAAAATGACGCGATCACTTAAATTAACATAAAATCTAGAAAAATACGCTCTCAATTATTTTTTTTTATTTACATCAACATTCACAAAAAAAAAATTTAATTATCTCTAGATATAACTAGCTGACACACAAAAATGAATGGTTTGATTATAATTTTGCATTAATTTTTTTTCATTTAAATTTAAATTTATTTATTTATTTTTTATTTATTTATATAATTGCACACACACATTTTTTTTTTGTTATTTATTACATTAGTTAGTTTACTTAATCGTCTGATGACTTTTTGACGTACACACTTCACACATGCATGATGAGTTGTCTGTTCGTGTAAAATTTTGTTATATTTTTTTTTTTATTTTACAAATGTTTGTGCAACTATGTATGTTTAGTGCAAAATAACACAAAAATATAGATGGCAAGCAGTCAATGAACGTTGAAAATGTTTTTTTTATTTATTTGATATGAATAACAAAAAAAATAAAAATAAATATTATTCTTTTATAAGCTGTTCAAATACGAGATACGATAACATGGAATGCATTAGCTAAGACACTACTCACTCATATATTGAGTTGCAGTGCATCGTGAAATTGAAATGTAAAATGAAATGAAACAAAATTTAAAGTTCTAGGAAGTGATAAGTGAATTTTTGTATATTTTTTTTCAATGTGAATGACATTTATTGAGCTCAAATTTCAAGTTTACTAAAATGAACTTTAACTCATTAGCTTTGTTTAGAGGCTCAAGAAAAGAGCTTAGAGTTAAGCTTAAAAATTAGGCTCCAGAGCCTGAAAATGGTTAAAAGTCCAAAATAGCGGATTTTTTAAAAAATTTCAAAATGGCGGAATTTTTCAACATTGTATATAATGAAACAAGTCCATTCTAAATGCACTGTTCTCATATTTTTCATATTTTATAAGTTTATTTCAACAAAATCTAACATTAACTGAATTAACTACTTTAAATAAAAAAATGTAACACATTAGATTATTTTCAATTCAATTCAATTCAACTAAAAAATGCACATGTCTAAAATATAAAAATAAACTTTTTGTTGCTAGACTGCACTTCCTACGATCTTGCTTGCATGCTAATAAAATGTTTCTTTTTTTTGGTAAAACTTAATAACATTTTTTGTTAGCTTTTTGTGTTAGTGTGCGTCATCATTTTATTTTATATTTTTTTTATGAAGTCAATGTAAAAATTGCTTACACATGCAATAGATTTTTATCATTTTTTTTTTTGTTTACTTTAACTTTTTTTTTTTTGAATAGTTTCAACAAATTAAGTGTAATATTTTTTGTCGGTTCTCAAATTACATGCACTACAAAATAATAATATTAAAATAAAATGTTAGATGATCAAATTAGGATAAGTTTTTACATGGATTGAGTTGAGTGTTATGTACAAAGAGAGAGAGATAGTCAAATTTCAAAAAGGGGTGGGAAAAAGGAAATTAGATTGTGTTTTATATTTTTTTGCTTTATTTTAACAATTTTGAATGAACTTTATGAACATTCAATGATTTTTTTTTAAATATGTTATGTTGTTACAGTAAAGTGACATTTTATTTAGATATCAATTGAAAATACTTTGAAAATGTGTTTAAATTACTCTTAAAACCGCAAATAAAAATATTTTTCCTTATGCCTTAGTACCATAAACTTTAGCATAAACTTTAGTATATTCAATATCTTTTTTTTTAATGCCAGCCTTTTTCAAATCGACCTTAAAATTTAAATAAGGTATATGCTTCCAGGTTGCATCACAATCCTTGCCTTTAATTAATTTGGATAAGTTTGGACAACGGCATTCAACATAAATGGTTACAGATCTGATCATCTTTCCTGGATAAGCTGCATAGCCCTCAAAATAATATGGACTAATTTTCCTTGCAATAACTTCGTTGCCTATCATTTTGAATGTGCCTGGCTTAGCACCAAAGTCATACTTGGCAGAATTGAGTTTCTTTTTACAAACAGTTTCTTGATCAGCATGAGTTAATGCCAAAATTCCAATAAAAAGGAGGAAAATGAAATATTTTACCATTTTAATGATTTTTAAGTTTTAATTTAAATCCAAACAATTTGAAAGGAAAGTTTTGAATGAAATTAATCGAAATTCTGTTCTCAATTTATACGAAAAAATTAAATCTTGTTTAAAACTCTGTTGCTTATGAGTGCGTATAAAAAATTTGCAGGAAACTCGTGGATTTAATGATAAGTGTATCAAAGTAAAAAAGGTCAACTTTTAATTTTGTTCAAGTATAAGGAGTTTGTCTGTCGAACGTCAACTAATTTTAACACTGAACTCTCTCTCTGAGACCTTTTTGGGTTTTTAGTTTATGGGTCAAAAGTGCATGGCTTGAAAAAAAATTCAAAAAATTAAACGAATAAGGTCAAATAAGCATGAAATTTGAAATAAAATCTAAAAGAAACATTTTATTTTTTTTTAGATTTGAGCTTCCGTTAAATAAAGATCATGTGACATGAATGCGATCATTTCTGTTACTTTACAAACCACATGATTTTTAATCTATATCCAATTTCCAAATCCTGTTGTTTTTTTAGAATAATACGCGTGATACAAGTCCTTCAAATTAACCAAGCCATATTTATATTTGAAATAAAATCATACTAAGAAACCCGGAAAAATTTCGAGTCCCGCCTCATTCAACCAATTATGATTCAAACGAACCTCTCACTCGTATGTTGTCGACAATCAATAGCCACAAGAATCTTTGGAAGAGTAACCTGTCTATTCCAGCTAAGAAATCTGAGCTTTTGAGAGGTTTTAGGGTAACAATGGTATCGAGGTAACATTAGAAATAAGTAGCATTAAGTATTTATTGTATAGATTGTAAGTTTTTGTTAAAAGATGAGGTTTTTAAGGTCTTTCTCAAGACTTTTTCCTCCAACGCATATCATAAAATATCAACGATTTTTGTAAAGGATTAACGTCAGCAGGTGTAAAACTGGATTTACGCGCGCTTTATGCATGGTATAACTCCTCATAATTTACGTATGTGTATAGGTAGCAGAAAAATTATAACGCGGTCTGTAAATAAATTATAAGGAATTATACCATGCATGAAGTATTAGTTAAACGTTGAATATACACACAAAATATTATCCAACATCTACGTCATTGAAAAAAGCAAGCAAATTTTTAATATCAAATCACAGAAAAAAAAGTTATCTCAAATATTTTAAAGTTCATTCATTTTTAGAATAATTTAAGGCTATCGTTTTTTGCACCCTTAATTTGAATACATGCACACCTAATTTAAAAATACCTCACACCTAAACATTAATAGCGAGGGGCAAGATTTTTAATATGTCAAAATTTTCTATCAATTTATATCAAAGTCTTCAGTAAGACATTTTTAAGAGTTAAAAACAATGTAACAAGGTGATAATTTTCTTACGCTATTTAAGTCTTTTACTGCTTCTGTAGCTTTCTTAGAACAAAAGTTATGAACATTTTTTGAAAAACTATCCAATTAAAACATGAATAATTCAAAAAAAATGATGCAGAGCCCTGAATAGCACGAAATTCCTTAAGTCTGTCAGTCGCAAGGTTTTTTGAATGGAAACCTCCAAATATCAATTTATTTTTAGATTTTAGACTTCTTTTTAGGTCGAAACATGGTGTGATTTTCAAAATTCAATAAAATTTTGAGGCGCTTTGAAAATCTTGCCCCTAATGCCCTCTATATGGGAAAACTTTTTAGATATATTTAGTTTGATTTTATTTCAAAATATTTATGGGTTGGTTAATTTGAAAGACTTGTGTTACGCATTTTAATTCTAAAAAAAGAACAGGGTTTTGAAATTGAATATAGATTAAAAATCATGTGGTTTGAAAAATAACACAAATGATCGCATTAATGTCACATGATCCTTATTTAACGGAAGCTCAAATCTAGTAAAAAGACGAAATGTTTCTTTTAAATTTTATTCAAATTTCATGCTTTTTTGACTTTATCGTTTAATTTGTTGAAATTTATTTTAGGCCATGCACATTTGACCCAAAAACCTGAAAGGTATCAAGTGAAAGACTTAATTGACGTTTGACAGACCGACTCCTTATACTTGAACTAAATTTAAAGTTGCCATTTTTTACTTTGATAGACTTATCATCAAATCCACGAGTTTCCTGCAAATTTTTTTACGCACTCATACGCAACAGAGATACAAACAAGATCAAATTTTTTACGTATAAATTGAGAACAGACTTTCAATTAATTTCATTCCAAATTTTCCTTTCAAATTGTTTGGATTCAAGTTAAAACTTCAAAATCATTGCAATGGTAAAAATTTTTATTTTGCTCGCTTTTATTGGAGTTTTGGCATTAACTTCTGCTGATCGAAAAGCTTATTGTAAAGTACATAAACTCAATTGTGACAAGTATGAATACGGTGCTAAGCCAGACAAGAACCTAGTGATAGGCAAAGTATTTAATGCACAGCAAATTCTGGTAGGACTTTTTGAGGGCTTGAAAATTTATCCTGGGAAAGAAATCGTAACTGTTATCGTTTATGTTCAATGCCATTGTCCAAACTTATCCAAATTAGTGAAAGACTTAGATTATGGTGCAACCTGGACTCGTAATCCAACTAGAGTAAGGATTTGGGCCAATTTGAAACAGGCTGGCATTAAAGATTATGCTTTTGCAAGAGTTTTTGCTAGAGTTTATGGAAAATAGGGATAAGGGAAATATTTTTATTTGCGGTTCTAAGAGTAATTTAAACCCATTCTAAGAAGTCTTTTCAATTGATATCTAAATGTAATGTTGTTACTAACATAAAAATAAAAGAATTTTGTGTGCTCTAAGACAATTGATTTCATTTATTATAAGTTTTCATTTATTATAATCAACTGCGACTGACCGATTTTTGGTTCAATTTACAAGTTCTTTTAACTTTTCCTTAAATTTTTTTTTTTTGTAGTTTCTAGATATAATTACTTCTGAAATCTTGTGGTACTTTGATATCAAATTCTCCGCTGCTCCGCATTCTCCCCCCCTCCCCTCCTCATATAATAACCTGTATTCGCCCCTGCGTCACGTTTATTTTAACTCTTAAAAATGTCTTAATGAAGACTTTGATATAAATTGATAGAAAATTTTGACATTTTAAAAATCTTGCCCCTCACTAATAATAAATGAAATCAATTGTGTTAGAGCACACAAAATTCTTTTATTTTTCTTTAAAAACACAGAATATAACAAAAAAATTTATTAAAATATTAAACAAAATATAAGGAACATCAAGTGATTTTTACTCTCTTCTCCCTATGGTCCAAAAGCAGTTGCATAGACCTTCAATTTTTTATCATTCTTCTTAATTCCAGCCTTACTCAAATCGACCCAGAAATTTACGCGACTTCCCATATTAGTAAACTGTGCATGAATTACTTGATTTTTCTTCAATTTGGATAACTTTGGACAATGACATTGAACATAAATCATAACACTTATGATTTTCCTCTTTGGATAATCAAGCCTTCCATCGAAACGTCCCTTAATCGTAGGACTTTTCACTGCAACAGCTTCAGGGCCCATCATGGCGTACTTGCCTGTCTTCTTACCAAAGGTTTCAAACATACAATTGAGTTTATTTTTTTTACAATCATCCATGAAATCAGCTTGAGTAAATGCCAAAGTTCCAATAAAAAGGAGGAAAATGAAAAATTTTGCCATTTTAATGATTTTAAAGTTTTTTTTTTTTTAAATTCAAATCCAAACAATTTGAAAGGAAAGTTTTGAATGAAATTAACTGAAATTCTGTTCTCAATTTATACGAAAAATTAGAGTCTTGTTTAATTCTCTGTTTCTATGAGTGCGTATAAAATATTTCCAGGAAACGAATGGATAAGGAACTTGAAGAAAGTGGATCAAAGGAAAAATAGGTCAACTTTTAAATGAGATTCAATTAAGTTGTCGGTCTGTCCCATGAAATTTAATTCCAACAAATGCCAGTGTTAAATTGGTCATTAACGAGTTTTGGCCGCCTTGTAAAGTCTCCATAGAGAATTATTAGCCACCAAATTCACCAATGTCAGGGCTGAAATTTAAACCAATCCGCCCCTTTCCGATACCCTCAGGTTTTTGAATGAGTGAGCAGGATTAAAGTTAATACATTTTGTTGAATTCAATTAGGTTTGTATTCGAATTTGAAATTTAAAAGAAAGCTTTTAGTATCATTCCAAGATCGACTGACATTTTGTATTTCCGTTACACTTTTTTTTTATCAAAAATTAGCAGGGAACGGATTTCATATCAGCAATTCAATTCCTGTTGAAATGTTTTAATATCTGTATTAAAATTGATGTTTTATCATAATAAAAGGGCCGTATTTAGAATTTTCTAAGATAAGATACATTTTACAAGGGCACCACCGCAGTATCAAAGAGTCCTATTGTAGTCACCTCGATTTAATCGAGGAGATTTTTATCAGGGCTGATTTTTTTATGTTTATAAAAGTTAAATTTCGGGAACAAAGTTCAGTGGCTCATAGAAATATTTGAAAAATAAGAGAATCTGAGCCCTCCCTGTTGCCCTTCTCCCTCGTTAATTCATCCCTGATTACCTGACATTTACGTGACTTCTTCTATCTTCATTTTTTTTGTGATTAAATTATCATTCAATGCTTTGAACGTTATAAAATACGAATATTTCCTGTTGCATCCTAATCAACTTAACCACAGGAAATGATTCGAATTTAGTCTAAGGTAATTTAAATGAAAGTGCCCTAAATATTTGCATTTTTTTGAAATTATGAGAAATCTGCCCAAAATGACTTCGAATCTTCCTATTTTTTCAATTCCATGTCAAAATGCATCAAAATCGCATTCAAAGCATAACTATTCACATGCACATTGTATACAAATCACATTTTTTTTCCTTAAAATTTCACAAAACTTAGAGTATTGACTCTATTTCACATCATTAAAAAAAAAGAATCACACATTAAAAACGCACATGCATAAAAATAAAATTGAATAAAATGAAATGATGACTGTTTATTTTTTTTTTTATTTCAACAAAATTTTTCGGCTATATCCAAAATGCATGCGGCTCGTCGGACACACAAACACATTAGTTCTGTTCTACTAATCATGTAAACGTACACACACACACACACACTCATATACATAAGAAAAGACGATTTTTTTGCCAAGTTTAAATAAAAATAAAAAAAAATGCATGTAATAACAGCAGAAAAATTCATTTTGATGATAAGGTCAATGCCCAACTAAATTTTTGTGTATACATTTTGTATGTGAGTGTGTATTTAATTCGCATTATTTTTTTGTATGTTTTCAGTACATATCGCATCACATCCATCGTAAATTGTTTATGTTATATTATTATTTTGTATAAGTATAGAATTTTTTTTTAGGTTGTGTATTATTATTAAAAAAAATAAAAATTTGCACATACGCGAATTTTGCTGGTTGTATGCATGTAGAAAAAAAACAAATAACGCAACTAACTATGAAAGATGTTTATTTTTTTCGTCTTCGTTTGTCGTGTTCTCATTCTCAAAAAAATATTTATTATTATATTATATTATTATGATGATGATAAAGAAGATGAAAAATGAAATAAATGGATGCGTTTGTGCATTGCATTGCATTGCATATACGAGTAAGCTGTGTTCTATCCTTATTATTATTATTTTTATGAATTCTGTTTTTCGTTCTCTTTTTTGAACTAAATTCATGGGAGTGATGAATTTTAATGCAATTTTTATATGATAGTAATAAAAAAATTATTAATTATAATTTTTGATCGTTTTTTATGGCATTTCAGTTCTAATTTTGCTTAATTTGGTACCATCTGGCGATCAAAGTCTTTGATGGTAATGCAATTTGATGTTTGAGATGAGAAATTGATGCAAATCTCTTTGTCTCTCATTTTTTAATTGATTCTGAAACGATTTAAGCCGTTTTCTCTCAATTTGGGTCGCTCTCACTCTCTTTAAGTGATTCTGAAATTTTCTTCTCTTATTTTTATTTTCTCACTGTCTCATTTTAGATTGAATCAATCTGAATTCCTGAATCTCTCTCTCATTCTCTCTTAATCTTGTTTTCAATCGATTTGGATTCTTGCATCTTTCTCTTCAATAGAGCTAAATCCTTCTCTCTTTTCTCTTTTCATCTCGTATAAAATCGATTTAAATCGTCTTCTCTTTGAACTTCAGTGTCGCTTTTCCTCTTCATCAATATCTCTCTCTTATATTTATTTACTCTCCTCTTTTTTCATCTTGTTTTGAATTGGTCTGAATCATTCTCTTTTAATTTTATTTTCTCATTTTCTCTGTGTATCAGCTTGAACTGATCTGAATCCTTGTATGTTAAATTGAGTATATCTCTCATTCTCTCTTTCTTTTTTTGAATCGATCTGAGTATCTCTCTCATTTGTATTTTTTCACTTTTCCTTCATCTCACTTGGAATCGATCTGAATCCGTCTCTCTTAATTTTATTTTCTCACTCTCTCGACTCATTTAAAATTGATCTAAGTTCTTTTGTCATAGTTTTATTTTCAACTCTCTTTTTAACTCTCTCTCTCTCTCTCTCTCTCTTAATCTTGAGTTAAATCGATCTGAATTCTTCATTTGAGCTGAACCATTCTCTCTCCTTTCTATTTTTCTCTCTTTATATCGTATTGAATCGATTTTAAGCTCCTTCTCTCTAAATTCCAGTGTGGCTTTCTCTCTGCATGTGTTTAATTAATTTAATTTCTTTTAATTTTATTTACTCATTTTTTCTTTGTCTCTGTATCTTATATTGAGTATTTTTCTCTCTCTTTCTCCCTTTATTTATTAGAATCTATCTCAGTTTGTATCTCTCAAAATTTTTTTTGTAACTCTCTCGCCTTATTTCAAAGCGATGTGAGTACTTGCATCTTAAAGTTAGTGTTTCTCTCTCTTTTTTATTCTCATTTTGAATGAATCAAAATCCTTCTCTGATAATTTTATTTTGTCTCTTTCTCATCTCATTTCAAATTGAATCAATCTCAACCTCTCTCTCTCTCTCTCTGTTATTTTCAAACTCTCTTCTCTCCCAAAATGTAAAATTATATAAAAAATAAAATAACTTCTCCCTTTCATTTTATTATTTTTCACTTTCATCCTAGTGTTGACTTGAATTTAAACATTTCCTCTAATTCAAATCCAACATACAAGAAAATTATCATTGTATTAGTCATTGTATTTTTATTCATAGTTCTTTCAATTTAAACTGCTCGCATAAAATTTCTTGGACGACTGATTTAGTGCATGTGCATTTTTTCTTTTTTTTCTTATTTCTGGCTATACATTAGTAGTGCATATAAATTTGACTTGGTAGATAGACACAATAAGCGAGACGAGAAAAAGTAGGTAGGTTTTGATTATTTTTTTCCTCAAAATTAAACAATACATTTTTTTAGTGTTTATAAATATACATATTAATGGCAAAAGTGCATCATGATCTTTAAATTTATATTTAGGTCTTCTTTGTAAAAAAAATAAAAAAAAAATAATAACAAAGTAATATTTTTTTTACATACAAACAAAAAAGCAATTAACTTGTGAACTGTTTTTATTTTATTAAAGAAAGCAAAAAACAAAATTAATATTACATGAAATGAAATAACGTGATGCTCAAAAGTTGATTATGTTCCTTAACAGCCTCAGTACATGAATTTTAAGCTAACATTGCTGCATCCTGTAACCAAAGTACGCCTTTTTACTTGTTACTTTTTACATTGAAATGTAATTGAACTTACTAGAAAATAACAAAATTTTAGTGAAACGCATTCAATTTTATCTTAATCGTAGTATGAGAGCATGGAAGGAGGAGAACATACAGAAAAAAAAGTTACTTTTCAACTCTTTTCTCCTTTTTTTTTCTTCTTCTTCGTCTTCTTTGTATATATGTTTTTAAATTTTTCTACTTGAACACACATTTTTAGGAGTCAATGTAATAAGTCAATTCAAAGCCGAAAACTTAAATCAATGGGAAACAAATGCATCGTTTCATTACATTTCATATTATTAGGAGTGTAGAAGAAGAAGAACAAGGAACATCATGCAATTTTGGTAAAAAAAAAACACGAAAAATCTACGATGACAAACTACAACAACAATTCTTACACTCTTTATTATTAAATTTCATGTTCACTGACATCATATACGTAGAGGAAAAAAAATTAGGACGCCATTTTTAAATTTAAAATTAATTTTTTGGGCAACGAACACATTTAAAAGAGAAAATAAAAAAAAAAAAATTAGACACGTTGCATCTTTATATTTTTTTTTATGATAGATGAGTTTAAATTTGTATTGGAAATTGATGAGAAAAACGTTTGCTTGAATTTACATGAAAACAAAGTTTAATGAACTTTTATTAATAAAATTCTTATTTTAACCATAAAAATTGTCTCAAGAAGATTCAATTTTTTCCTCTTGAAATTTCATAATCGTGAAATTTTCTATGCACGGTAATTTTTGATAAAATTTCTTGAATTGTAATCAAAAGACTGAATTTCCGTTGAATTGCGTTCAAATCAAAACAATGCGCGCTTCCATTTTAAAATTATTCGTTTTATATTTATTGTCGTTCATTTCATTTCGAAATTGTAATTCCAGGAATTCTCTTTTTACATCCTGTACTATTTACAAAATTTATGCTTATCGTTGTGATATCATTTTAAGGCGGAGAGTGTTCAAGAAATTGAAATTTAAAATAAAGTTAAAAAGATTTCTTTTAAATTATTCATAGTTATTTTTTCCAGGGAAATTAAAATTGAATTTAATTTAAAAAATTTGAATTGATAAATTATTTGAAAATGTCAAAATTTGAGTTTTAAATGTTCAATTCAATGATCGACGGATTAAATTTAATTTGATATGAAATTTGACATTTCAAATATAACCGACGGAATTTAAAATAATGAATATTCAAAAAAAAATTTAGGCATTATAATGGCAGCCAGAATTCGATTAAAATGAAAAGATGAGGACAGTGACATCTACATCCTATCAGATAGTCAAACAGCTTTAAAGATACTTAGCAAAACAAGTGTTACTTCTAAGATAGTCTATTATTGCTACCTAATAACAATCGTGTAGCTCCAGGTCATCAAGGTATCGAAGGCAATGAAATTGCTGACGAATTTGCAAGAGAAGAAGCATCTAAAGTACTTGTTATTGGAATAGCTCTGGCATCAGTAGAGCTGGCTACTATTCGTTGTTTAATTGATAAGGCAACATTATACTGGGACAACCTTAAATTTGCACAGCACACCAGGTTACTGATACTAAGATTTATGCTACAAAAAACAAGAGAGCTAATGAACATATCAATACAAGGTATTGGAGTGATTACAGCATTTTTGTCTGGACATGGAAGAGTTAACAGTCACTTATCTAGAATAGGTGTGAGAAATACTGAAGACTGTTGCCTGTGTTGGGATCATGAGAAGACTGCAATGCATATCTTATGTGAATGCTGGTGTGTCGAAATAAAAAGACTTAACATATTTGGAACAGGTAGAGCTAACTCTTTAGACTTTCTCCAAATGGATATAAGAGGAATTTACCGCTTCCTAAAGGGCTTATCTCTAGCTAAGGAAGAATATTCTCTTTAGCAAGATGAGAATTATGGTTATAGTTGTAGTCACAGCGAACGAGTTTCTTTCGAGCGTCGAAGTGGAAGTGCAAGTATGAATCTAGACATACCTAGGGTATGATTGATTCACTCTTTCATGCGAAAGTAGATTGAATGATGAGCTTGAGATACGTCACTATGAGACAATTCACAATGAGCCCTACAATATGTGGCTTCTAGTAGGTAAACCCTTTTGACAATCTATCTATTTATTGGGTGTAGTGATGAAAAGTAATCTTTGACATGAAGATTTCCAATAAAAGTAGCTCAAAAATGTTCGGATTTGGAAATGAAAACAAAAATTATGATGACCATTTAAATCTTAGATCAGATCAGATCAGACTCATAGAACAATTAAGTTCTATCATTCTACTGATTCCCCGGGACTGATGGTCCTACAGCGGTATTTTTGATAAATATTTTTTATTGAATTACCAATTTGATTTTCAGGTTGAAACCAGTAGTGTTCCTACTCTACAGAACCATACTTTTACCTAGAAGCTTTCCAAGTTAGTCGATTGCAATAATTTTTTCGAAAAACTGGAAAATAAAAACTAGATAGAACCTTAATTTATATGAAATATCGACACGGTGGTGACCCTGTGAGCTTACAGATTTTTTCTTAGAAAAGAAATTTTTTCATTCGATTTTTTAAATTTGTCTTAATTCATTGAAAAATTTCAAAAAGTAATGTCCAACGCCTTAGAAACTTTGAAGGAAATTTATTAAAAGTCGCTTAGTCACTTAATGAACATTTTATCTCCAAATTCTTTGAATTTGAATATCTCAATTAAAATCTTAACTTTTTTTTATTTCATCTTGATTATCAAGGTACAAATTCATTGTAATTTAACTAATTTTTATTTTGATGAAATATTAAACCGGATTTGTTATAAATAATAATTTAATAATAATAAATTTTAAAATTGTTATAAGAGAAAGTTTTGTTACATTTTATTTTGGTACTTTTTAAAAAAAAATAATTTGATTTTAATTTACAGGTTTACAGCAAAATTTCAACATTCACCTCTTAATTGAATCAGTAATTAATACTGAAAAATTTCAATGATTGCGATAATAATCATCGTGATGATGATGAATAATAATTTTGTAATATCCACTAAATACTGAATTCATTTACAATTTCATTCAAAAAAAAATAAAATATAGAACAGTTAAAATGTGCACGTATACAAAAAAATTTACTATTTATTGCAATGATTTAACCACGAGGTCATCAGATGTCTTATTTCATGTACGTGCAGAAAATCCCTCTTTTGTGTGTTTTTTTTTCCTGCAATGTAAGGATATGCCATTGAACACACTGCCATCCAAACACACACACACATGACAATGAAGGAGGAAGAAAAAAAAAGTGAAAAGTCTTTCTCCCTTTTAACATACTTTTCACATAAAGCCACACATATGAAATGAAATAACATTACATATGTTTTAAAAGCAACTTTCAATATCGCATTTATGTATATGATAAGGAAAACATAAAATAAAATGAACGTAGCATCATCGTAGTACGTTGAGTGCGCAAAAATGAATATGTTTCATGTATCACTGCATTTCAAGCCACTTGTTGCATATGAAATTCTGACTACATTTCATTGAATTTCATTTCATTTTATTTCATTGAAATCTTCTATGTAATAAAAATTATTATTACAAAACTATTGAAATTATTGTTAAAATTATAATTATGATAAAATGATAAAATTTAAATAAATTACGTTGACGTTTTTTTATAGAAGGATTAATAAATTAATTGTTATGTGTGTATTATTAAATTTTGTATGAAATTATCATAAAACAATATTTTAAACGTAAAATGTAATAAAAGTAACGGTTATTTTTTTTAAATACTATAAAAAGGACTTTTTATCCCTTTTTGGACTAATTTCAAGTTACAATGAATTCTTGGTGATTATTTTTATAAGAAAATTTAATCAAGTTAAATGTTTTTTGAATGAAATATTTGTGATGAAATGCAAATGAAAGGTTTTACCGTGATTTTGAGCTCAAATCATTCAATTTCTTGTTAGCTCTTTAGGACCCAATTATAAGAGATTAATAAACAAAATCTATTTCAATAATTCAATGTCTTTGGAAACTATTGAATTAAGATCACATTGAAATTTTAAAACGTAGATAAAGAAACATTTTAAGTCATTTGAATACATTGAAGAAAGACATTGAATGAAATCTAAGGACAGTAAAGGGTTAAAATTGGGTTCTGTAGAAATTCTTTGAAAATACAACTGAAATGGGACCGAAATCGTAAATTCAAAAGAAATTTGCATTCGAGATAACATTAAATGGAAGCAAAGAATGTTTTTACTGGGATTTTTAACCTTAACGGAAATTACACGAACTTCGTTCATATGAGCTCCATCATTCAAATTGTAAGTATTCCTAAGAAAGATGTCGAAAAGTTTTTTTCAGACTAAGATATTTTGGGACCAGGATTCAGTTAAGAGTAAATTAACTTTGATTTTCTCATTAGATTTTCGTTTGAAAGCCTTATTTCTTCCTTTTTAGTGCGTTTTTATTTAACTGGGTTATTTTTAGAGTTGAAAACTCTTAGTTGGCTCATTTTAACTAATGTATTTTTTTCAGTTTTTCATCGAAATTTTTTATGATTTTATGAATAAAAATTCGCGTAGAGCTTTTCTGTATGGATTTCTATTGTAATTATACGTAAGAATGCCTTTTCTGCCATAATTTTTTTATGGACTAGGACCTGAACGTGTTAAGGTTAGGTTTTACAAAGGCACCACCGCAGTCTCAATGAGTCCTATTGAACATGAGACCTAGAAAAACAATCTTATGTCGAAATTTAAAATTTCCGGGTTTTTTTATACAAATTTTTAACAGGGAAACCCGAAAACAACCGGTCAAAGGCACCTTTAAATCAGGGTTAAAAATTTTATAAGAAATTTTTTTCACTTAAAAGGACTTTTTTGAGTTTTTTTAAATAAAAATTTAAATAGTAAAATATGACATTAAAAAACATTCTATGGGTGTTTTTGGCTCATAAAGGGATAAATTTTTATCTTAACTAGAAACTGAAAAATTTCAAAGTGAAAAATCAATTGAACTTGCAATAGTGACCGAAATTGCATGTTTTTAACAAAATTAAGTAGAGCTTAAAATTTTTTTGCTATCAATTTTCATAAAATTTATCATCAAAATAACAAAATTTCTATTTCAAAGACCTTTGGTCCGGTAAGAGATAAAAACGATCAAAAATTTAATTTAACTTGAAATTTTATTCTATTTAAAAAAATTATACATTTTTAAATAAAAAAACATTGAAATTCAATTAAAATTTAAATTAATTAAAAATAATTTTTTCCTTTTTTTTATAATTTTAAAATTAAAATGTAATAAATTTAAGAGAAAAAAAATTATTATTATTACTATAAAAATTACTTACCATATAAAACAAAGTGACGCTCATTGAAAGTGGATTTGCACATAAATTATTTTGAACAATTTTTTTTTGATTATTTTTCATTTAATTTAATATTTATAGCCACAATTAACAATCACTCACAATTAAATTTCAAGTCAATCAAAAAAATTTTTTTTTCAACGTCTATTTTTTTTTTGTTTTTTATTATTATTAATTTTAATATTAAAAATTTATATTTCAACAGTTATCATAATTAAATGCATTGTTCATAATTATTATTTTTATTAGTATTTATTATCATTATACGTTTATAGAATTTTTTTTCATTTAAATATAATTTGAATTTGTTCAATTAAAACTTAAAAAAAATAACAACAGTTCAATTTATTATCAATCAAATTTGATGTTTCATTTCTTTTTCTTAATTAATTATTTTTTTTTTGTAATTTAATAAGTTTTTTGATGATGCACTTTTTTATTATTAAAAGTTCATTTCAATGATTAATTAAAATTAAAGGAAATTGCACAAAATTTAAATTAATTGATTTGAATTGAATTGAATTGAATTGAATTGAAAAAAAGAAGAAATTAGACACTTTCTTTTTGAGGGAAAAATTCGTTAGAAGAAAGGACTTTGAAATTATTTGAAGTTAATGTGTTTTTGTGTGTGTGTGTGTATGTACGTATGTTTGTATGTTTAGATAATGTCCTTTTTTAATGTTTCTTTTTATTATGTTTAATTTTCTATTTTATAATGATGAATTTATATTAATAATGATTAAAAATTTTTGCACAACTATTGGTGAAACACGACTTGTCCAAAAGCTTTCTTCTTTTGGTCTAAAAGTCTAAAATACTATCAAATATATTTTCGGCAATATTTTTCGATGGTTAACACATACATACACGTATGTGTCCACACACACACATTATGTGTGTATTTTTATATAATTCTTTTTTTTGTGTGTTTTTTTTCATTTTTAAAATTCGGTACATATATTTTTATATTATTATTATAATAATGTGTGATATAGAACGAATAAATACACACACACACACACTTTTTTTTGGTATATTTTAAATTTTATTTTTCAATGTGCATTCAATGTGCCACAGAAGGACCACATTTAACGCGTATATTGATGTATTAAAATTATTCGCGTATCTTTTATTATACGCATTTCCATAGACACACAAATTCATTGCAATTTAGTATTTTTTTTTAGGTTGTTGCTTAAATACATTATTTTTGCAATATAATCATCATCATCATCAATATAATATAATAAAATACAATAAAAAAAAAATTCTGTGACCATATTAACATACCCGCAAATAAAATTCTATACAAACAATCAAAAAATTGCACATACATAATGCATATAAGAATACTACAACATTGACACCACTTACTGTGTGTATAGAAATTGTGTTGTGTAGTGTGTACTTCCAAATATAAATATATTTGCTAAATAAAATAAAAATGTGTGTAATTTTTTCGCATTATATTATTTTTTTGGATAAATAAGTACCACATTTTAGTGCACATTTACACACATACATACACACACACATTGTCTGTTTGAATATATGTAGGCCATGCACTCTCTCAGATGAACACTCGATGTTGATTGTTAACTGATTCAGAATATAATTTTATAAATAAAAATTTTGTACATATACATGTTTGTATGTAATAATGTGCATTTATATTTTTTTTCATTATTTATTTATTCCTGAACCTCTTCTCTATGCCCCTATTTCTGCATCATCAACAAATAACATTATAATAATTATTAGGTATATGAGAAGAAAAATCCTCATTTCAATATGTAATAAATTCAAATAGAATTGCATACTCATACAAATGTAAATCTATCAGGAAGTCTAAAATGGTATCTAGCACATGGAGTTTATGTGATTTGATTCTTAGTATGACCAGTGTTAGAATCTTCAAGAACGCTTAACTTGTGTTTTAGGGAATAAAGAGTAAATGAAAATACGTTTAACTTGAATTACATGATCATTTTTTCTAATATAGTTCAAAGTACACTAGTACCCTCCTTACTTCAGTACTTCACTAGTGACTGGTGGTAGAGATCACATTAAAAAAGCTTCAATTTAAAGAAAAAGGAATACAGGACGAGATTGTGATTTATGAATTTAATAGGAGCATCAACTTGATATTGAATAGGATAAAATACTAATGGTAAGTACTTAACTAATTTGTTTTTTTTAGATCTAAGCATAAACTCTAAATTCAAGGTGTGAGCAATTTCCCTACTCAAGCCTTTATTGAGGTTATTGCCGTACTAAGGTTCTATGAACTTCTAAATAACAATCTTTTTTCAGTTTATTTTTTAGGAGAGTATCAAATTAATATATTTTCACCCGAAGCTTCTAAATCAGCTCATTTAAGCTCACTAAACCAGCTACTTTATTAGATAATTTTAAATTTTCAAACACAATTATCAACCAAGGTCCATTCACCGGATAAGCACTTAAGTCTAAAGGAAAAAAGATATACTATGGAACGAAAACATATTTTATCGTCACCAAATATGACTCTTTAATGTTAGAACGAATATTCAAACGAGAAACTTTTTCAACATCGGAACACAAGGTCTTCAAATTCTTTTTTGCCTGACTAATAATGAAATAGAACGCATTTAACAAAGCTTGAGCCAAAGATATCATAAATTTTGTTTTTTTGAGCAGTATGCAAATAAGTCAATGTCAAGAAACTTTTGTGAAAATTGAAACAGGAAATTTTAATTGAAAAAAGAACAGGCCCAAGTAGAACCAAGTGATGCCTAGCTGTACTGTTCAAAATAATTCAGATGATTCAGTGAGCGCTGAAGATCAAAATTTGGAAAGCAGGCGTGAAAATGATCATCATGTAAAGCAATTCTCAACTAAACGACAATTAACGAAGTAAGTAAAAGGGCGTGTTGTGGCATTGACAATGGTTCTTCAATTGAATTTCAATTCTTAAAAGTCGTTTCAAATTGAATTTTGTTCCCAAGAATAAGAAACCTTAAATTAAGTACAGATAGAGATAAGGAAAGAACCAGTGTACTACTTGAAATCGATGGTGTAGTTTTCTTAATACAAAATACTTAGGACTAGGATTATAATAATCTTAATGTATGACATTGTTAATTTCAGATAGTCTCGTAATTTAAAAAAATCAATAAATTCCTATCAATCCCTAGACAACCATTAATGACTTCTCATTCTCTCTCATTCACTCATACCACAGTCAATAGATAATCATATGCCCTCCACTTTAAATTATAAAAATGAAATATAATATTAACATAATCTATACATGATTTTTTTTGTGCACTTTTTAATATTTGTTGTATATTTATATTCATATTTAATAGTAGTTGTTTTTTTTATGATGATCATGATGATGATTATACTACTTCTTTCACGTCTCTTTTCCCTTCTTACATTCATAATTATAATATATTTTTTTTTTAATTTTCTATATAATGTGCAATTTTTTGGTCATACACAAACTCTGTATGGGAATGCTTATAGTCACGTTATTGATTGTACACGACATGCATCAGATGCAACTATTTGCAGTTAATAACAAACACACACACACACACATATCCATACACAGGGAAACATTACAATTTTTTTTGAAATTTCAATAGCCAACCAACAAAAAAAATCATCATCATTCTCATATATAATATAACATAACCAAAAAAAATAACTAAACCAAAACCATCATCATCAATTGCACGTTTACACACAACATTACTGCACTCTGTTTTTTAACATAATGTTGTGTGTGTGTGTGTGTATGAGATGTACGAGTGTGTGAATGTTCAAAAGCGATTTTTATTTTATTATTATAATCTGTGTGTGTGTATGTACACACACACTGTGTTTGGATATTTTTTTCCTTTTTTCTGATATATAATACAAAAATAATAATTTGGGTTGTTTAAAAATTGTGAATTATATATTTATTTATTATTATATTATTTTTTTGTGTGTTTTGTTTTATTTTATGATTGGTAGCGACACAAAACAAGTACTTTTTATTTATGTGGATGTTAATCATTATAGGTGTTTAAGTATGTCCACTTGATGCGAGTATGATTACTGATGCAAAGGGACTTATTTATCACAAAAAAAAAATTAATTTTATATGAGTTTGCATGTGAAAGACTTCATTTCACTTGTTTTTCAAGAAAATGACACGCAAATGACTTGAATTATGTATTTTAGATCATATTGATCATTAAAGCGAAGGAATTTTCAATTTCAATTGATTTCATAAACAAAAATGTATGGAAATGTGCACACTTCGGTTAAACATTTGAAGATGAATGACTTTATGTGAGCCTCATGCATTTTGCCATAACGATTCTAACCAAGAAATCTCAAATGTAATTAACGTGACAGAGACACACTTCTGTAAACCACTGGATAAGCTCCAGCCATTCAAGCACTTCACCAATCGGCTCAAGATGAAGCCAGTAAGTATTTGATTGCCTCAAAGCCCATCCTTCGATGACACCCTAATTGGTTTTGATTCAATGTTCGAGCTCGAAATTGCTTTAGATCAACTGTCTCAGTTATTTTCGTGTGCAGGATTTTCATTGGGAAAATGCTATTAAAAGTTCAGCAACGTGGAATTCTTACTTAGAAATTTTTCCTTTGAGGGACTTTTCATTGTGAATTCAGTACTCATTTTCTCATTTCCATTTCATTCTTGACAAATGTGAATCAACAAGCCAAAAGTCAGACTTTGAAATGCATTTTTAGTGAAACAAAAATGGTCAATCTTTGTTTTTTTTTTAAACTAGAAGCAATTTTATCAATTTTGATTCAAATTTAAATGAAACTTGTTGAAAAATTGTTAAAATTAAGTGAATGGTGATTATTTTGACTAAGAAAGTTCAAAAAAACGATGATGCTAGAAAATGAAGTCCAAGTCCTGCATTCAAAGTCCTCAGACCCTCCTACATGTCTGGTACCTTCCTCATCCTCCTCATTTGATTCTCCCACATATATGAGATGAAAAAAAGCAATTAATTTTATAGCATCAAATATTTATTTACCAATAATATAAATATAATAACACAAAAAAAAACTATATGAAATTCAGTGGTTTATATGATAAAATTAAAATAAAATAAAATATAAAAAGTAAAAAAAAAAAAATAAAACGATTGAACAAAAATATTATCATACATATTTTATAACCATAGAAACTGCATTTAAATATCATCATATAATAACAAAATATTTATAATGCACCAGGCACCAACAAAAAAAAAACCTGGACACATTTGGTTTGAAAAAAAAAACAACAATATTTTTTTTTGGAAACTCCACCTTTTTTTTGGCAGTGAGAACATCCCAATTCCAGTGTCAATTCAACCAAACCCACTCACACTCCAATCAAAAAAAATAATAATAATAATAATAATAAAAATAATGATGATGGCAATAGCAAAAAAAAAGTGCATTCATAACAGAAAAAAAAACCCATATATGCATAATTTTTCGAATAGTGCATCGAGAGATATATTTCTATTTATCATAAACATAATGTAGTGTAATTTTTTGGCAATTTTTTACACACATACACACACACGCACACATTAAAAATGTGAGCACATTATGTGAGTGTGTGACATGTGTGTTAATGCAAAATTCTATTTGAGTTGAATTGCATTTTTTTTTTGTTTAATATTACTATTTTATTTTATTTTATATTTTTTTTAATACATTTTATATTATATTATTATATTCACACTCATGCCAATGCACATGATTATTACGAGAGAGGCACACAAAAAAAATATGATAGGTATGGATGATGGCCAATATAAAATAATAATAAAATAAATATATATTAAAATGCTGTTTTGTGTCATCTGGTGATGGGCTTTTGCCGGTAAGTGTCTTGATTTTTTTTTGCTTTAAATTAAAATTTAATGTATGTGTTTTAAGATGATTTTGCTTCTTCAAGGTCAATCTGTGAAGGATGGAGAAAAATAAATTGAGGTATTCAGTTCAAGTGACAGGATTTTGAGTCGGAGAGGATGGACTATGGGACTCTTAAACTAGGAGATTCGGGCATGTCCCTGGACCAGGAAAAGTATTAATGACAAGGATTATAATGATTAAAAGATGAGATTACCCACCAAAGGAGACAAGGGCTGATTGGCTTTTATTTTCGACACTGGTATTGACGAAATTTTCTTTTAAAAGAAATTTTTGTGGTATTGTCCAGAAAAAAAATATACCCACTGATTTTGAGTTAAGAGTGTATTGCCTGAATTGAAGTGTCTAATAACATACGTCAAACCAGCTTTCATCCTGTCATCCAAAGCAATCGTATCTTTTTCAAGTCAGATCGATCTTGAAATAACATTTTTGGGTTGACAACCCAGTTGTGAGGGTTTTCCTTTTAGAGATACACAGGTTCTTATTATATTTCAAATATTAAATATCTTTGGATTTAAGAAACAATACGTCCGTCTTTCATGAAGGTTTACAAAAAAGAGGAAGAGGTTGTTGACGTTTATGCCCTACCTGCAATTCCTTCGTGACTTACCAAACTATAAGGTGAAGACACCTTACAGCTGACATCCTTTGTGGGAATAGCGATTGCGTACCCGCACCGCTGTGAACCGTCTCTTTTCATGTGCCCTGGCTGTTTACACTTGAAGCAACGTCTAGTATGTGTTACTGGCAAGACTGAATTTACCATTTGTTGTTCTCTGCGGCTTCGTTTTGGATAGTTACTTGTAACGACACGAATTCCAGACTCTCTTTCTCCACGGTGAATTCTGTAATTTCCGGCATTGATGATTTGCTGTTTAAGTGACTGTTGACTCAAAGCCAAGATAGAATGAGCATTTTAGTATACCTGATCCATATAAATTGCTAGGGATCATCTGCTAACTTTCACAAATTGTTAATTTCTTTGATAAAATACTTATCTGAGCTTTAAGTAACTTACCTTGTTCAGAGCGCTTCCAACCCTACTCAAAAGTGACGTTATCCCTCTTATAATCATCGCAGTCCTCCAATCCTCAAAATTTTTCAATAGTGCTCCTCCAATCTTCTCTCAGCAAACCTGTTAAATTTAAATTGAAGGCATTATGATCCAATTTTTTCTTTTTTCAAGAAAAAAAAAAATAACCCCCAAAAATTAACTACCCATTTTAATTTTGAGGACAGGTATCGCCATCATCACACCACATAACAAAATTACCAGAAAAAAAAATTGAAAATATACAAAATAAAATAAAATAAATACGCACACAAAAAATACATATTTTCCAAAAAAAAAATAAAATAAAACAGAAAAAAAAGTAAAATTCTTCCTAACTCACACCATTAGTACAATGCACCTCATGTGTGTGCATGTATCTTTGTGTGTGTGTGTGTGTGTGTGGGCATCATCAGCATTTTATATTTTGTTGTGATTAAATCTATTCAATATATAATTTTTTAGTCAAAAATATTCGTTTTTTTTTGTTGGTTTGCCGTTTATTTTTCTTTTTTTTTCCACACATATCTACCTATAATATTAATGCAAAATTGTTCATTAAATTCATGCGCTAAATACATTGACTGACCAATACACTGTATGTATTTATTATGCAATTTTTTTTTTTTTTTTTTTGAAAAAAAGTACTTTAGCTATTTTGTGACTGTTGTGTATCGTTCGTCTATGATCATGATGATGAGGATGATGAGAATTATCGTGAACGACCGTAATAGGTACATAAATGTGCAAAAAATGTATTTTTTTTTTCATATGATTATTTTTTCATGATATTTTTTTTTTTTGATACATTTAAAATGTGTGTGTATTCGTATATTTTGTTAGCGGTTCCGATAAATTAAAATAAATATAATTAATGTCGTTAGCAAAAATGCAATAATCTAGCAATTAATTTTTTATTAAATTAAAAAAATGGCTTGAGGCCTTTTGTTTGAATCCTTTTTGTTATATTTATGTACATTTTTTTTTTGCATTTAATTTTTTGTACTGTCAATATTCGATACTAATATCCGAATACTTGACAAGCCATTTATTGATGACGATACATCACGATGCTTCGTTCTGACTGTAAAATTATTGTTTTTATTCATTACCTGCAGCATCCTTTGTTTTATTGCATTATTCAAAAAACTTATATTGATGATAATCTATTTGTTTGAAAGCAAAGCAAAAAATTTTTGGATATCTTCATGTTACTTTTTTTGCATCTTCCTTTAATCGAAAATATAACTCACAAAAAGCCATCATCAAAGTCATTGTTCCAGAAAGTATTGAAGCCATATACATAGATTTTGAATGTGTACATGTATGTGTGTGTGTATGTGTGTTAAATATACCATAGAATCTTTGTTACATTATTACCTTTAAAAATACTTGTTTTCTAAAAGAAGTTTTCAAATAAAAACATTATTTGAAGGTTGTTCACCTTCGTCTTATATTTGACTTCACCTTTAATATTCTCTCTTCTTTTCCCCAAACTAAAAAATGTTCTACTCTTCTCTATAGATTCAAAGTAAAACAATTTTTTACGAAAATCTATAGAAGCATCAAATAAAATCAAAAAAAAAATATGTGTTTAAGAGTATAATCAACTACAGATTTAGTTGAAAAGAAAATACAACATTATTTAAAAATTGCAATTTAGCACGGACCATGTTGAATGTTTTAAATCACAATTGACTGATAGCGATCATATCTATCAATGAGGTCTTAACATCAGAGAAACATATGCATATCATCTCTTGTGGGAAACGTAATGTCAACATATCAAGAAGGTTATGCTAAAACTTGACAGTCCATTTCGTACAGACATATATACGGAAACTTCAAAAATAGTGTACGTAAATAGTGATTGTCAAACCTTCATGTACTAGCCGAGTAAGAGACCATCAGTTATATGATGTCCTCTTTATCCAGTTGTAAGATCATTTCTGATATTTCTTTGAACAGCTCATAAAATCTCTGGATTGTGAAGATCCTGGTATTACTTTACTTTTACGATATGTCTTGTACTTCCTAAGGGAGTCCAGACTGTGCTCATGTTGAGCAAAGGCGATCTACAAAATTTCACCAAGAACGTTGGATTGCAATTTGTTTCAGTTCCCACAGGTTGTTAAATTGTGTCTAATTTGTCTTTCTGACCGAGTTGGCATCAAAGTGTGTAGAGCATCGCCAGGTGTTTCTTGGTCGACCTCTTCTACGGTTACCTTGTGGTTGGTGTACAAAAACCTGGTGACAAACTTCTGAAGGGTCTTTTAGTAAGGTAACTAAATTTTCTTCTACGTGTCTCCATATTTATGTTTTGCATCTCGGTTTTTCTCAGCAGTTCCTCACTTGAAATTCTATTCAGCCAGAAGAAACGTAGAATTCGTCGAAGACAGCGGTTGACAAATACTTGCAGCCTTCTCTTTAAGAAGATCCTGATATACCATAATGGTATAATCTCATCTGTTTTTCCAGTCAATACGAGATGAGTTTTTTGAAATAGCTCAGACTCACTTCACAAAAGGACTCAAGGTCTACAATTTCAGCTCCATTTAATTACCTTCGATCTCTTCATGTCCTGAAACTCACATCAAAATACTTACCTCAATTACTTTAATGTTCAATTACTTTAATGGCTATCATGATGCTAATACGATTTTTGAAGTTAAATTTAAAATTAAACCGCACTCTTTGGTATTTGATCGATGAAGCTCAAGACGTCCTTTTAATGAAGCACCACTGAAAGAAAAAACTAAAAAGACATTAAATGACTTTCTCTAAATTAAGTTAATTAATTTCGATTAAGTACCTTTCAACATGGAACTCACCACCCAAAAAATTCTCTATTTATAATGTATTTTAGTCGTGTATTACATAGTTATGCATGCAATTACATACTCCCATGCACATGCATAAAAATTCAGCCTTTATTTTGTTTTTTTTTCTTTATCACAAAGATCATCATCATCATTTTTATATTCTTCTACATATGAAACGAAAAATCTTACTTACAAAACCTTACAGGCATAAGTGAGTTGTTGGGAGCCAAAAAATACTGGTTCCCAATTATTATTATTGTTATATTATTATTATTATTTTTATTGCATTTATACACTACTCATACACTATTCTTTTTAGAATTTTTTGTTTTACTTCTTTGCAAGTCGCACATTCGCAAATCTACACATTTCAAGTTACAGAGTTCAATCACTTGAAATTTTTGGCTATACTCGTATACGATACACAAAAATATTCTAACATTATTATTATTTTTATTATTTACCTTTGCTGCTGCTACAAAACATACAAAAAAAAATCAAGACTTACATCGTGCAATAATAAATTATATTTTCTTGTTTTTATTATTTCTTGTAGTTTGTAGTATCTCAATATACATTTATGAATGCATACCACCATCAAAAAATATGTTAAACCACAAAAAATATTAAATTTTGTCTGTTTCTGTTAACTACAAATGTATATTTAAAAGTTGAACTGATGTAGAACCAAGAAATTGATGTTAAGAGTGTTTCTAGTACTGCAAATGTAATGAAAATTGAAGTGAATTGTTCTTAAATTTCGGGTAATTATATTTAATTTTTATATATATTTTTTTTTTTTGTTTGGCAATAAGCCTGTAAGAAAGAAAAATTGATGATTAAATGATGCACTGAGAAGGAGAGAAGAGTGTAAGATATAAAATTGAATATGATTGAGATTTATTTTTTTAATTTAATAGGATGCTTCTTTAAATGTTTTTGAAGTTTTTTTGAGGGTTAACGATAAATATTAGTTTCAATGCAGTTCTTGATTAATTTATCGTTTTATTTCTGTTGAACTTTAAAGGTAATTACAGTCCTGAGATAAATGATTTTCATAATTCTTTTTATGAATGAGGGGAATCAATGAAAATTATGAATTTAATGGAGATGGAAAAGAATAACACAGTTATACAAAATACATCACTTGCTAGAACAAAGCTCAAACTATGAAAATTAGAAAATACACTAAAAATAAGCCGACACGTATTTCGGGGTATGGCTGTTATACCCTATTTAAGCCTTTTAGAGCTAGGAGGCTCATTTTTTACGTTTTTAGTCATAACTTTTTTATTTTTAAAGATACAAAAAAGAGGAGATACTTATTTCGATACAGCTTCATAACATCTAAAACTTTTAGAAGAAAAGAAAAATTCGTTTGATGGAAAAATTTTGGGAAAAATCGCAAAAACAAATGAAAAAATAAATAAATTTAATAAAAAATTTGTTATTTGAGAAAAAGCAAAATATAATGCATTTTCAATAGTTTTTTTTCAATTTTTCCCAAAATTTTTCCATCAAACAAATTTTTTTGTTGTTCTAGAAGTTTTAGATGATATGAAGCTGTATCGAAATGAGTATCTCCTCTTTTTTCTATCTTTAAAAATAAAAAAGTTATGACTAAAAACGTAAAAATGAGCCTCCTAGCTGTAAAAGGCTTAAATAGGGTATAACAGCCAAACCCCGAAATACGTGTCGGCTTAATTTTAGTGTATTTTCTAATTTTCATAGTTTGAGCTTTGTTCTAGCAAGTGATGTATTTTGTATATCTGTGTAATTTGATCCTAATTATATGAATCATAATCGAACTTTAACGAGCAGGATAAAGTGTTGTTTGAAAATTTGCACGATGATGCCTACATTAAAAAATTTGGATTATCTGAGTTTAGATGGACTTCTTTGTCTTGACCTAGCCAAAATTAAATTTCAGAGTTATTTTACCAGCAACAGAGTATTCAGTCAAACTTATCCCACACAGATTTAGAACCATAAAATATGGGAAGAGTGCAATAAAATACAAATCAACATTGTTGTACAATGAGATACCACATTACCTAAAGAGTGACTCGAGACACACAACATTCAAAAGGAATCTAACTTAATGGTTGGTGAAAAAAGTGGAGACAGTGACGGAATGAACGGAATCTGAAGTGGAACTTATATATCGATATGGAACTGAACTTTTTGAACCTAAATTTACCCTAAAACTACTTATTGCTGGACACGCCTTTAAGAACCATAAGATCGCTGGCGGCCATCGAGATCCTGAATTGTAAACTTATTTGAAATGATAAGTAAATAAATAAACTTCTCACTTGTGGCATCCTCAGATCTGCTTCGACGACATCAATCCTTCTAGCTTTATGTCAGCCCACACCACGACAATCTTAGTGATCGTTTCTGAAAAGTGTCGCTCGGAAACGGCCTTGGTTCATTCGTAATTAAATAACTTACTCAACTAAGTCTGTTTAGCTTCACAATATCTTTCATACTTGATCCCTCATAGCTTCAATCTAGTTCTAGTTGAATTTACGCCTTCATCTATCGTCTTCAAATTGGTTCCAGCGACGGTAGAAGCTCTTCATTTCTTATGGTTAATAGCCAGATCAGATCAGATTTAAGTGTGATCTTCATGGGTAAGAGCCATCACTTAGCCTATAAAAGGCCAATATAGTCTTTGGCCAGAATGCGTACCCATATTGCTATTTCTTCTAGGATTAATTTTTTCAGCTTAATCAGTTTTGACTTGCACATGAGCTCAGAGTTGATAACTAGGCTCCTTCATGTTCATAACGATACTTCCAAATGCTGGTAAGTAATAGTTCCAGTTCAAGTAATTCCAAGTACAATTTCAAGTAATGCAATTCTCAATGTAATCCTATTTTAAACTAAATATCACGTAAATTATTTCAAAGATACTCACCCATCTCTGCCACATACCACCTTGTCATCGTCAATTTCATCATTTCTAACTCGGGTTTGTCACTTAATCCAACAAGTCCAATGTTATTTTCACCCACATGTACTGCTACGTGTAGCTTCAATATGTCCTTTGAATAAACATTCAATTTCACTTCATAAATTTAGTTTCAAAACAACATCATTAATAATTCAAATGCATTAGCACCTTAGCAATTTTTATCATGTCCCTCATTATGTTCATGCAGTCAGTTGCACCTTAAATATACACCTATAATAATAATAAAAAATAATAAATAAATAAATTGCCAAAAATAAAAACCAAATGTATTAACATTAATTTATTATATTATTTGAGAATAAGGTGAAAGTTGTAATATAATAATAATAACACAAATAGCGTTTAGCATTGAACAAATATAAATTTTCAAAAAATAATAATAAAAAAAATACACATACTGACAACGATGCATTGAGAAAAAAAAATTGAATATATAGAGAAATTCGAATTTTTGGTTATACACACAAATTACTTGAAATACTACTTAAAGTGCATTTAATACATTCATATGGGTTATAGACATAAAAAAATATATTATATTATTATTATTATTAAAAAAATAACACACGGTTGGAGCAGACAATTTTTGTTAAATAAATGTAACCAGTAACACGAGAAATGTTACGCAAAAATTAAATTATTTCAACCTATTTTTTGGTAAGTTTTTTTTGTTTTGTTTTTTTTTGTTAACTTTTCTTCTTACATTCATTGCATTACATTTAAAAAAGATGCAGACAAACGGATCTTTTTTCTTTGTATCATTAGATGGATGGATAGTTTTGCAGCTGTACAGCACACGCACACACACACACATGATCTTTCTTTGTTCATCTTGATCTTTTTTTTATTGTATACACTTTTTATTTGGAAAAGAAATTTTAAAAGGCAATAATTGTGCAATGTAATGCACTTTCTACTCTCATTTCAAAGGCTTTTATCATTATTATTATTTTTTTGTACATTTTTCTTTTCAAGCTTCTTTCTTGCTTACATGACTTACTCACATTTTCTTGTTTGCCTTGTTTTGTTGTTTTATTTTTTGTTGGTTTTTCAAAGAAGTAAATTATTTTACAGCTTTCTTCTCTTTTGTTTTGTTTGGTTGTCGATAAAACTGTAATAATAAAAATAAAATTAATCTGCAGATGTAATTAATTGAGCCAATTATTTTACCTTTATCAAATATTAAATGTAATAAATTGAGTTGCTTTACAGGATTTACTTGTACCATATGTTAAAATGCATTTTAAGAGAGATTGGGGATGATGTTTGAGAAAATTAAAGGAAAATGCTTCTATTGATTAAATTTTAAGGAATATGTTAATTATGTTCTTCCATTTTAGGTGACATGGGAAACTTAATTTCAATTGAACTGAATTGAAAATAGTTCATGATTTGACGAGCCAAAAATCTACACTATGCACTAGTGGACAACAGCGAATACCGACACGTTGGCCTATGATTGGTGCATTGGTAAGCCTGGCTCACTATAAAGGTTGGCAGTTTGATTATCGCTTCGATCATGAAACTTTATAATCTCAAATGTAACTTTTTCCAGTTAATTCAATTTGAGTTAAAGGCTACATAAAGGTGGCAACTGCTTGGGATGACAGGATAAAAGCTAAGGCCCTCTGATGATGATAACGGATATGCACAATGAGCACGACTGGTAGCCTGACTGCAGCCTTAATAGCCGTCGTATAAATCTGGTCTTATCTGATTCAAAAAGTACAATATGCTGATGATAAAAGATGTTAATCGACTTGAGACAATTCAGAAGCAATTTCCACTTTTTGTGGAAGAGATCTACATTAGCAAGATCGCTTTCACCTGCCTCCTTATAAACATTGCCTAAATTTACTGAACATGCTCGTCATCAGAGATCGTCAACAGATTGTTTGCTGTTCATTTATTTTTGACTTTTTAAACAGTATAGTTAACTCATAGCCTATCAAGGATAAAGTCAGAATTAGAAATGGACCATACAATTTGAGAGCTCAGCGTCCACTGGAAGAAGTAAAGGCAAAATCACGATATGAGGCATAATAGATTGTGTCAAGCCATGTCTCTAGTTGGTTTTAAAATTGATCTTCTTTCAGTTTTAACTACTCTTTGATAAACCAATATATCGCCAAAGTAACTCAAATGACTGATCTCGGATATATTTTTAATTCCAAATTTGACTTCACTGACGACCACACTTTTAGAATTTCTAAAGCCAAGTCAATGCTGGGCTTTATTTTACGTCAAGTCTCTGAATTTCGTGACCCAAGGGTCCAGTTAACTCTCTATTATGCTTTCGTTCGCTCGGTTCTCGAGTATTGTTGTGTGGTTTGATCGCCTCATTACCACCAATATACTACAGGAATTGAGAAAATCCTGATAAGGTTTTTTAATCCACCCTTCGTGATCACAACAATTTCAACTATCAGAAAAAGTGTCAAACTTTCAACCTGGAATCTTTGGAAAGTCGTCGATAAACTGCAAAGTTCATGTTTGGTTTTGACATCTTGACTTCAAAGTTGGACTATTCAGAGCTTCTATTTTCTCTGAACCTGTTTTGTCCAGTTATGACCACAAGACATTCCCGCTTGTTTGAAGTCAAAGCTAGCAGGAGAAACTACACTTTCTACCAACCCATGAGTAGAATGATGAGGGAATTAAATGCAGCCTGTGATAAATTTGATTTTAGTATAAGTAGATTAGAATTTAAGAATAGAATCAAGTAGTCAATGTTAAATTTTTGTAGCCTAGGGCTTTGCCTGTTGTTGCCAAATAAATGAAATAAAAGAAATTATAAGATTTTTTCATGTCCAATGCATCTCTTGTTCATCTAAACTTAAATTAAGATAAACATTGAAACAAGCCACTCGTTATTTTCAAACTAAAATAAAACACGGACAAAAACCTGCAACTTACAAAAAAAAAATTTTAATAATCATTCTATCTCAACTATAAAAATAATAATAATACAAAGTTAATACGCGTCGGCATATTAAAATAAATGCAAGTTGAATGCACTACTCCATTGCCAAAAAAAAAATGTACTCATTTTACTCTTAAAATTTATATACATCATTATCGAACTCAAATAATAAATACTCGAATTAAACTTCAATCATATAATCAGCCTATGATCAGCAAATTGTAAGTTTTTTTTTCGTTGTAATTTTTTTTTTAAATATTATATTTTATATTTAAAAAAAAAAGAAGTTATTCGAGACGGATCGGCCCATGTTATGTGTACAGTGTAAGAGTATCAGAGTATCTCTTCTTGTTAATTTATTTTTGTTATTATTATTATTTTGGTGAATTTCTTTTTATTTTGGTCTCGTATATCTCGTTTACAAGTCAATTTTTTGGTGGTGGTATGTTGCAGTCAAATCCTTGTATAGTCAAAAATTTAATAAAATAATAATAAATTGCAATGTAATGCCCAAACAAGTAATAATAAAAATTAAAGGCACTGCCTTTAAGATGATAGTTCATACACAAAAAAAAATACAATGTGTGATCATTAATTAAGGCAACAGACTACGAAATAGCAATACGAATGCATGTGGTGTGTGCGTGCTTTTATGTTATTTATCTAAAAAGTGAGTTGTCCGTCATTCAATTCCAAATAAAATGAAATTTAAAACAGTCGAGATCTTGGACCAAAGCAAGTTTCTTTTTTTTCCTTTGAAATTTTAATCCTTTGTATACATTTACATTTAAATTGTTATTGTAACATGCTACAACGATGCACTTTAATAACAAACCATTAACGAAACAACTGCAAACTCTACGTCTACTCATATTTAGCGTCTTATTCGTACTTTTGCGTACTATTTTCTTACAACACAATATCTTTTCTTTCTTCTTAAAAATAATAAGTAAAAAAAATACACTTTTTGGTAACTGGACTTGTATTGTACAACCAAAATTTAGTTTCTGTGTATGTCTATGTGTGTGTGTGTGTGTGTGTGTGTGTGTGTACGTGCATTTTTTGTGCTTCACATTTTTTGTTTCTTAGTTTGTATATTTTATCTGCAAAGTTCATTTTGAAATTTATTTCTTATAATAATAAAGCAACAAAAAAATAAACAAAACTAAAAAGAAAACCTGATTTGAGAGTGGTTTCAGTTTACATCATGCATATAAAAATTCAACTATTGAGTAGTAGTTAATGTTAAATTTATTTTTCGGCTATAATAATAATTGGGTTTATGTATAGAGAGAGAGAGATCTTTTGCAATATAATGCAATGCACCTAAATTCTTGTTTTTAATTATCTTTTGGTAATTTATTTTTCATTTTATTTTATTTTTGGTTATAAACTCATTTTTTATGTTATTGTGAATAGTAATGATTTTTGTAGCAACATGTGCTTTTTTAATATGAAAGGCTTTTAAATGGATGATTTGAGATGACTGAAATGAAGTTGCATAGAAAGGATATCAAAAATAAAAAATTAGTTTAAGTTTAATGCTGGCAATAAAGGCGAAGGCTTCAAGGTTTCATTTAGGGCTAACCGCTGTCTTAGATGACTTTTATGTATCTTGTAACTGTCGTTTTGAATAGACCGCCGCGGTGTAGCTGCCAAACGGAATGTCAAAGTGACATTGCATTGGTTCTTCCCTTTCTGATCGTGATTTCAACGAGATAAGACGTCTCTCCAAAAAAAAAAGCTGAAAATAACTAATAAGTAGTAGTTATAATCTACTAGCCTAATAGAATTTCGAATGAGGAACTGCTAAGAAAACATAAATTTGCAGATACGTCGAATAAAATTTGGTTATATTAGGCTACCTTACGAAAAGACCCTTCAGAAGTTTGCCACCAGGCACTTGTATATAACCCACAATGTAGTCTTAGAAGAGGTCGACGAAGAATTGTTCGAAGATGCTCCAAACTCTGTGATGTCAGCTTTAGCACAAAAATTTCAATAGAGTTAAAAATAGGGACAAAGCTTCACTAAAGCTGCTAAGGATGGATTTTGAAATAGTAAGAGTGCCTGGGTCTTTGGTAAATCTGAGCCTAATGTTGCTATTAGAGAACTTAATTCTAGCTTTCATAATTCTCAAAAATCGTGACTTGGAGTCTGTAAGTCATAAGAAAACCTTAAGCAAAGAAATGTCATTCACATTTAGAGCTGTATCCCAACTCAAATATTGAATTTCAATTCCTCTATCTGAGAAACAGTTACCATTACAGTGAAATCACATCATTCAGACGGGGTCATGACCCTTCATTACCTTAAACAGCGTGTTCAATTGAAAGTGAAAGGATTTTGTGACAAAAATCAAATCCTTTCACATTTTCTGTGAATCAAAAGAACCAGTTTGATTATTTATTCATAGAAATTTCATTTAAAATTCTAGACAAAATTCATTTGAATTTAAAATTTTCCATGATATTCCTTGAACTGGGAAGGAAATTGATTATAAAATCAAATATTGTGGTAAAAAAATTGAAACAACCTTAAGAAAAATAAACACTTTCATTGAAATCCGTAACATACAACTACAAAAAAGTAAAAATAAAATTTAACGTGATATCAAAATAAACACACATAAAAATACACCCTTTTATTGCAATAACAGTACATAATGTTAGCACGTTAAAGAAAGTTATCTTCACCTTTTTTATTTTAAGATAAATCCATTTAAATAGCATACGTTTGCTCCTGCTTTCATTTAAATAAAAAAAAACAAAAAACATATCTCAAAATAAATTTTTAAGAAAAAAAAGAAATTTTTGTTATACCACACCAAAGTACAAGAAAAAATTTTATAAATTAAGGTATATTGTGTTGCAAGTTATCTTGCTGCAATTCAGTTTGCCTTGTTTTATCTCTCTGTTAGCATACACACACACACACACACATGTATGGAGATGTAAAGTAAACACATGAGACACTTACAATAGATGCATAAAAGAGACTTAAATGCTTGATATGTTCAATGCATGCAATTCAAGTTTCAGGAAAAAAAACACTACTAGCTACTTTTAGTTTTATTTTACATTTAATTTTTTTTTGAATTTTTTTTTAAGAGGACTTGCCAAATTTTATATAATGTAAAGGCAAGTAGTGTCCTATCAATTTGAGATGTTAAATGTGTGTTGTGTTTGTACTTGAAGTTGTTGGGTTTGTACCATTTATAAAGTGAAAGTTGAAAATTGACATCTTGCAAAGATAAAATTTTTTTTTGTTTTGCTTGATTGGTGTTATGATGTCGAATAACCTGAAAATAAAATTTAAAAAAATTGTTTAAATGAACATTATGATGCAAAATAATTGAAAAGTTGAGTGATGTTGCGAATTATGGTTGAAGTTTTAATTGAATTTTATTGCATTTTAAATGGGTATTACGATTTTTTTTGTTGAAGAATGTGGATCATGAATCGAGTTGACAGGTAAAAATTATTTTCACGAGATGGCTTGTGATGTCTTCTAAATCTGTATCAAATTTTCTATCACAAATATTTCAGGTGCAGTTTTGTCCAAATCAAGATATGAAAAGGAGAAATTTCTCAGTTAGTTTTAAATTCATAGGATGGCTTTTTAAAGGCTAAACTCTGGCTTTCAGTCGAGACTCTTGTCCGTTTTCATCATTCAAGGGCTTCAAAATTCATGCTGCTTGTCGCTCGAGGTTTCAATTCAAATTGAGAAGGTTAAAAATTTGATTTTTAAAGTTATTCTGCCGTAACAAGATACGGCCTGACAAATTTAGCCCAGAAACGTGATGAAATTTGCTGGAGGCTTATAAGGTGACGCCTTACATAAATATTTCGTAAAACTTTCGTTATTAAAATAGGCCAGATAGAGTTACCATTTAGTTGGTAACTAAGGTGCCTGGTTGGCAAAGGTTGAAAGCACACATCAAATCGCCATTTAGTTTGAAATAATTTTTGCAGTTACTACACTCTCAAACCAAAACCAGTGGGACACCAGTGGAAGACCAGTGAGACACCTTGTTTGATGAACCATAGCGCTCTCCACGAATACGACGAGCCAATTGGAAGTCTTTCGGCATGATGGTGACACGCTTGGCATGGATAGCTCACAAATTTGTATCTTCAAATAATCCAAGTAACAAGGCTTCTAACAAGGCCAAGAGCTTTGGACAGAATAGACCTGGGCAACATTAAGATTGAATGAGATACGTCCACCATTCAGCTATGACTTCCTCATGCTACCTGGCTTCTGAGTTTCTCCATTGAAGTTTTATCCTTGTGCCATCAGTGCCATCAGGACCTTCAAGTCCTGAAAACGAAAAAAAAGAAAATCTAATTTAAAGTTTTATCGACGAAATTTCATTTTACCTTAAACTTGAACTTTTATTGAAATTTCAATGTCACCAGACCTCATCAATTTTAAAAATTCACTGAACCAACCTAAAATTATATTACATGAGAATGTATGAAAAGTTGAAAAAGAAAGAAAAAAAGTTAAAAATATCATGTAAAAATGTAAATTATTAACGTCAGTCATCAGCAGCGTAACAAATTGTCCATCACCATTCAAAATATCAATATTTCAATTGATTCAAAAGTCAGAAAAAAAAGTCACAGGACAAAAAAAAAGTTCATCATAATCAAAAATAAACATTTACTTTATTACTCAGTTGAACACACTAAAAGCTTTTTTTTTTGTAACTCGTGTAATTGCTCATAAACTTATAAAAACAATTACCGTTTTAAATCATGACACAAGTTCCTAGTTAATGTTCCGTAACAAAAACAAATTTTTTTCTGCAAAATACAACAAAAAAACCGTTATAATTTGATGATTTAATGACGTATTTTGTGATTGTCTATTATCAAATTCATATCAAATTATGGCATATTTTTGCATATCATGATTGATATAAAAATAACTTTGATTTGATTGAATTTTCATCAGTTGAAAGTTGACTTCCATTCCATTGATCATTGAAATTATTTGCTTAAAATTTAAATTTGACATTTGAATATTAAACAAGTGACGTTTAACTTGAAAAAGGAATTAAGATGAAATTTTTATACTTTTTGATGGCTATCATTGCTGCTCTTTTGATCCAAACTGTGAGTATTATTTGACAGGTTTTTTGTTTTGATGACTTTGAAGGTCAATTTCATTAATTTTTCATTCATTTCACAGGGAGCTAAATCATTGAGTGATTCAATGACCGCCCAACTTAAAGGAGCTGATCCAAAAGGTGAATTAATCGTTAAAATCCGTTGAATTTCTGACTTTTAACCCATTTTTTTCATTTCACAGCATGCAACAACGTTACAAGTGCAATTTCAAGCTCAGAAGAAGCCTAAAATGATCTTTTTTGTATGAAATTGCATTAAATTTCATTTGAATCCAATAAAAATCTGAATTGATTCAAGAAATTTCCTTTTTCCTTTAAATTTTTATCATTCTCCCTCTTTAACATCTTAATATTTCTCAAATGTAATATAATTCATAACATTATAATTTAAATTTCTCCTAAGAAACAGTAAAAACGCTGATCTTCTACACATGTTGAATACACATTTTATATGTAATCTAATTTTTTTGGCTGTAACCCATTCCAATACAATAAAACCGTTCATCGTTTCTCAATTTCATGTTAAAAAGAATTCCAAATCACATCATGTTCAAATAAAGCAACGTACACATAATAAATCATTGCGCACCAGAAAAAGAAGTAAGAAGTAAAAAAAAACGATAACTTACATGAGAATTTCAACTTATATATTCATTATTATGTATATGAAGATCTATTATAGGACCCACTTGAGGAATAAAATGAAATAAAAAGTAAAAGAGCGCGCTTTTTATATTCTAATACACCCCAAAAAAAAGGAAAATTATAAAACAAGGAAAGTATGAGTTGAATGTATGTGCACACTACACTCTAAAATTATAATAAAATAATAAAAAAAAGCTTCATTTGAAAGGCATAACGAGATTCATGTATTTTGTTTTTTTTGTGTGTATGTATGTGTATGTGTGTGTTTATGTAATTTTAACATACATTACAGAAATTTCATAAAATAAAAGAAACAGACAAAAATTTCTTATTATTATTTTAAAACTACGCGCATGAACCTCCACAACCAATACCCCATCATTAATCTTACAAAAAAATAAAAACACCAGCCACCACCATCATCAGCATCATTATTCATCCATCATCCAAAAAAATTACATATTATATTTAAAGTGTGTGTGTGTGTAATTGTATGTACAGAAAAATGTTTGTCGAGTTAAAAAATAAATATTATAATAAAAGAACAGAAACGTCTCTTGCACACTTTTTTTTGTATATGCTCTAAGAACAAATATACATTAAAATTTTTTGAAAATTTGTGTACATTTACATGTATGTGTGTGTGTGTGTGTGTGTGCATGTAAACATACATGATGTAAAATAATGATAAAAAATAAAAAAAAGGAATCCACCTTTCCAATTAGAAATTATAATATTCAAATCATATTTATTTTATTTTATTTTAGATTTTTCTGTGTGTTGTGTGCCTTGTGTGTGTTGTGTGTGTGTGCGCTGTTTATGGGTATGGGTATGTTAACTTTGTATGTTTATAAGTAAATTTCAAGTTAATTTTAAAGTAAAAGGATATGAAAAAAAATTTCAGATGGGAAACAATGAAAACAGATTTATTTACTAAGAGGAGCTTTTTTAACTTAATTTTTTGATCCCAGGTTTTTGAACTTAGAGCACTTTCCTTGAAGATTCTAAGACTTTTTGGAAAAACAGAAAAATTAACCCTTATTGGACGATTCGACTCGATAACCTTAATAATAAGTACTCAAAACCTTAAAAGAATCAATTTCAATATTTTTTTTACATCGTATTTTTTGAATCCCTAATTAAGGGCTTCGATAGTTCACTGAAAAGAGTATCAGGATATTTTTTCCTGAAATTTCAAGGATTTGCTCAATTTGGGTTAAACTGATACTATTCAAAAGATATGCAATGAAATTTACTTCTTTAATTCTATTATAATGAAATGGGGACTTAATATGAAAATAATGAATATTCACAAAGGAGATTTCATAAAAATAAACAATGATTTTTTTAATGAGATTGAGAATGTCAAGAATAATAACAAAGAAAGGTCAAAATTTTTAGCTTTCTTTCTGTCAAATCAAATTTTATCATCAAAAACCAGTGGGACACCAGTGAGAAGCCAGTAAGAAGTCTAGTTCCAACTTATTTTATGGTTGAGAGTAGATTTCAAATGAAAGTTGATATCGATAAAGATTTAATAATAGCTTAGGAGACGGAGTTGAGTATTGATAAATTAGTGTTGAGGCCCTTATTGACCAGTACACTGTACCATTCTTTTAAACTACGACAGGAGTTGAATTGAAAATGTCTCTCTTACAAAATATCTCGTCGTATGTGTGCGTATATTTCATGTTCAGTATCTTTAGTCACTCGTCATAGCATGTATTGTATATGGAATATTGAATTTTCTTAAGATAAATCGCGTTTTTCTCTTTTGGATTCTTTCGACGCGTTCCATATGTGATTTGTAGTATAGGCACCAGATACCCAAACTATACTCGAGTAGTAACCTTACCAAGGTGTAGTTCAGCGTAAGAATTGCATTGATGTTTTGAAAGCTCCTGGAGGTTCGTATGACAAATCTAAAGGTTTTATATGCCCTCTTTGTTACGAGGTATACATGGGCATTGAATGACATATGCGAATCAAATGTAATGCCAAGCTCTTTAAAGTTGGTAACTTGGTTAACTTTGGAATTATCGTATTGGTTTTCGTGATGTATGTTATAGAACCTCCTTGAAAAAGTTATATGTGCACACAATAGATTGAGAAATAAATAGTTATCAAAATGACAGCTGTCAAATATATCTCAAAGTCACTCATGGCAAATAAGCATGAACAAGGTTGCTCAAACTCGGTTGAGGCCATTCGTGCTTGTAATGCGGCTCGTCTTGATCAAGTCATCTCCTAGATTGCAACATTGACGTCAGCTTTCAACCTGGAGCAAGTGTATAACCAGGAAGAAGTTCCTTTTCCCAGTTCATTCCAGTTTGATATGTTGAAGTGTTCAATAAAGCAATTTGTGACCTTCAAACGAGCACTATTAAATTGGAATTTGTCCTTATAAGTTAGAAATCACTAATTTTTTTCTTTGTTGAAATTAATTTAACTATAAGATGAATTTCTCATATTTGAAAGCCATCAATTCAAGATTAGACTTTATTCCTAAAACATTTTCTCAGTCTCAATTTTGATCTGCAATGAATTTATGTCAATTAAAGAACCGAGGACAACAAAACTTTTCATATAAATTCACCTCTGCTTCTGTAATTTTTTTCTTTCATTTTCTCAGTTTCGTTATTTTCCTTTCCAATTCACAAGCTATCTAATTCCTTGTATGTTGATTCGTTATTTTATTCTCATAAAATTGAATTGAAAAGACGAGTTTTTTTTCATTTATTTTCAATGGAAATGAGTCTGAGTTATTTTTTAATTTTATTTCTTTTCCTGCACTTTCATAACAAAACAACAAAAAAAATATGAGATATGAAAAAGTTATTCTTCTTTGTTTTTGTTTTTTTTTTCGTTCGCTTCTGAATTAAATAAAAAAAAAAAACAAAAAAAAATGTAAGATATGCTTTTACTTTTCTTTCGCCATATTTTTAATGTGTGTATGTCATATTAAAATGGGTGGTAAATAGTAAAAACAAGAGCAAAAAAAAAGTTGTGTGTAGAAAGATAATAATAAAAGTGAACACATTATAAAATAGTAGTAAAATTGTAAGAATAAGGGTGGAAGGTTGTTGGTGTTAAAAAAATAAGAATATTTTTTGATTGTTTGTTGTTATTATTATTTCATTTTTATGTATGTGTGTGTGTGTTTCGTACAATTTTACAATAGAAAATACAAAACGCGTATATGTCACAATTTTAACATTTATGCAGTGTTTTTATGGCTTTTCCTTTATAAAAAGTGTACGTGGCTAACATTTAAAAAAATATTCAAAGAAGCAAAAAAAACACACTATACATCATAAAAAAAATGAGATGAGATGTATTAAAATTTAATAGCATAAGAAAAAGATATCATAGGAACTTACAACTTTAGAAAAAAAAACAAAATTATGTTTTTGTTTTGTTGGTTGTGAATCGCATAAGAAAAATAGAAATACAAAAGAGAGCATTTAACCAATAAGGAGAATAAGGAAATATTTTACCTACTAATAAATTTTGATATATGAGATAACGTGAAAAAATTAAATTTACGCATTTTAAAGCGAAGTAAGAGGCAGTTACTATGAAAGTCAGTGGTCTTTGAACTTTGGAGATTTTTAATAAATAATTGTTGGGCTTGATTTTCTATCTTTAAACAAAGGCTCTTTAAATTGATTTTATGACCCACGAATATGATAGACCTGGACATGGTGAGCTTAACAAATCGGTAGATTTGTTTTATGAGTAAGTCAGGTGGATCAAATTTAAAGGGCGATTAATAAAACCTGCACCCAGGACATGAATTGGACTCATATTGCATACCCCTTATCACCATCAGAAGCTCTTAGCTTTTATTCTGTTATCCCAAACAGTCACTACCTTTATCTAGGCTTTAACTTAAATTGAGTAGTTGGAAAAATCATTTCCCACTAAATTTCTACTGGTTTTAGATTGAGAATGTAGATTAATAGTGCGAAGGAAGTAACCAAGATTTTTTTCTGAGCATTGCCAGTATTGGATTCCATTTTTGAAATAATTATTTGATTACATTTGATTGAAGTCCGTTCAAGGTGCTGATCGATAATGAAGCCTAAATATTCATAGTGCGGTTCCCTTTGAACTTCGGATTCAGGATATCCTCTGTTTTGTCTTATCCTCAGGTCAGGTTAGTTTACATTTAATTATTCAACAAAAATCAGTTAATGTATATATTGAAGCCTTTTCTCCAAGGTCTATAGATCCTGGACAGCTACCTCGCTATGGTGAATATCACGTGAAATCCTGAAAATTATTTAAAATTCAAAATATATAAAACTTACCACAAACTCCATGGTTGCTTGAAAATCACTGCTCTATATCTTAACATATGGGCTCAATTTATACATTTGAACATATATTGATCCAAGAAGTTTTTAACACTCACTATAATATTTAAAAGAAGAGAAAAAAAACTTGTATAATGTTTATACATTTATTTTTTATGTGAATACACGCTTTAAAAAAAAGTATAAAAATAAACTTTTGATCATCATCATACCCCCAAAAAGTAGGATACACTACACACACTTATATTAAAACGAAAGACTTTTCATTTCAGTTTCCCATCTTTCATACACCTAGCTAACACTGTTCATGTATTTTATACTTCTTTTGGGCTTAAAATAATAATAATATTTTGTGTATGTTTTTCATGGCATAGTGAAACGATAAGAATAAAAAAAGGAGAGTTAAAACATCTAAAAATTTTACTATTCAACATTAACGATGTATTTTTTTTAAGGGAGTCATATTCCTTTTTAACGTATAAAATTTATTATATCTACATTTAAATATATATAACTGTATATCAGCGAATAGTGTACGTGAAATACGCGTTGTAACACATTACAATAATAAAATAAAATATAAGGGAAAAACTGTTAAAATAAAATACGAATCTTATGTTTTTTCTTCTTTTTTGACTTTTTATAGTGTTATTTGTGTGTTAATATATATAAAAGTTTTTCGTGTTTGTATATGCACGGATGTGTATGGAAAGAGTCAAAATTTTAAGTATAGTATCATATTTTTAGATGCTGTAACTTTAGGCAAAATATGATGTGACGATGGAATGAGGTATGAAAAATATGGCAAATTCTGTTTTGTTTATTTTTCAACAAAATAATAATAATAACGTATATATAAAATAGGATGCGATCTGTATTAGAGAGACATTAGTTATGTGTTTTTTCTTCAACTTTTCACTATACAAGATAAAAACGGCTTGAAAATTTTATTTATGTATTTTAGAAAGTGGAATGAGATCAAGAAGATTTTATAATAATGCCGTTTCGCATTTTATTATTATGTTACTATAAATTTTTCTTTTTTTTCGGTTTGGTATGAGCCTTTTATTACTTTTTCTTGATAGCGCACGTTCAATATTATAGTAAAAATATTGTTATTTTTTTATGAAAGTTTTTTTTCTAGATGAAAAGAAAAGTAATGTATTGGCGTATAAATGCGTGCTCATAAATAATTCGTTCAATATCTAGATTTGAATCAGCAATTTTATTAAAATTAAAGTCGTAAAATGTAAAGGAGCAGTCGTAAAATAGTTTAGATCTGTTTAAGGAAAATTTAGATTTATTTCGAATGTAAGATGAGATAAAAAAATTTTGATAATCGATGGTTGTGTTTTGGATTCCAAATTGATGCTGATTAATGCAGCACAGCAACTGATGTTAGGATTTTCTGGGCTATATAATCAGACCCAACGTGTCTGATGATTTAAATTTTGAAGCCTTAATTCACGTCAACGAAAAAACAACCTAAAAAAATTAAAAGGTAAATTTACTTACTCTTCTACTTCCTTTTCAGCTTTCTCTTCATGCCTAAGCCTCTCCTAGAAAGTCTTTTAATACGTTTTGCACGAACCTGAAAATAAAAAAAATACAATAAACTTACCGTAAATACATTTCTTACCGACAAATTTCTTCACTAATCCAGTATTTTCCTCACGTAACTACAATGAACAATTGGGAAATTGATTTGTCTAAATTTTTGCTGATGTTATTTATTTTTTAAATAAACAAGTTTAATTTTTTTACCATTTTTTTATTGTTTGTTAAACTTGTTTAAAAAAACACTGAAAATATGCTGCCAAGCAAACACTAAATTTTATAAGCACTCATGCAAAATTAATTAAAGTTTTATCAAACTAATTTATTATACTCTCGCGAGTTCCTATTCATTATTAAAATTTTAATTATTATTATTATTTTTTTTTTAAACTATTTCATTTTAATGTGGTATAAATCATAAAATTTTCGTTTATTATTGAAATTGAAACTATTATGAAATTTTCATTATTGGGGGTTTATTTCAAAAAAAATTAGTTTGATTATTGAATGGGACTTTCTGAAATCGCTCCATGATATTTCAAACTCAGATAGGGTCGCTTGCCGTAAATTGACCTGACCATACTTTTCAGAAACGTTCCAGATGATGATAATAGAGTGAGCCGACCTAAAGCGAAATGGATCGATGGCGTCGAAGCAGATCTGAGGTCACTACAAATCAGAAACTGGAAAGAAAAAGCCTCTTTCTATTTTCCTTATATCATTTCAAGTAAGTAACTCTCAAATTTGTACACGTTACAATCAAAGTCAGGATGTTCCTTATCCTAACAGAATTCATGCTCCGGATTTCGAATAGAATTTTTTGTGTATTATTTTTCATTAAACAATATAAAAATAATTATTAAAATTAAATAATAAGTACAATAAATAGTATAACAAAAAAAATTAAAAGGAAATGAAAATATAACAAACTTTGGTATTAAATGAATTATTTTTATATTCATAGTTTATTTTTTTTTTTTTTTGTTTTTTAGATAAAACACGCTCATGCCTTTATTTAACCAAAATATGAATAGACAAATTTTAATTAGTATTTTGTTATTTTTATCATTTCTTTTTTTTCCTTTTCCGTGGATTGCATGATGAGAATTTTATTTATTTATTGTGCGAAAAAGTGTTTTAAATTTAAATTTTAATACAAAAGAAAAATTGTAAAAATGTTAGTGGAAAAGTAGAAATTTTTTGAACAATTGCAATGCAATTATTATAGTTTTGATGTGAAACAAATTTGAAATGAACGGATTTAAATTTCTGTTTTCAATAACAGATGCCTGAGAAGGATTCTCAGAATATTCTGACGCAACAAGATATATAATCAGAAGTTTCATGAAGACGTGAACAGGAACTAATTAAATTACAAGTGAGTCACCCATAAAGAAGTTGAATTAGTCATACACTAGTCAAAAGTATCGTTAAAAAGGAGTATAATTTAGGGTATGGCGAAAGACAGCTCACAAAAAGCTCAATGTAGTAGTGGCTGAGGTGGCTATACCCTTTCAAATAGAGCAAGAAGCATTTTATAGAACCCACAAGGCTCAATGCGTCGAAGAGCAACACGTAAGCCATGAATACAAAGCCTAGCATCCGATATAAAAACCGTAGATCTATGTGATCTTTTGTATTTTTTTTCTTGATTAAAATAACTATGATATTATTTATTACAGGTGACAAAAGAACTGAGAAACTTAAAGCGGCAAGGTGTCAATTAAAATTCCAAACCATAATCAAACAATTAAAAGGTAAGGTAACTTAAAAATCTTTTAAGCCCAGAACAAAAATACACTCCTGTTTGAAGTACTGAACGACCAGGTAAGTCAAATGCTAAATTCAAGAAAACCATTATAGATAATCTATGAAAACTTAAGAGCATTTGAAATCAAAAAAGAATGGAAATCAGCATGGGAAACAAACCAACCTTCAAACAATGAACTGATACATGATCTGATAAAAGAAGATGCAGGAAAGAACTAAAATAGACACTTGTTATTTTAAATCGCATTCGCACAAATCAAGGTAGATGTAATTACTGTCTCAACAAGTGGGGTGTGATTGATTCAACTCAATATGATTATGGTGCAGCGGTGATATCAATTTCAGTAATTATTAATTCATGTCCAATCCGCAGCTTTCAAGAAACACTGGAGGAATTACATTCTTTCGAAAGAGATAGAGCAATTCATTACTTGATATTTCACTAACAGTAGTTGCTTAGGAATTGTAGCAGTCTAGTAAAGTGCTTTGGTACTTCAGGTTCTGTTGGTATCCCGGGACTGATGATCCGACAGCGGTATTTTTGATAAATATTTCTTATTGAATTACCAATTGGATTTTCAGGGTGATTTTCCAGTAGTGTTCCTAGTCTACAAAACTATACTTTTACCTATTCAGTCTTTTGCTTATTTTGTTAAACAACGTTAAACGGCTTATTGAACTTTATTGTTCTATGAGCTAAGGTTTAAATGGCAATTTGGATAAAAACTTATAAATAATTATTTTCTTGCAAAAAAAATGTTTCAAGCCATACAAAAAATATATCCATTAACATCCTTTCTGAGAGTAAAGTTATGAAGAAACTTAAATTGACGAAGCCAACATGAAAAAATATCGATAAGTGGCATAACGTAAACCATGATCCTGTCATCAGTTCAAAACTTTGTTCCTTGAACTCAAAGCTTTCTGAGGTATGACTGTCTTAAGTTTTCTATATGAAAATACCTTAAAAGACAATCCTTGAATTGAAGCAAGTGCGGCTTCCGATTTCATTAGATTTTTAATGTATATATTCCAATATGATAATGGTCAGAACGGAATGGTGTCGGAACCGAAACCATATCAAGATCATCCAAGACAACTATTCACAAAGACACTTATACAAAGTGCTTCTATAATTCCATTTTTTTCCATGCAACACACACACCCTCAAACATCAGGTTTTTTTATGATACTATTTTCAATCTGATTAACCATAAAATCACAAACAAAAGAGATAAAATTTCACAGATCACTTGCCAACCATTTACCTTTTTATTTCAATATTCCTCCTTTTATGTACCATACAATGTATTTAATTACACACACACACACACAGTTACACACAAAATAAATACAATTGTACGTCAATTATCTTGTCCAATCTGATGTTTAAGGTGTTGACACTTTCGATGTGTGTTATTCCTGTTATTTTATTTTACTTTTTTTTTCATATTGATGACTTGTAATTGCATTTAAACAAAAAAAATCATATTATATCTCACATATAAATTGAAAGTAATCAAATAATAAAAAAAAATTGTATTTGCAAGCAATAAGTATAAAATTAATGATAATTTTATACAAACACATTGATGTATTATTTGTTGTGTTATGCATTTGAATATATGTGAATTGTGAGAAGTTCAATGCAGATTAAATGCAGCCACAATTCGTTTAATTTCTTTTTTTTCTGTTGTATTAAATGTGTGTGTGCATTTTTTTTATTTTAATTTTAATAATATAAATGTATATTTATCAAATGCACATTCTTTTTTTTTGTACTTTGCATAATTGGTGCATGTGGTCATTTAATTTTTTTTCCCTCGGAAAATCATTTTATGTGTGATTTTTTTAGGGTGTTGGGTGATTGTGTTTTTTTTGTTATTTTACTTTTTTTATAATATGATAATAATAATGATATTTCCATACATATTAATATATAAAAATTAAAATTTACGCCTCCATCTACCTATTTATTGATAAAATTGCACAATTTTTTTTTTGTTATGTGTTTAAGCTTTATAATAATATTGAGTCATTGATTGGTTAATTTGGTAAAAAGCTTGTGTAATGTGTGTGTGTGTAGAAAAAAAAAAAACATTTTTATATTTAATTTTTTTTTCAAGCCATAGATACGTACAATAAATATAATGCAATAGACCCTAAGTACGATACAGCGTGAATGGGGAGCAAAGTAGCTGCATTTTAAAAATACATTTTTTGTTTTATATTTTTTTATTTCGATTATGTATTGTGTATGATGATGATGATGAGGAAAAAAATACAAAAAAGATCCACCCATTTTTAAAAAAAAATTCAAAAAAAAAATACCAAAAAAAAACAAAATTATATAATATAAATAAATATACGATAATGCACCGGGACTACATTATAAATAATATTATTTTTTATGTGACGATACTTATGTGAATGTACATTTTTTTTGCTTATTTTTTTCATATTATTATTATTATATGATTGTTTTTTCATAATACATTTTTTTGTATTATTTTTTTTTTTTGATTATAAATTAATTTTTTGAAATATAATGAATATAATTTGATCCTGGATGAAAATCGCTAGGTCTCAAATTCAAATATTTAAGAACTTCTATGGGAAACTGTTTTTACTTGAAATTTAAATACAATTTCTCCTATTTTGAGCAAAATTCGGTTGACATCTGATAAAAAATATTCAAAGCTACTTTCTTGGAAGAAATTTGAAGAAAATTTAAACTAAGCTATATTTTAAGCAAACCCGAGAAAATTATTGAGATTTTCTTATTTTCCAGAAGATCGTGACTCACTTTAATCAGTTTTGGATCAAATTTCTAAGGCGGTTTCACAATGAAGAATCAGCTTCAAAAGGAAAATCAACAAACAAATCCACTTTACCTATCATTTGGTACTGCGATCTATAAAACAATCGTCTTTCTGAACTCGTACCTAATCTTATACCCAAATGGTTAGTCACTCGTACTAAGGAGCTTCTAGGAATGATCACAGGTCAAGTAAGAGTTCTGGTGGCAATTCTTTCAGAACACGCACGTGTACTAAAGCACCTCAAGATAGTGAATCTAAGTGAAACAGATTTATTTAACAGGAAACTACTTAGCATCTTCTCTGCTTTTGTAGTGGACTTGAGAACAGAAGAAGGAGGTATTTTGGGTGTTTGAATGGGCAAATAAATCCAACAAAATTCTTTTAACTAAAATCTTAGTTGATATAAGATTTCTTGAATGGAATAAGTATGGGTAAAGAGGAATATAATTTAAGGTAAGTCGAAAGACAGCCCACAAAAAGCCCAATGTAGTAGTGGCTGAGATAAGTATACCCTTCTCTGATCATCATCACATATTTTATATTTTTATCAAAGATTGGTTTTAAAAGCCTTGCTGTTACTAATTATATCTGGGCTTGATAACCTCAATCGCTTTAATACTGGACTTAAAATGGGCTGTTATATTACTTACCTTAAAAATATGTTTCCCTTGACAATACTCATGTCTTTTGAAATTCGTGAAAATTGATGTAACCCTATAACGTTGGATTTTTTTACTGAATCCACTACTGAACAAGCAATGTATTGTACAGTTCCTTGTTCGTCTTCAGAATTCCTTCTAATGATTGAACTATCTGGACTCATGTTGGTTAAATACTCCCGTAACCAAGTAAGATAAGTAAAGAATGTCACAAGTACTCTTACCTGAACTAAACTCATTTGAAGCAATCGATTAGAATGTTCAACTGATCCTTTTGATATTTCATTGTGAATGGTTTTTCACCAGCAACCATTCACTCAGGTGTTTGAGTTTTAATCCTTAATTTGCCGACAGGGGTCATTTGACCCTTTTTCAATTTCGATTCTGGAAAAAATTAGTAAGTGCACTAAAATGAGCAAAAGCTAGTAATGTTAATTCATAACTTTCTCCTGACTATAGTTTTGGAATAATACTTTTTTTCTCTCAATCGAGGAAAATGCCAAAAAAAACTGACACCCACTAATTTTCTCTTTAGGGGTCATTATACCCCTAAATCGATAAGGCTAATTAGGCAAAAAAGTCCTTATAGTAAATAAGTCTCGATAAGATCAACTTTGTCAGGCCTGAGCACCTGTCTCAGAACTATTCTGTCCTGTTGCTTAATAGTGTCTGGAATTTACCTCAACCTTGGATGAAAAGGTTAAAAATGGGTCCTCATGTGAGGTTGTTCAAAATTCTTCATTAATCATGAAATTTTGATCTTTTCTTTTATGTTTTAAGATCAATAGAGGCAAGCTGTAATAAGGCAAACTCTTGTAGTTTCTTTCAATCTTTCAAAGTAATTTTGAAAATAAAAAATGTAAAACATCATCATTTCACCTGATCTGAAATAGAATAAGGCTCAGATATTGGGCTCTCTAAATCGTCCAGTACTAAGATTTCTCATTTTCAAGCCTTACCTTCATTTCTTTCAATAGAAAATCAGAACAACGAAACATTTTTTTTATATCCACATCACATAATCATTTCAATCCAAACCAAAATGATTGATTGGTCCAATTTTCAATTTTCATCTGTCTCATACAAATATTTAACAGACAAATAACGAAACACAACCTTTGAGTTATTTGAATTACAATTAACTTCATTATTTGATTAAATTCAATTTTTTTTCTCTCTCTCCCATGTAAGCTACTTACCAGTTTATAATTGTTCAAAGTGACATCAGAAACAAGTTAATTGAATTTAATTATTTTGTTTTCAGTTAAAAAAGGTCGCTTGAAATTAAATTCAATTTCAATAAGAAAAAAGGTGTGATAAGTAAAATATTCATAAATACTTCTTTTTTTTATCTATTCATGCTCTTTTTTTATTATTATTTTTTTTATCTTTTTTTAAATTATTATACTTTTTTATTTTATTTTTATTAATTTATCATTATGTTTAAATATTTCATAATATAAGTGTGTGAGATTTTTGTTTCATTTCATTTCATTATTTCTTTATCATGTTTTCTGTTTATACATTTTTTTAATGTTTTTTGTTTTAAAATAGCCTTTTTTATTACAATTTAATATGAATTCGATTTTTTTGTTGTAATTTTATTAATAAAATCATGATGAAATCTGCACATTATTACATGGTTTAATTTAATTTTACATTACAAGCTTCATTTTGCTGTACATTTGGGTTAAAATTTCTGGTATTTCTTTATTTAATTGTTATTATTATTTTTATTAAGTTATATTTTTTGATTTTTTTTTATCTCAAAAAATAAAATTAAATAAATACCTTCATAATTACTTAATTATTTTATTATTTTAACAGTAAATGAAAAGAAAATTTAATTCATTTAAAAAATTTCAATATTTTTTTCATAAATTTTGGTCATTTTTGGATTTTTGGATTTTTTTTTGGAAATTTTCTTTAAATAAATTTTATTAAGAAATTCAAGACAAAAAATTCGTTTAACATTCACATAGAACACATTCAATTCAAACAAAAGAAAAATATGTGGCTAATTGTTATTATTTTTTTTTCTATGTAGCTATTAGGGAGGCGTGGCTTCCTCATATATTCAATGTGTGTGTGTGACACAATCCATATGTTACAGTTAAATGTGTGCTACCGTTGCATTGCCAAAAAAATAAAAATTCAAACAAAAAAAATGCATAAATCAGGAAAAAAATTGACCAATGCTGTTTTAATTAAAATTTTTCTAATGGATTTTTGATGTTTTGCGTATTTTCTTTCATTTTATTCTCATTTAAAAATTGAAAATTCAAAAAAAAATATGCCAATGATTTTTTTTCTATTAATTTGCAATGAAATTCATAAAGTACCAGGCGTTTCCATTTTTCATGCCATCTTTTTTTGTTCCAAGTAAAATGTTGAATCTTATTCAATTTTTTATTGTTTTTATATAATCTTATAAATAAATTTCTATTAAAATTAATAATTTATAATAATAATAATGGACCTTTAAAGTTCTTCTTTGATTAAAATCATTTTAAATTTCATCTAAAATCTTTCTAAAATTAAATCGCGTTCTATTTCAATTACAATCATTCAATTTTCGCCTACTTTCATTTATTGTTTTATTTCATTCAAAAATCATTTAAAATTCGTTTTTTTTTATTTGAATTTTAATTCAAATTGTAATCAAAATTGTATTTTTTTTTCTTAACTTTTATTGATTTAATCGTAAAAATTTTGATTTGATTTCATGTTTCATTTAAAATTCATAAAAATTAACAAGATTTTTGTAATATGAAATAAAATTAACATTATTAGAAAAATTTTTTGAGTGTGACGTTTCAAGTTTGATTTAAAATTTATTAAAAATTTTTATCAAATAAATTTTGAATTTTTTTATATATTTTTTTTGTATTTATTTTGAAAAAATGTTAAAAACATTGTATAAATTTTGGTTTTTTGTGCAAAAATTCTAACTGTGAGTATGTTTTTTTATTGTTTTTCTTATTATTTAATTTATTAATATTGAGTTTTTTTTTATTATTTTTCATCATTAATTGTAATTATTTTATTTTAAAAATATTTTTTTATTATTATATTGAATATCACTTTAAATTAAATTTGATTTTTTTTCTTTAAACAGATATCGTTAAGTCAATTTGATACCGTAGTGGAATTTGAATTTGGATTCAGATTCAGCTTTTTAGGACGATTTTTGAAGCTTTTTAAGAGCCTTTGAATTGTAAAGGTAACCCTAAGAAGTCGCCATCTTAATTTGTCCTTTCACTCAAATTGAGTACCTTAAAAAACGGTACATTTCATGGTTTCAACGGTCTATATAGTGTAAAAAGAAAAATTATGTACATACTCTATATAGTAAAAACCAGTATCTATAGAAACTGTACATCGATAGGAACTGGCTTTTCATTTTATAGAATATTACGTACAGCTTATTTTTCACTATATGGAGACTTGACTATACCATAAATCATCATTAGGATTGAAATGTTTGCCTGTCATCTTAATGTGTCCCCGCAATATCTTAAATTAAATTCAGAATCCTAAAAAGAGTCATTAAAGATCCCTAGCCCTTAAAAAGAGGTTGAATTAAACACTAATGTGAAGATTGCACCAGTGCAATTTTTTTCGAAATTTCGATTTAAAGAATAGAATTAAAATTTTATCATTATGATGGTTAGCGCCTAAAAATCGTCATCTAGCCTTAATTTGTTTGAATTCTAGATATTTCTGAACTTAATCAAAAATCTGGATGAAAGACAGTTAGATCAGAAAGACAGTTCCACGACTCCCAATAAAAGTACGATTTAACACAGGACGAACAACTTAAAAGGAAATGTGTAGTCGATGACTTCCTCGCAATGCCACCCCTGGAAATGTTTCGTCAGGACATCGACAGTAGGAATATTTTGAAGAAACATTTCCGAAGTCATCAGAATTTTTTTTATTAAAAAGTAAAAACTTGCTAGTTTTTCATTAGAGCAGACTCAATCCACAGACCAATTTGAAGCAATGACTATCAGCTTCCTCGCAAAACTATTTAAATTGATCTTATTCCAGCAGGTCGAGATAAAACTTGAAAATATTTTTCTTAAACTTCTGCAAAGGCATCATTTGTCTTAATGGAAGTGGAGCTACAACTTTGTTGAAGAAACTTTGATCGATCTTGACAGGACGACGAGTAATACTTCGAATATTGTTAAAATTAGACTTCAGATTATCGCTGAATGAGGATTTAAATGCTTTTTCCATTGTCCAAAGTCCGTTTAAGTACAAAAAAAAATTTAATTCAAATATTTGAAAAATTCAAATTCGAATATTCGAAAATCAAATTTCGAAAAAAAAATTGTACCAGTGCAAACTTCACAAAAGTTTCTGAAAGACGTTAATATTCAAAAAAAAAACAATTTCTCTCACTTCACAGTAATTCAATGAATTTACACACCTATCGATATCTGTTTAAAGACAACTTATATAAATACCAAAAATAATAATAACATAAAATTGTAATTCAATACTTTGTTTTGGACACCTTTAAACTGCTTCAGCTTCACTTAATACCAATTTCAATATCTACAAATAAAGCAATTTTTTTAAACATTTAATTTGGTTTTCATGTTTTTTGTTTCTTCTCTTTTTTAAATTTAAATGATTTTTGATTATATCAAGTCTCAATCATTAATTTATTATCAATAAAAAAGGTACTGTTTCTACTTGTTAATAATATATTCTTATCATTCATTTTTTTTTTTCATTTAAATTTAATATTATAGTTATATAAATACGCAAAACTACTAAATATCACTCCATTTCTTCTTTTTTTATTTTAATGTTAAATTTATATTATTTAAATATTTTTTTTTTGTTTTATTTATCAAGAAGTTGTAAAATATGTTTTATGCAAAATTTTGTTATCTTTTTTTTTTTTGTTCTATAAGACATTTAAAGCGGACGATAGCAATTGCTAAGTTTTTTTTTGTTTGTTTTGGATTTTCTTTAAACAACTACATCAGGAAGAGGTGGGACTGGACTGGACGTACTAAGATTACTATTATTTTTTAATGGACTCGAATTATTTTCATCTGATGCTACTTTTTCACTATTATTTCCATTATTAAGATATTTTTCATTGTTGTTGTTGCTGTTGTTGCTGTAATTGTTGAGATTACCATTTAATTGACTATTTGAACTGAATGATGTGCTTTGGGTGAGTGATGAACGATGTCTGTATTTCCCTAAATCATTTGGTTTTTTGTAGATCACTTGTGTGCCATAAGAGTAATTTTGATTTGAGTCATTTGACGAGTCTAAACTAGAATCGGATTGGGTGAGACCTGTTTGGGCTACTTTACTAATTGGAATTGGTTCTGGTTTTTCTATGGGTTGAATTAAGTCTGGATGTGAATGAATCTAATTAAATTTAATTTAAATGAAATTAAGGATTTTTCTGTTAAAATCATTGAAAGGTAAATTTCACCTGAACTTTTTCTTTCGACTGCTCTTGGACACACCGTTTCTCCTCTTCATTCACAGCTCGATCATGCAACTCACATTTTTCATCCTGTTTTGCCTTCAAAATGTTATTTGTTTTCATGGACTCTAATTGGTCAGCACCTCTTGTAGCTGCAACAATAAAAATGCCATCTTTATCCGGAGATGTGTAAGTTAATTTTGTTTCTCTAGCATCGCGTGAAATGTCCTACAAAATTCAATTAAAAATTAACCTTAAAATAAAATTTTTTCATTTAAAATTTCTTACATTTCTCTCCTCAGTTTCAACAATCAGGTGATTATTTTGCATAGTCATTTTAATAATTGATCCATTTCTAGACTGACAATTATTGGGACATTTATTACTATTATCATCTGTTCCTACGATAGTTTGTTGTGTATTACTTGTAGCTACTATGGAATTGGGTTTATTTGAAGAATTATTTGCAACATTTGTTGTATCATCTTTGACTTGAACTGCGTTATTTTGATGTTTCTGGATCTGATTAACATTTTTTTTTTGCAATGAAAATGAAAAAAAAAATGGAAAAAGAAAATTGAATTAGTCATGATTTTTTTTCTGTCTAAAGAAAAAATAACAAATGATTTCCATTCAAAAAAATTTAACTACGAGACAACATCAATTTCAGTATTTCAGAGTAGTGTAAAAAAGTGATAGAAAAAAACAACAAAAGTGATAAAAGTTAAAATGAAAAAACTACACATAGATTCCTTAATATACTGACATCTACTGTTATTGATTCATTTGGTTTGGCATTTTGATGGCACTCACTATTATATTCGCCGAGGAGTACGCTGCCGGTGTCATAATCTCGATGGTATTTTTGCCAAATGCATCTGAAATGGTATGAAATGTAATTTTATTCAATGAAATTTAAATTTTTCTAATAAAAAAAAATTGAGGCCAATGCAAATTGTTTTACAGATTTTTTAACCTCACAAATGGGCATGAAGCTTAATTTCAATGAAAATGGGGATCAAATGATTGTGAAACCTAACCAAATGATTAGATGCAAGAAGAAGAGCCATGAAGATCCATATTTGTATCGAGATTTCTCTCATGAGATGCAATCAACCGATTTTGGATTTAAAAATTAAAACTAGACTTCTTACAGATTGAAGCGCAGGATAAAACGTTGTAAATTTCAAGAAGAGAACTTAAACTTACCACATCTAATCTGAATTTACGCACTAAAAAAACTGAATTACTAACGAAGCTAATAAGTTAAGTTAATAAGTTATTGGAAAACCCAAGACCCCTCCTCCTCCTCCTCCCCAGTTCACTTAAGAAGTAATTCATCAGAAAAAGAAATCAATACAATCCTCCTTATTTGTGGTTAATTATCTGCAGTTATTTTGAATAAGCATTCACTTCATAGGAGATTCCTCCCCCCTTCCATTCAAAATGTGTAAAAAAAATTTGGATAGGCCTTAATTTTTTTTTATATTTTTTTATACAATATCAAAAAATAAAGAGCAAAACACTTGAACATTTTGTTTCTGAATAAATTAAGTTCTTTCTTAGCCATCTTAAATTAAAATATCACTCACCTAATTGCAACAGCTAACACAGCAAGTAATATAAGTGGTATCAGTGTAAGCAGACAAGCAACTACTACAGTTTGAAAATCATCTAGCCCACTGAAAACTGTAAATAAAAAACGTCATTTCTCACTAAATTCCAAATTAAAACCAAAACACTTACTACTATTTGCATCAGCATCCAAGAAAATAGTTGTATTGCCACCATACTGTTCAATTGGTGCCGTTAAATTTCTCAACTGCAAATCCTCGTTACCTTCTCGCGTTAAATTGCTTGGCAATGAAATATTTGTGGGTGTATTTATGTGAATGTTCAGTGAATCCTTCGTTAATCGACTCACATAAATTGGATTCTCTTGAAAATTAATGCTAAGTGATTCCTGGTAACTGCTATCAGGAGCCCTAATTAATGGCATACTTTCACGCGAATATTCATTGTCATAACTGTTTAACGATGACAAGACGATATCAGGTTCTAGATTGTTGTTGCCATTAAATGAAGTGAGAGATGAAACATTATTATATGCAAAATCAATGACAACATCTTCAATCGATGAAATTGGATTGAAATTCGGGGCATCATTATTATTGATTGGTGGAAATGGGGTTGGATTTGATTCCATCATTTTCACTTCTGTATTTGAAATGAGAAAAACTGTATCGGAATCCTTGTCAGTTGTTTTGATTTTAATTTCATCCTCTTTATTGTTGTTATTGATGTCGAGGAGGGCTGAAATGGGTTGTGGACCTTTCGTCGTATACAGATTTGAAATTAACTGTGATTCAAAGTCAACTTGTTCTTTTTTAGTTGAATCTGACGCTTCATCGGATGTCAAAGTGATTTCAAGTGTGGTATCTTTATCACTCACAACATCGATATAAGTGTCGGGATCGCTTTTATTTTGTGTTTCAAAAATAATCAATGGGATATTTTCACTTCGATTCAATGGAATGGGAACATGAAGACCTGGAGATAAAATTGTTGGACGCTCTGAAATGTTTTCAATTGTAGTTGGAATCGGTGTTGAGCTACTTTGACTTGTGCTTTCTGTGGATGCTGTGAATGAAAATTAAAATAAAATCGATTTAAATTGAAATCAAATTATTGCCTTACCTTCTGACATGCCAGATGTTGATTTTTCATCCCCTAGTATTGCTGTTGTCGTTATTATCTCACTCAAAATAGGACTAACTTCGTCAAATTTCTCATTTTCTATGCTACTACTATCACTACCATTGTTTTTATTACTACTTACACCATTTTTCGCATAATTATTATTATCATAATGCGTTTGATCTTTTCTTTCTTTTTGTTCCTCATCATCATCGTTTTTTCTCACTACCTCATTACTTTTAATGTCAGTATCATCGATAATTTTTTTAATATTATTTGACAAAGTACCCGTTTTATCATAAATTTTCTTATTATTACTAGTATCATCTAAATCGTGACTTATCTTAGCTGTAGTAACGACGCTTTCTACATTATTTATAGCATAAGAAGCTGTAGAAGAAGGTAAAATATTGGTGGTGCTTGTTGTCTCATCGTCATCATCAACACTGACGCCAGTTGTTGTGGGTGCAGTAATTGTCGAATGTATCAAAAGTAAGTTGAAAAAAAGCACTAATTTAAAATACAAGGAACGTTGTCTCATTTTCACTACAAAACTTGTGCTTGTGGTCGATGGAAGAATCATAAATTTCAAAGTGTGACGGGTAAGTGATGAAAATTCATGTAAAATTTCTTAAAATGTTTTGTTAAAATATTTTCTATTTTTGATCATTTTTTCCCTGAAATTACAAAAAAAAATCACGATTAAATTTTAAATTTAACGTCACAACAGCTCAAGAACAAAATCACAACTGATTCACTTTTTTTTGCTAGACAAACACTTTGGAAATCTTTTCCGCTCTATTCAACTCAAATTTCAAGAATATATTCTATTGAAAAGGTAAACTTTGTTCAACTCAATCAAACACCAAAAATCGTTAAACAAACATTATTTCGACTAATAAAATGTGTTGACACGCTCATCTGCTCATCATCACAAATAATAAATAATTTTGAATATAAATTTTTTTTGCATTTTATTAAAAAAGGAAGCATGGGAAGAAAATCGATAACAACGTGAATAGAAAATTTTCGGATTTTTGTAAGTATTTTAAGTATTGTTTGATTACATTTGACATGAAATTAAAAAAAAATGAAAATCATATTTTGTGTACAGTACAGACACAGCTTGATCCGAAATTAAAACATCTTTATGAATATTTTTTTAAATAAAAATAGGTGAATATCGACTTCATTGAAGCATGACATTTAATATCAAATTGATTGTGTGCGATGGCGCTGTTCATGGGAGCGTATGTGAAATTTAATTGACAAGACATTGAATGGCAATTGTGCTTACTGGGCCTGTTTGACTCATGAATTTGGTGGGTAAGTCATGGAGACATTGTTTTTCTTTCAAGAGAATTAAAAAAAAATGTCCAGCTGGCCAATCCACTCTTGGAAGGAAGCTGGAATAGCAGGAATTTATAGGCAACGAAACGGAAACGAAATAAGGACTTATGCTCAAATTTCTGGCAGGTGAGATCACCCTTCAGACCAGGAGCCGCACGGATACTGACTGATAAACTTCAGCAAGCGAAGATTGCTTTTGCTACCACTCAAAATGGGGTTCATCATCCTTCGACAGTAATGGATACAAAATTTACTCTAGTATTAATAACGCTCACCATACTCTCAACTCATAACCAGTGGGAGTCTAGAAGGAAATTAAGTTCCTATAAATGTCTTATTCGTTTACAGTTGAGAGTGCATGAGCTTGGAAATGCCTTGTTGTAGCTGACAGATAGCATCGCTTACGCCCGCTTTATACAAAGTATAACGTTATAACAAACTCGTATGTGTATTATAACTATGTATATAGTTTATTTTAAAGGCTTATAGCCACTTTATTTCTTCTCAAACTTATTAAATTTAATTATAATATCTCAAGACGTCTTGTTTCTTCCACAGTACGATCAGAAAGATGGAATCATGACATTTCACATTGACAGTTGGTTTTTCTTTGAGCTACACTGCGGCTTTATTCAAATCGGCAGTTACAGTATAGATAGCGGAAAAAAAGTATAACGCGCTCTGTACGTAAATTATAAGGAGTTATACCATGCATAAAGTAGTAGTTAGTCATTAACTTAGCTCTAATCAGCGAATCGTTGTGTATTTAAAGAATGAAAGATAGATTCTTCATTATTCTTCTACTCTTGGGCATTTCTCGATTTTAATCGAGGTGACCACAATATCACTCTTTGAGACCGCGGTGGTGTCCCTGTATAACCTAACCTAATCTAGTTTATTCAACTACTCCCTGCTGAATAAACAGTTTCTATATACAGTGGCGACAACGTAAATAGCACAGTTAGTGGTTTTTCATACAAAACCATCATTTTGAGGCTCAATTTAGGTATATAAGTAGATCTCCGAATGTTTTCTCATCTTCTACAAAGTTGTCCGTATACTCTAGGAGAACACTTTTCTAAAAGGGCACATTTTTGTATTTCCACGCGTTTAAAAACTGTGGAGCTTTTTTTGTAGCAAATTTCAATTTCCATTTAATGGCACTTTTTTGATAATTTTTCACAAAAAAGCCCCACAGTTTTTAATCGCGTAGAAATACAAAAATGTGCTCTTTTAGAAAAGTGTTCTCCTAGAATATACAGACAACTTTGTAGAAGATTAGAAAACATTCTGACAACTCCTTATATACTTAAATTGAGCCTCAAAATGGTCATTTTGTATGAAAAAACACTAACTGTGCTATTTACGTTGTCGCCACTGTATGAGACCAACGATGACATCAAGAAGGAATTTTATGAAGTGTTTCTACGATCAAAACATGACAGATTATTTTCTATGCATACACAAAACATAAGAAAACTTCAAAAATGTGTAGATTTTACAGTCAAACTTTCACCTTATAATTAAGGCACTTTATCCAGAATTGGACCCGTAGGGACCGCAGTGGAGCTTTTTTCATGTCTATCTAAGGCACCTTCTAAACATCTACGATACGTGAATGATTTACGGTTACAATTAACCTTCACATTTCTTGACGTTTCTGTATGTGTATCTACACAAAAAGAACTGTCAAATTATAATGGCTACCCCTTACTCGATACGCAGGTGAAAGATTGACAATCTCTATTTACGTACAGAATTTTTGAAGTTTCCGTAGTAGTGTCAAGCCAACAGTTTGAGTTTGAAATTTCGTATTGTAATTTGAACTAGGCTCTAAAGAGGCACCATGGGGTAAGTTACTTATATAGCCGATTAGAATTAAAATGGGACGTTAAATTTTAAAGAAATTCAATAAAATGAAGTGAAGTTTGTTCTGCTTCATTCAATTTAACTTCAAATATCATACTCGTAAGAGGCAAAATTCTTCAGGTTAAAAACCTCGAACAAACTATAAAACTAATTATTATGTAAAACAGCACTATTTTTATTATTATATTTTCTTTTTCCACTGTCATCAACAAACAAAAATCAATTTACATACATTATCATAATAAAGAATGTCACCCACAGCTTTGATTACATATCCCAAGTTGTACTTGTTCAGATTTAATAAAAGACAATAGTTTGAATCAACATACAAATTACACTCCAACTATAATTTTCATTCCATACACACACACACACACAAACATCATTTCAAATCGGTGACATGAAGAAAATAAAAATACATACACACACATAATCACATGCATTCATCCTAAATTGTCCTCAGGGTGCCTTAAATAATCTATTTTCATCCGAAATTCACATTATTATATTACACAACTATTACATATTAAAATGTACAAATTTTTACGTCAATGTTCAGTTTTTTGTTTCATTTCATTTCAATTTTTTTGCTTGGAATGAGGAATAAATTTCAGTATGAATTGGAATAAAGATTGCATTTTATTGCGAAGAAAAAGTTTTGATTATCTTCTCCTTTGAAGTACTTTCGAGTTAGTTTAGTTTAATTCCCTTTTGATGAATAAAAATTCAAACATACAACAGCAAAAAAAATGTACTGTGAAATTATCTCAAAGAGGTAACATGCGCATAAATGGGAAAATAAAGTTGAATATTTTTTTATTTAAATGTAATTTCAGACAAAATTTCATCTAATTTAATGATAATTTTAATGTCACTTACCTTAATTTGATTTCATTTCATTTCATTTTGTGTTGATTGATTTTCCTTTTAGATGTAAAATTTGTGATTTCAATTATTTTTTTCACATTTCATATTTAAACGCATTTTCTTCCACTTCACTAACTAATTTGTATGTTTATAATAATTTGAAATGCTCTTAATTCATTTAATTGAAGTTCCTTTTAATTGTTTTTTAATAAAAATATTTGATTTAATTTATTTTTTGTTCTTTTGTTATCAAAATATTAGATTTTAACAAGTTCCATCACAATTTTACAAAATATTTTGATTCGCACACACACAAAAAATAGATATAACACAAGAGAAAATTTTTCCTTTTACAGTTGAACGATAAAAGGACTGGACCATTTTCCAGCAGCCACTCATTACATTGCATGGAGAGAAGGAATGTACAGAAATCTGTGTGTATAGCAATGGAAGCATGCGCATTTTGATTAGTTGTGAGATGAATAAATTCCTAAACATTATCTTGTGTCATTGTTATGAGGTGATGTAGATCATGAGGGAAATGGAAAATTTGGTTTCATTAAATTAAAGTTAGTGCTTAAGCCTACATGGGGCTTTAATAGGGGAAATTTCATAACTAAGGAGGAAATTAAGGTAATTTTTTTCATTTATGGTCATTAAACGTTAATAAAATTTTTTGCTAGTTTTACTCGAAACTTATAGATGGAGCCACATGCTCTCGTTTACAATTTTTAAAGAATTTGCTTACTACAAAACATTTTGAGGCAATATTATATTGAAGATATTGAAAAAATATCTTTTTCTTCAAGTCATTTAAGTAAGTTAAACTGAAATAGAAAAGTAAAACTACAGAAACGTCCATACCTGGAAAACTGTTGTTCAAGGTTATGTATTCTTCAAATGTCTTGAGAGAAATCAGATGACGTGCCAAATATCTTACCCTTGTTTGATGATTTGGTACTCATTTTTAGAAGCTTTGTCGATTTCACTACTTGTTGATCACGTGGAAAAAAAACCTGAACTCAGAGACCAGAATCTAACCTCCGTTGGCCTATTCAAGCGTTTATTCAGTTAATCTGTAAACAAATAGACAGAATTAATGGTAAACTGTCTCGTCACATAAATGTTACATCAGAGGTTCCCCAACGAAGCCACCTTGGACCTCTGTTGTTTCTTCGACCTGTTGTTGACCTCCCACTACTTTGAATGATGTTGAATTTTCATTTCACGCTGACGATTTGTAAATTTTCAAAATTATCAAAAGTCAACAGGACATCGATCGAGTAATCGACAGAGCGCTTCAGGAGTAATGGGTGTGCAAATAAGGGTATGTGCCTAAACATTAATAAATGCAACTTAATATGTTGTAAGGAGATTTTTTGAATGAGGGGGACGAATAATAATCAATACTGTAATTAACAAATTAACTCCCAAAAATTTGCTTGGTAAAGCATTAAATAGTTAAATCAATGTAACACATTAAAAAAGAAATAACACGACAATAAAGAATATATTATTATTATTATTATTATTAGAATGAGGGAAACAAAATGGGAAGTGAAACGAGGTAAGGGAGTGAAGAGATGTTTTAAATGAAGTTTGTACGGCTTTCGATTGAGTCCACACTTAAAAATAACAAAACTTCTTAGTTCGAGCTTTACTCGCTCATAATGGAAAAAATTCATTTGAGACAGATTTAGAATTTAGGACCAACATAAAAATATTAACACATGAGAGAAGGTGAGCCCCTTCCCTTGGCCCCCCTCGTGAATCCATCTCTTTAAAATTTGCATATCTCAAGCTCATAAAATTTTGTATAAACACTTCAATAAGTCAAATTTTATCCACCAGGTGTCGTTGACAGTCACCTTTATAGCCTTAATAGTAAAATTCAAAATCATTTCCTTGAAAATGTGATGTGATTCCCGTCATTAAATGAAACATATGTAAAGCACTCTTCGTAATGTTCTTCTATAACAAAAGATAGAAAAACTGTTTTTTTTTTTATCGTCAACATATGTCTATGTCTATTTATTTATTTATATTCTTCAGGTATCTCTTTCATTTTAAATGTAGCGACAATCGTTTTTTTGTGTACATACTTTGATTTCAACTTTTGAATCGGAAGCATCCCAAGATATATCATCGCTATTGTCATTATCACTGCACATTGAATTGTTGTTGTTCTTATTATTATTATTATTCTTACTTTTCAATATATTTAATGTATTTTTAGGAAAAAAAACAATTTAATTTGTAGTGAGACATTTGAATAAGCGCATTTTAATTGCATAGGCATTAAATTCCATACAAATATAAGTAAGCGATCGTAGCGCCACCAGATCGGAGTGTTTCTTTGAAGAACTAACTATTAATTTTTTATGTAAATTTTATTTAGTTCCTTATTTAGCCGTTTTATTCGCGTTTCGCATAAATAGATTTCGACACCTTTCTTGAAGACTCAATTCATATAACCTGTCAATCCGTCACCTATATCGCATTTTTTCCCTTAAATACCTATAAGTGATATCATTTATTTGTACATCTTCATGCATGAGATGCCACTACATTAAAGACAACATGTACCAAAAAAAAGACGAATCAATGAAAGAAAATAGAAATTTCATAGTGCTTCTCTTCCAATATCGTATTTTATATTAAATCAAATATTATGAGACCTTTTTATGAGTTTTTGATTTAGATTTAATGTCATTTTAGCTCTCCATGTAAATTTTATATCCTGTAAACGTTGAACGTGACAATGATCAAATTATAAAATTATTCAAGGGCTGTGAATAAGAAAAAAAATTTAACGGACTGAAAAATTGATTTTAAATGACAACCCTATATTTGAAATGAGTGTGAAGTTTGCAGTGGACATTGAAAAATTTCATTGTGAAAATTAACGGAAATTAAATGAAAAATTTTAATTTTAATATCATTTATTTTTCTTCCATTTTTATTCATTTTATTTTAATTGAATCATATTTTAATATATTTTATTCTCACAATTTATAATCATTTTTTTTTTTAATGTATTCGATAGAAACTTTTATATTATATTTAAATCATCATCTTATTTGGTAAAAATAGTTCTCTTTTCATTTAAATTCATATTTTATTTGTTTTTTGCAATTTTTCCTTTCCCTTTTAAAAATAAATCGTGTGATCCCTCTAAGCTTACAATTAATTAACAATTAAATGAAAATAGCACATTTATATTTATAGCAACATGAATATTTTTTATATTTTATCTTATTTTTTATTTCTATGATGATTTTTTTTTTGTTTCTTTCAAATTTAAGTGCATTATGATGGTGAAAAAAGTATAAAAATTAAAAGCATTTCACGATAGAATGTTGAATTGAAAAAAAGAAATTTCATGATTAAATTGAGTTTCCTTTTTCGTTTAAAAAAACTGGCTTGAGTAGAAAATTTGAAGCTTTATGTAAGGAAATTTTTTTAAAATTAAAGATTTTTTCAATTGATTTTTCTATTACCACAATTCATAAATCTAATTTTTTTTTCTAAGCACTTTTTTATCGGTAAAATACACAAATTCCTCTTTAACTAGATCTAACCGTGTAATTTCGAGGTGGGACCTCTGTCGTAGAAGAGCAGATACGCTGAGCTTGTAAGCACATCTTCGATGGGAACTTCCTTCACAATCGTGTCTGAAGTGTAGAACCATCGATGTGAGTTCCTCAATGCACCTCGTCTGTACGTAATGAAATGTCCTGTATTCGCTTCACCGGAATGCACGACCACCGCTAACAGTCTATACAAATTTCGTGGAAACATCATGCTTCCCAATCCAAAACTTCCACTCATCATTGATCCATGAAATCCACTACTATCATGATTTGGTAAACTTGAGGAGTAAAGTGACAATGTCGAGCCATACAATGGCGTTCCCGCGTTACTGCTCAAACCTGGTTGTACAAAACTATAAGGTGCCATCGACAATTGTTCTGGAAAATGCACAAAATCTTGTCGTTTAAATGCATGTCCATGGGGTGACCAGGTTGTGCGTGAAATGTGAATACAAAGACATGGTGGCAACTTTCCAAATGTTAACGATTTTGTATGACTAGAAACTTCGTTACAGTGCTCACACTTAACATCGTGTACAGTTTCCGGTGCAACATATTCACTTAGCAAATGACCCAAACTAAGACCAGGATTACGGGTTTCGGGTAAATTAAGGGTGATACTGTCAAATTTATCGTATCGCACAACAGATTTAAAGTTACATGAACCACAAATAAGTTGACTACTTAAACCACCGCGGAAGGGATGCGGGACTTGCATATTGAGCATGTCACTCCATACACTGACACGACCAGGACCGCGATTGAGACGCTCTAACGAGCGAAATGAACCGGAAGTGCGTTTATGGAGACCACCATTTCCAACTTGTTCACTCATTTTCCTTGAACTACGCAATCCACGTGGAAGGGTCGATGCAAAAGTAGGTGGATTTGTTGCAGCTGAAAGGCATTCTATCAAAGGAAATTCTTTAAATGTAAATTCTTATAAGAAATTTTTTTAAATTAAATTACCATCAAGCAAAGAATTATCAACTGACTCATCTTCATTCGTACAAGTCGAATGTGGACTATCCGGAGTATGGACTTCACTTCTAACCATCCTCATAAAATTCGATGATTCATTGTACTCATCATTAGCTAGCTCTGATAGCATTGCACTTGAAGGCCTAGCTGGTGGCATTTCACTTCCATTATCTTGCACTACTTGAAGTGCATCAACGAGGCCGCCCAGTTGCTGAAATTTAAAATTAAATTAATTTCAAGTTCAAGTGAAGTTGTAATTCAATTCATACCTGCTTTGGTTTCGTTGCCTCATCTTCCAATGATGACAGAAGCACATGTAAAAGTTCATGCGGATCATGTTCATCTTGGGGTATGATCCAACCCAAATTACTCAATGCCCGTATCAGTAATCCAGGACTATATGGATCTCCCCTCAACGTTGGATGTGTTCCATTTATAACTTCCAGGACATTTTGCAACGTCGATATGAGACTTTTCCGTTCCGAGCAGTTGTGCAATTGGAGCCAACTCAAAAATTGGGGACATGCAGCTAAGGATTGCAGTAGTGCATTCAGGAAGCATGTTTTTCCGAAATTGTGCAGTCCAGCAATTTGTCCACGACGTTGTCGGAGTCGTGATGAGCCCGGAGGACCCCAAAAAACAAATGCAGCCATTCCTAATGCTGCTGTTACACCAGCTGCCATCAAAAGCCGATCCCCATCCATTTCAGTTAAAATATCTATCTTGTCCGAATTTCCACTCACAAAAATATATGAATAAGTGAAATTACACAGCAATTACTTAATCAATATGAATTGACTTCAAAATTTACTGCTGCTGCCGTAACAATAGTAATTTTTTCGCTTCAGCAACCATTATTACAAGTTACAAGTTTTGTAGAGAGACAAATTTTGCAGTGTAATTATTATTTTATTATTTATGAAGATGAAGATAAAAGTACGAAGATCAAGGGAAGGGGGTGTCAAATATCAAAACTATGTTATTTTTGGATATCTTTGACTTGAATTCTATTTCTACGACTTTATTTTAATGGGATTTCAATGAATTTTATCATTGAAATGGATTTTCCTTGTAATTTAATTGCCCTTGAAGATTTTCAGACACTTTTACTGGATATTATTGAAATTTTCTCCAAATTATCGATTAAAAATAGTTTGATGTGACAGAATATGCAACCTAACAATCAAAACAAAGCAAAACCCTATTAAAAATTTGTGCCACAATACAGGCCATGGAAAAAAATTGCCAAGATTTTTTTGAGTGACAATATGTTTTAAATTAAATGTCTTGCATTTTTGGAATTTTTATTATAATTTTAATTAATTTTGGATATTTATCTTTTTAATTGTATATGAATATTTTTTTTTCGAGTTTTTCGTCGGTTTTAATAAAAATGCGGCAATCCATCCGTCTGAGTCTATACGAAAACTTGCGGTCTAAGTACGTAGACTAGAAAATTCCATTACATAAGAAATTTTCTCATACAAAATTTTGAAGTTTGAGTTTTGATCTACTTCTATGAAAATGAATTCTAGAGTACGTAAAGTATCATCCTATCAAAAAAAGAGAATGGTTGGCCTTGTACGGATTTCCAGACAAGCATCCTTAATTTTTTGTTAGTAAATCACTTCGAGGTTAACCATTTTTGTCTTTAAAGCGTAGCATCAGTTATTTGTAACTTTTCGTTAAAATATTTGAAATATTAAAAAAATGAGATTAAAAGTCAAATCATGACATAAAAATTTTGGTTTAGACCCTCATGATGTATTAATTTTAAAATTATGAACAAGGAGTTTCTGAAGTTATCTTGTCCGCAAGTCACATGTAAATGTTATAGGAAGTAATCAAGGAAGAAGTTTTTCTTCCTTAGATTAAACTCAGAATTTAAAATTGGACAACTGCTCATAAAATGTCACACAAGAAATCTTTTATTTTATTTGTTGCGAATTTTTCCTTATATGGCCAATTTTTTTACGCAGGAAATTTTCGTGAAATTTTCAAATCAAAGTTATACACTTTATTCTGAGAAAATATATTAAAAAACATTCCAAATTTTCATTTTTTTTATATTTCATGCGTAGTTTTTCATTATAAATGCACAAAAATCGAATTTAAATATGTCAACTAGCGGAAATATTTTGAAATATTCATGTCACTACAAATTTTTGAACAAGGCTTTTTCTATCTGTTTTAATGAATATCAATAAATTAATGGTTTTATTTGATAAAACACATTTCAAATTTGTAAAATAAATCAAATATAAAAGACTTTTAATTGATAATAAGGACTATAAATCAAAGTAATTGTAAATTTGTATTAACCGTAACGAAAAACATGAAAAAGTTTAATTATCTCGATTTTTTTCTTTAAAACTTTATAAACCTTTTTAAAATTCATTGATAATCAAGAATTTCCTTTCATTTAAATGCTTGATCAGAATCAAATTGGTTCAAATATCATTAATAAAATCATGGTAAAATCTGTTGTCACCGTAACGAAAAGCAATTTTTTGCAAATTTTGTGACATTTTCCGTTGAAGTGAAGTTTTTGGGTAGAAATTTTTTTTTTTTTATTTTGCTAGTTTCTTTGAATTTGGTCAAAATTATTATTTATTTGAGTTAATTTGACTAAAATATTCAGTTAAACATAAAAAGAACACAATTTTAATCATTAAAAGGCAAAGAAAAACAATTTTCTAATTTTTTTGTAGTCACCGTACCAAAAAAAATGGACATATGATCAAGTCTCGCTGTTCAAACTTCTTTAGAATGCACAATTCCGTGTTTTTTTACATCACATTCCTTGTACATTTGGAGGTCGTCGTGAGCCTTTTCAACCTACAATACCTTATGTACCTGTTTTCTGACATTTCTTCGACAACATTGACCGTATTTCTCACGGCTCACAAAAATGCTCTTAAGCATCTAACGCACTTACATGCTCCATTATTTTCAATCTGAAATTTTTTGACAAATGTCAACATCAACAAATGACGATAAAATAAAAAATAAATTCAATAACAGCATTTTGTTATTTGAAAAGGGCAACTACCGAATTTTTAAATCATAATTAAGGATTGTAAATGCACAGTAATAAAAAAATACTTTTTTTTTTGCAGAAGTTGCTCTTTTTTAGTACTCTTTCAGAAAAGCAAAGAGAAATTGGTAAATATCAACTTTTTTTTGTCCTGAAATGACGCGATGATCATTGTACGACAGAGTCTTGCTTACTCTATAAATTTCCTTCCAATGGTGAAAATTGGCTATTTCTTATCATAATATTATCGGTTTTGAATAATTTGTATTTCTTCTTGCAACATTTTCATAAAAATCGAGAACCGAAACAACAGAAATTCGTTCGTTTTTTCACTCACATCCTACATTTTGAAACTTCGTATTACGAAAAATTTCAAAAGTATTGCCTCAAATTAATATTCCATGGCCTCATCCAAATAAGTGTCCCTATAACAAATCTTCACCCTAAAACTTGACATTGTCATATTTTGATTCATAAAGAAAGTTTTTTAAATGGAATTTTTATTTGCTAAAAATAAAATATAAATAAATAATAAAATTTAATCGTAAATATTATAAAATATTGTAGTAAAATATTACAAAAACTTTTTACATAAACTTAGAATTTAATTGTAAAACTATTGAATTGTGACTTTTTTGTAGGAAAATATTTAAAATAAAAAAAAGAAAATTTTTCGTAAAATTAAATCTAGTAAAAAAAAGACATACAATACACAATTTCATACACACACACATACAAAATACATACAGTCTGATTTTTATTCGACGACGTAGTACCAAATGGTATGCAATAAAGGATAAATTTTGATATTGAAACAAGTAAATTTGGGTTTTTCATATGAATCTTTTTTGTATTTTAGGCCTCTGCCCATGAAATTCATCGATTATTAGAGGAATTTTATAGTTATACAACAACAAATAGTAGGAAACGGGAAATTGAAGTTACTCTGCAAGGGTTCCAGGTAATTGCATTGTTTTTGTTGACACACCCACACTTGCAATTTCAGGAATTGTGAATTAATTTTTAATTTCATTGAATTTTATTTTCATAGAAATCACCTGAAGTATGGAAGTCATGCTTAAACGTAATCGGAAATAGTTCAGTGAATCAAATTGTTTGGTTTTTTTCAGCATCGACACTGGAAGTGAGTTAATTTGTGATAAGAAATGACTTTAATGTGCATTTTCTTATCTTTTGATATGCATTCTTCGGATTAAATTGAATTAAATTGTAATAAAATGTTTTTTTTTTCATAGAATACGATTCAAAAACGATGGTTGGCCTTAAATGCAGCAGATCGCCTCTGCGTCCGTGAGTCATTATGGAAAATTTATGTAGGAATCAGTGATAAATGTAGTAATAATAGTACAAGCAATAAATTGCAACGTGATAAAACTGCACAATTGATTGCGCTAATTGGGAAAAAGGAATTCCCGGAGCAACATGCCAATTACATGGAACAAATCGTCGAATTAGTGCAGAAAAAATTTATCTTAGGGATTATTTTGCTACGTGCAACATGTGAGGAGTTGCTCAGTACTCGATCTGACATAAGTACTGAACGAAAAAAGCACTTATCCTACTGCATTTCTGTCTTTCTTCCGTCATTTATTCCAGCAATCAACGAATATTTGACACCCATCACGACACCACACCAGCAAAAAGACCACTTTTATGTCGAGAACTGCAAAGAACTGTTGCGATGCATTCAGGTTCTATTTCAATGTGATATTCTACATGATGAGATTACAACCAAAATTATTGAGAATTTATTTTTAATTGCACGCTACAATCCTGGAACTGATGACACTGACATTGAAATCTCCGTTGGTGCAATTACAGCGTTATCTGAACTCTTCCTGCGTCAACGCAAACATCAAAGTCACGCAACAATCGCTTCAGGACTAATTCAACTCCTCAAATCCGGATGCACAATGCCAAAAACAGAAAATCACAATAATTTAGCGCAATACGAACAATCATTAACGGAGCTATTTAAATCTTCTGCTGAGCAACTTTCGATTGCGTGGTGGCGCAAAACGAATATTCAGTGTTTAGAGGAATATTTGGGCTGTTTGTGGCAATACACAATTTATAATGTCGATGATCCAATTACATTTAAACAAAAATTGTCGGTTTGGGTGCCGATCATTAAATATTATGGTGAGAATAAGGGCGAGATGTTCCCTGACAAGTGTATGACAATCGTGATTTATACACTGAAGCGGATGTTGCTGCAATTTGATGACGATCGGAAGTTACAGGCAATTTATGATCAGTGTGTTGACGATCCCGATTCTGAATGGCAATCATTTTTGAGTCAATGCCTTGAAGTCGTCAGTTTAATTGCGTACCTCAATCCACAAGGAGTCAATGAACTTATTGTGAGTATTCTCATAATTCTGAAATTTTACAATGAAAAATAAATTTTTTCCATTTCATTTTTCATTTCATAGTGCAATGAATTCATAAAATCCCAAGGTCCACTGGATATTTTTGTTTCGCTGATGAAAACGAACGATGAAACATTTTCTTCGCTCTGTAACGATCAAGTCAAGTGTCAATACCTTCAAATTATGTTCAGGGACCTTGCAACTGAATTTCAATTGGTTGCACGAACATTTCCGGTGATAAGCGAAGTGGCGAACGGCTCAAATGGTGCTCGGATTTCAGCGATTATCTCGAGTTTGTGTGAGACATTGCAACAAGCCCTGGTTCAAATCCATAATTGGCGGAGCTTTAAACAGCAAGGAATTTATCAGGATTTGAATTATACGTAAGTGACCGTTAAAAATGGCCGTTAAAATTTGAATTTTAAATTTAAATTGAATTTTCCAGAGTGGCCCAGCTGGTTGTCTCCCTCATTTACCTGGTTCCTATTTCGGATATTCAAAATAATGTGAAAAACATGACAAGTTTAATCGAGAGTACAATTCAAACTATTTTATCGTCTTCATCTGGTTGTCAACTGTCAAAAATACTAACTACTGCGATAGGTGAAATTAATTTTCTGGACGTTTTTAAAACAATTTAACGGTTTTTTTTTGCATTTCAGGCACATTCCTACTTAACATTACATCAAATTTACGACCCAAATACCTGCTGGAAAGTAATTTCATCCCAATTCTAATGAAAACCAATTTGTCATCCTTGGAAAAATCCGCCAGTCAAAACATTTACAAGGCTTTGTTCAATTGTTTGGTTCTTCAATGGCGCGGAGTAAGTGCCGAAGATCAAAATATTCAGCATCGCACTGCCATTACCCAAGAATTTGTCTTATTTCTTGGTTGTGATATATTAAAAATCAATGAAAGCATGCTCGTCCCCGGGTCATCGTTACCCGACTCAACGATCAAAGCGATTACAAATAATTTATTTGTATTCCAGGACATTTTGGAATATTACGAAGACTCAAATTCATTTACAAAATCAATTTTAACAAATGCGCTTCGACCTGTCATTGAAAAAGCCGTGTTCCTATTTAATGTGTTTCATCATCAAAATCCCAAAGTCATTGAGCAAATACTAAATTTCTTTAATAGTTTGATAAAAACACTTCAAACACAATTGGGAGCATCTGCAATCAAGGAATTACTCCTACTTTTCATTGAAAGCTGTAAAAAGGAACAGCTGGAACAAGCTCAACTGCGATGGATCGACAAATTGCTTCACATTTTTCTAGTCATCATAAAACAACATGGAAATTCTTCTGCAGCCCTCATCCCAGACATTTTAAATTTAACTCTGGAACAAGTGGCGCCATTAGTCTTCAACTTAGACATTAATTACACGGAAAATATCGATGTCATAATGTCACTCTACGCACTCTTCGATGGAATTTTACAGAATCGATGGCAATATTTCTACAAATCTCAGGTACTTCGCGGATTTTCACCAGGTGCTAGTGACGAAACAGGCCAAAATGACATGGCACCGGCTCATTCCGAACAATTTTCCTCAATTTTAACGGCATATGGACACGCCTTAACAGCATTTAATCATCCGGATATGATGCGAGTCGTACTGGAATCGTTGCAGAGTATCGATGAAAAATACAAGCTCTTCCATTCCCACTTTTTTATTGTGAAATTTTCGACAGCGTTTCAATGTGCAATATTACGATGTCTCGCAGCACCAGAAGGTTCCTTAAATTTTGATTTGTTGCTAGGTGTGCTGTTTAAAATGTCACAACAAGGCCAAATACTTGAAACAGTGCTACGTGAATTGGATGCCAGTATGAATAGGAAGACAATTGAAGCGATTTGTACGGCAACTGTAAGTTTCAATTTCATTTAAAAAAATTGAAAAATATTTTCTTACATTTTAATTTCATTTTCAGGATTTCCCCACATTTGCATTTAACGTATCACATTTAGTTCAGGACATAAAATATTGTCAAAATGTAACCCAACATTAGCCGTTCCTGGAATTGAGCATGGCTGAGATGAAAATATCGTGATTTACTTTGAGTGGTGTGTCCCCTGTTTGAAACATTTTTTAATGAATTTTTTGCTCCCCCCCCCCTCAAAATTATGTATTATGTTAAAAAAAATATATAAAAATTATTTTAATCAATTTTTTTTTATAATTTTTAATAAACTTTTTATTTTATCCGAATGAATTATTATTAAAATTTCTCTTAAACCATTTAATTATTAATTAAACCAAATAAAACGGTCATAAATTGCTTTTGAAACATAAATTATATACTGATATAGTTTTTTTTTTTAATTTCACTTCCCTAATTTTTTTTTTCAATTTTTTCCATTTTCACTCAATAAAATAAATTTTTTCTATTCATAAAGTGATTTTTTTTCATGTAAATTTAAATTTAGGGTGAATTTGGTGGTTCTTGACTAAAATATGGAGCACTACTTGAAACAAGTAACGTATGACAAACGTCACAGACACGAGCTTTTTTCTGACCATTTCGGGATGGCACAGTTTTTTGAAGACAGTGATCACAGAAAATTGTTCCACAGTGGCGACAGTGGTGCTGAAAATGGAAAATTAAATTGAAATTGAAATTCTGGGAAGAAAAACATGAAATTTCTCACCTTCCGTCTTGTAACTGTAAAGTCACGCTTACATTGGGCACAATTATCGACCTCATCCTCGTCCTGCCAGCGCACTTGCGTGTTCTCGGAACGGAATTTTTCGAGTTGCATCTGAAATTTTAAATTAATTAATTATTTGAATGAATTTATATGTATTTTGAATATTTTAACGGTTTCCTGTCAATGTCAAACTAAATGCGGTTATTAAGGGCGCTTGTCATGTCCGTCTGCCGGACGTTCCAAAAAACTGTTATACAAAAATTTATTTCCTTTCAATTTAAAAAATATTCGATTTTTGAGGGCAGTTTTGACCTCCGTCTGACTGAGTTTTCAAAAAATTGTTATACAAAATATTTATTTTCTTTCAAATTTAAAAAATATTCGATCTTTGAGGACACTTTTGACGTGCGTCTGACTGGTTTTCAAAAAACTGTTATACAAAAAAATTTTTCTGTCAATTTTAAAAAATATTCGATTTTTGAGGGCACTTTTTACGTCCGTCTGACTGAGTTTTCAAAAAACTGTTATACAAAGATTTATTTCATTGTCAATTTTAAAAAATATTCGATTTTTTAGGGCACTTTTGACATCCGTCTAACTGAGTTTTCAAAAAACTGTTATACAAAAATTTATTTTCTGTCAATTTTAAAAAATATTCGATTTTTTAGGGCACTTTTGACATCCGTCTAACTGAGTATTCAAAAAACTGTTATACAAAAATTTATTTTCTGTCAATTTTAAAAAATATTCGATTTTTTAGGGCACTTTTGATATCCGTCTAACTGAGTTTTCAAAAAACTGTTATACAAAAATTTATTTTCTGTCAATTTTAAAAAATATTCGATTTTTTAAGGCACTTTTGATATCCGTCTGACTGAGTTTTCAAAAAACTGTTATACAAAAATTTATTTCAATGTCAATTTACATAGATTTTTCAAAAAAACCGTTAAAAATTTTGTTTTTCCCTGAAATTTCCGAAAATGCGCTCATGTACATCATTCACGATTACATTTTACATTTTTTTACCTGTAACGACTGTGATAACTTTACAAAATCCTTTTGAACAGCTTCGTTGTTGGCCAATTCTTGTTGTAACACACTCGCTTTTGTCCGATATTCCTGTGATATTTTCTCGAGTTTTTCTTTTGCCTCGGACAGCTCAATAATTTGCATCTGTGATTCAGAGACTTGTTTTTTGTGTTCAAGTTCTTTGCGTTCCAGCTCAGATTTTTCATGTAAAAGCTGTTTTTGATATTCCTCGGCTGATGTGAGTTGTTCCCTTTTTTAAAGTAAAAAATTAAAAATTAAATACAATAAAAAAAATTCCAAGAAAACTCACTCAATCGTCTGTATCCGATTCTGCAAATCACGTTGCATTGCTTGTTTTTCGCGTTCCTTCATCACAAATTGATCTCTTAACAAAGTTGCTTCATCTTGATACGTCATATATTTTGCTTCAGCATATTCCGTTGCTGACTTAGCCACAATAAGGTCTTCGTGTAATTTTAGTACTGAAATTTTTTTAATCGAAATGACATTTTAGTTTCAAGGTAAAAGTAAAAATTTCTTACCTAATTCATTTAACTCATCAATATTTTGAGGAAGATCAATTTCCTCGTCCTTCAATTCCTGTGAATGCGTCAAATATTTCCCCGACAAAAAGTCATTATCTTTCTGTAAATTCTCCAAGTGATGATAAATTTTTTCCCGTTCCGCCGTTAACTTGAGCATTTCCTGGTTCGTACTTTCCTTCATCTCGTTGTATGTCTTAATGAGTTGGTGAAATAAATCTTCAGTTTTCTTGACTTGAGTTGTGAGTGATTCAACTTCGTCTTTGTGTTGTTCTCGCTTTTCCTGACACTGTTTGTCAAGGTCAAGACGCAATGCAATTTCTTTTTCTAAATCCTCTTTCAGCTCACTCAGCTCTTTGGTTAGTTCGGAATTCATTTGACTAGATTTTTTTGCCTCTTCTTGACACTGAACGAGCTTTGTCTCGTAATTCTGACACATTTCACACACAAAACTTGCACTCTTCTTTATTGCTGATGTGGTTGTTGTTGAGAGTGATGACGCCTGATCCTGTGGATTAGGGGAAGCACTTCTGGTTTCATTTAACAAGCCAACTAGAGCAGATTCTGAAGCAGGCTTCTAAATAATAGTGTGTAAGAAAATTTGACAACAACGGAAAAAAATAAGCAAAGAATTAAATTATGGATAGGAAATGATAAAGCAGAAGGGTCACATACAGATTTGCCAGCAGATTGCTTCTCAATTTGATCGTGTGCATCTCTAAGTTTTTCTTTAAGGTGCTTAATCTCTTCCTCTAATGGTATAACTAAGGATCTTAGCATTTCTGCGTCCTCTTGTGCCTAATTTACATTTAAAAAAAAAAATCATAATAAAAAAATGAAAAATTTAAATCAAAATTAAAGCTAAAAAGACTAACTACGAATGAAATCTACTGAAATTGACCACACACACATAGAAAATTGCCAAAAGCGGTACGTACATATTTGTTTACCTTCCGCATCGAATCCTCCAAATTGTCATTTGTCTCTGATGTACCTAATTTACCTAAAATTGTTTTCTTTAACGCCAATACTGGAGCAAAACTGTTATTTTCCTGGAAATAAATTCAAAATTCATTGCAATTCATCACAATTTCTATTAAAATCGTTACAAGTGAATTCAAATTCTCCCTCAGCTGGTTCATTTCCTGTTTCATCTTCTCATTTTCATCAAATAAGCGCTTTGCATAATTCTGAGCATTCACTGATTCGTCCACCTGTTCATTGATAATCGTCTGTAGATTTTGAATCTCTTCATGGGCACGTCGATGCTGGTCCTGAAGATCTTGGATCATCGTTTCCGCATCAATTGAGACTTTTGTGTGCTCCAATGTTTGTTTCAGGTCATTTAGTTCTTTTCTTAGTCCTTGACATTCACCTGAAAATAAAAATGAGTGAAATTAATTATGAATTTTCCTTGAAAATTTCCATGAAATATAAAATTGCCTTACTTTCTTTATTCATATACATTTCCTTCATTTTAGCGCGTTGCGTGTTAAATTCCGCCCGTAGCTGTTGAATTTCCTTCTCAAGTTGTTCATTTGTTTTCTCTGCAAAAAAAAAATCATTTCATTTCACATAACAATATGCTGCGAAATTTTACCTTTTTCATGTTTAGATTCGTCCAACAAGGATTCCCTGTCTTTTGTTGTTTCAACTGGATTTTCCATGCTTTAAATGTGATTTAAATACAACTAATTTACAGTTATTTTAAATGGGAATGTTGTTGTATTTAATGAGAAAAAATTTAAAATGACTATTTTACATCCAATTGTTGAACATTTTCACTTTTCTACATAATTTTTTCATCACAACACATAAACGTCAAAAAAAAAACAGCTGATCTTGAAAATATAAATAAAGGGTTGGAACAAATGAGGTGTTTTAACCCATTTTGGTAGGAAGGGCACAATTTTGATCAATATTGTTTCGAATTACTTCAAAAAACCGCTTATTATGCAAAATAACACTTTTATTCAAACAAAAACTTATTTTTAAATGGATTTGGCCTTGATTTGAAATAATGAAATGAAAGTCAATTACCGTATAGCTGTACAGATCATCCATGCACACGTAAAGATTGACGTAAAGTTCTTTGGGACCAAAATTTATAAAAAAAATAAAATTTATCAAAAAATACTGTTCGTCTCATAAGCAAATTATTTTATTGATAAACTTCGGTATTTTAGGTAATCGAAAAAATCAATTTTTAAATGACTCAATTTTAGGAATTTTCACACCAAGATATGAAAACGCATCCTTTGCGGGCTGAAGCCTTTTTGTAATTGAAATGATTTTTTTCAATTAATTAAAAAATAATTAAAATTTTATTTAATCATCACTTTTAACTTTATTCAATTTCCTCTCTTCTTTAGCTTTTTTCTTATTGACCTTCTTCACTCGCTCACTTTTATCCAAATTGGCTTGGAAGAAATTAGCTTCCTTCCTTGCTTGAGATATCTCAGCTTGTAGTTTCTGTTTATACATTTGCTTCTCGTAGGTTAGTCGTTCACTCAAATGGACCCACTTGAATCGTGGCAAATACTTTAAACTCCACAAAATATCGCAAAATCTTGAATTTTTCTTTGTCGAAATTGGTTGATTGTTTAAAAGTTCAGCTGCTTGTTTGGCTCGTCGTTTACTCAGAAATTCGACCCATCCTTCGGTGAAATGCATTGCAAGGGGTTTTGTGCTGTGGAGTTTCTTTTTTCGAGTTACTGTGGGTAATTGAAATAAAATTTTAATCAAAATTGACCTTGAAAAGTTTTTAGAGTAGCGTTAGCAGTTATCACAAACAGAACATTCTGGTAAGGCGCATGTAACGTTACGTTACGAACTTTACGTTTTTTATCAGAATTTTAATAAGGACCAGCAAAATTGGATTTTAAAATTTTTGAAAACGTCCCAAAGGTACCTTTACCAGTATGTTCAATACATTTCAGTACACACTGTACGTAAAATTTCAGGGTAACGTACATTGCGCACGCAAATCAATATTTACTTACAAAATTTCTTATCCGGCTGCAGGAAAACCCTTCCCAAGTCTCCAAAGGGTGATAAATATTCACGAATTAATGTCACATTCATATGCTTTGGAATCGATGAAATGTAAATTATTCCTGGTTTGCGTTTTTTTTTACTTTTTCCGTTTTCCTTTGGAGTTTTTCCATTTTCTTTAGAAGTTTTTCCATTGACTTCTTGTTTCTCAGAACTTTCTTCATTTAAATCATCATCATTTTGATCATCATCATCGGCATCTGATTCTATTTCTTCGTCCTTGTTTTCTTCATTTCCCGAAAAATTCTCACTCTTATCTTCAGTTTCCATTTCCTCTTCACTTTGCTCACTTTGGTCTGATTGTGGTTTCACCAATAAAATGCTTCGCCTTTTCTTCATTTTTAATTTAATTTAATCAATTTTCAAAGGAAAAAATTTATTTATTTTTGTTTATATTTATGTGAAGCACATGGCACATTCCAGCCCTGCATCTAATTTGACAGTTAACAGCTGATTTTGCTTTGTTTTGAATCATGAATTGAAATCGACACGTAAATTTTGTTTCAATAAAAAAAATTTAATTTAAAGGATTTTATGTGAAATTTCGTATAAATTTAAATGAAATATTAAAAAGAAGAATTCGATAAAATTAAAACTAGTAAAAAAAAAGAAGAAAATGTGTCCGACATCAATCGTAAGTCTCAATACAATTTTAATCAAATTTTCCGGTATCAAGAATTAAATTTTACTTTTAGAACGATGAAAAATGGTCTTTAAATGAGCGAATCATCAAAGTTACAATTAATGGAGTTGAAAAAGAGATTCCAGCACTGGTAATTTCTTGAAATTTAAATTTTCTCTTATAAAATCGTAAAATTTTAACGTGTCATTTGCTTTACAGGACGAATACTGGACAGAAAAGCGTCAAAATGCAAAATATTACTCATTTCTATCAGATCAAGGTAATCTGACATCAAACAAATATGACCTGCTTATCGATGAATGGATCAAAGACATCACGCTATTCAATGAAGACCTTGAATGGCTCCTTCAACTTGAACATCATCGGTTTTGGAGTCAAATTATTTACGATTCCACTGTAATTTCAGCTATTTTATCATTTTTACAAGAAGCAACGCCCTGTTACAGTCCAATCACCGCCCTCACATCCAAGGAAAATGTCTTGAAATTGTATGGAGCTGTCTTGAAAAATGTTGTCACGATCATTTGTCGATTAGTCACAGTCAAGGAAAGTGAAACCGAATGGATCAGCAAAGATTCACTCGGGGAAATGCTCTACACAAATTACTTGATTTCAATTCCAATGATTTTCGATCTCATGATTGCACTGGGACAGGAGAATCACAAAGTGCTAAATAAAATTATCACACAATTGCTTAAAATTCAACCCAAATATCAAAACGATTTGAGAAATGGGATTGATTACATTCAAGCTTCAATAAAATCCGTTGAAGATCAAGCTCAGACGATGATACAAAAGGAAATTGATGGAAATCAACCTGATAGTCATGGCCTTGAAATGCTCGCCTTGTACGGTCTTGATTGTATCGTGACACTCTCAATTTTATTGGAGACATTTCCCGATACGAAGGAAATTTCAAATTCACTTGGACTTGGTCTCACCCTAACTCAATTCTATGAGAACTGTATTCCGTTAATGTATAAAATGGTGTGTGAAAATGATAAAAATGAAATTACATTGAACTATTTGAGTAAAATTCGGATTGAAATTCTGAATACATTTCATGGAATTGTGAATCATTATTTGGAAGCCTTGCTCAATTCAGAGTCATGTGGCACTGAGGCACTCGAGTTATCTGAATTGATTATCACGATATTGGAGGAAAGTCTGGATAACTCAACATTTGTGATTGATTATCAGAAAATTTATCCAATTGAAAATGATTTGGATGTAATACGACAGGCAAATCCTAATTTCAATGCATTAAGACTCGATTACGTTCAAGTTGGGTATCGAAATGCTGAAATTAATCAAGAAAAGCAGAAGCAAGAGGAAGAAAATTGTCAGTTAAATGGTGATGAGGAAATGGACAATCAATATGAGGAAGAAGGTGCATGTGCTGCCATTTCAGAGTCAAGTGCAATTCAAGAAAGTGATGAAGATGCAAAAATCAGACAAATTCTTGATGTTTTCCCTGATTACGGTGATGGATTTATCCGCAAACTCCTTGCGCGATATGAAAACAATGCTGAATCTGTTATTGGGGCAATTCTCGAAGGGAATCTCCCACCAGACTTGGTTAATGCTGATACCTCAGAACCGTACATTCCCCCAGAAGAATCACAATTTTTCATTGACACCGGAATAAAACGTCTCAACATATACGATGGCGATGAATTTGACGTCCTCACCAACACCACACTCGATACAAAGAAAATCTATAAAAAAGGTGTGAATGAACCCAAGAAATGGGATACACTTTTGAACGATAAAACACATGTGGAGGAACTCAAATCTAAATTTCCTCAACTCGGATATGTCGAGGAAATCGATAATGAGTATGATGATGAATATGACGATTCATATGACGCTTTGGCTGAATCTGAGACGAAATCTGTTCGATATAAGCCGGCTGCAAATTTTGTTATGGATGAGGTGACAGATGAAAGTAGTGAAAATGAGGAAAATGAACCAGCAAGTAACGCAAACAATAATCGTGATAAGAGTAATGATTTTTGTGAAAATCCAGAAGCTATTCGTGCGAGATATGAAGCAAATCGCCAAAAGAAGTATGGAAATAAGCCACAATTTAATAAGCCGAGGGATGTGGTTGGGAAGCCAAAAGGTCAAGGACAGGACGATGAAACGGTTCGCAATAGAAATAAGAAGATGGTCAATAAGTCTGTGACGGGCAATCATAATCGGAAACGTGGAGCGGATTTCAAGAGAAGCAAAGGAATGTTTTGAAAACTTTAAATAAAAATTCATATCTTCAAAAATACTTCTTCTAAAGACTTCTACAGAGATTGATTGACTGATTGATCATCGATCGAATAAATACTAAATTATGTAACAATAAAACCAAACAAAAAATTAAAAAAAAGTAATGAAGTAGCGATAGTGAGTTCTTGATTTTTGGTTTCATATCCAATTTTATCTTTTTATTTAGAGAAAGGAAAGAATGCTTTTGGGATAAAGTTTACATCTGAAAACTATTATAGGGCATGGGTGTATATATATATTTTTATTTGTGTATTTTTAATAAATAAAACAAGAGAAAATAGGATTTCATTTTTTGAACTATTTTTAGCAGTTTAATTATCATCTGCCTTTTTAGCCTTGTATTTGGGAAACTCAGTCGAATAATTTTCATCAATGTAAAAAAAAATTATTTGAACAATTTCTTTCGGGGCTTCCAGAAGAAAAAATAAAGCTGGTACTGATGACATAAATTTTTTTTGCAAAAAAAAAATCTTATTAGTCTCAAATTTCAATTCAAAATAAATTCAATTTTCAATTGGTTTTGGTTTTTATTTTTTTATATGAGTTTAATTTTTCTTGTAATTTATTACAAGTTTTATATTGTATTCGCGCTATTTCCTTTGAACCTCTGTAGCGTCCGAACGGTTCATCCGAGACCCAAAATATGTTCTAGACTTATGTTCGTATTCAGTGTGGGAGTGTTTATGCATCAAAAAAATATAGGGTGTCCATACAAAAAAATAGGGTGACCAGGTGGGATTTTCCAAAATTTTCCGGAAAATGGAAAATTTTATGCCAAAATTTTTTTCTCATGATTCTGAACAACTTTGCCTAAGACACCCAATACCTAAGTCGTACAGGAAAAATTTTTCTCATACAACACAAATTTTCATTCACATCACATTTATCTCTTAAAGGAATGTGCTTTATGTATTGCTTGATTTTGAGTGTTAGAAATCTTAATCAACACTCAAAAACAATAAATAAAAATCACAGTCCAAAATTTAATGAGATGAAGTAAGTGAATACTGGCATGATAAATTTAAAATTGTTTCCAATTCATTTTGTTCATTTTAAAAAAAAACATCGAAACTATCGGAAACGATCAGAACTATCGAAATACAGATAAAGCTCAGTTTAGCGAACTCTCTATATAGAGAACACTCTAAATAGTAAACACGATAATGATCATAGAACGTATGTGTAACAAAAACAAAAAATCAAATACTATTAGTGTTCATTATATTGCTCTATATATTAGACTGAAAAAATATTTAATAGTTCACTTAACTGAGATTTAACTGTATTTCGATCTTTTCGATGTTTGTCAAAATGTACATTTTTAAATTTTTCCATGCCTATATTGTATTGTGAAAAAAAAATTACAAGAAAAATTTAACTCATATAAAAAAATAAAAACTAAATAGTTAATTGAAAAAAAGTGTTTCTTATAATATATCTAAAAATAATATTGATAAAATTGCATACAGAAGATAATAAATTAAATTTAAAGATATCTAAAGAAGTCAACTCCATCATCAGTTTCAACCAAAATCACCAACTGCATAAAATCTTTACAAGTAAATATTATAATTAATAATGCATATTTTTATTTGAGTGTGGTAAAGATTTTCATTACTTTTATTGAACTTTTTTGATTTTCGATTAATATTTGTGTATCTTTTATAGTCATTCATGTTGATTTATCTTCCTTACTTCTCATTGACATTGATCTTCATTGAACTTAAACGAACATATTTTTTAAACTTCATGACTCTTGAATAATCTTTTTTGATATTCTTTGATATTTATGACTTTTTAGTGTTCTTTTAATTTAACATTTTAATTTATTATTATTTTGGTAAAGGAACGTGCCCCGTTAAAAATTTCGATACCTAAGTAAGTAATTCTGAATTACTAAAGCACTAACTATAATTACTAATACGGTAAACAAATTGAATACTCATTCGGTAATTTTTGTTACCTATTTGGTAATCATTTTTAGTGATACAGTAAACTTTGTTAGTGTACTGTATTAAACTGTCGTTCACAATTGTATACCTTTGTAAGTAGATCGGTATATTCTGTATACATGTACGTATGTGTATAGTATCGTGTACGTATATAATTGTCGTAGAGTCCACGG